>VZRW01001344.1:47605-109959 GCA_013398125.1 Aegotheles bennettii
GAGTGACAGAGCACTGGAACAGGCTGCCCAGGGGGGTTGTGGAGTCTCCTTCACTGGAGACATGCAAAACCCGCCTGGATGCGTTCCTGTGTGATGAACTCTAGATGACCCTGCTCTGGCAGGGGGGGTGGACTAGATGATCTTTCGAGGTCCCTTCCAACCCCTTAGATTCTGTGATTCTGTGATTCTGTAGGTCCGCTTAGCTTGGTCAAGGAAACAGCAACTGGCATGCCACTGAGCAACCCTTTATGTCCTTGTCTTAGGAGGATGAAAGAACGTACTCTATCACCCTTTATCTGGTAACCTGCATCCAGCAGTGTGTGGCAGTCATGAAAAGTTCTGCTTAGTGCCACCTTGTAAATATAAAACCTAACTGCTGCCAAGGCTTGTACTCTGCACCAATTGAAAAGCAAGTTAGGTTAAGAGAACTTATTTAATCAATCAATAATTTCTGTCCTAAATGCTCTTTAAGCAGTGTGATTGCTTGGCTTAAAAATAACTGCAACCTGTAGGCAAGCATTTGCTATAGCCATTAATTTAATAGCTGTTAAAATAACAAGCTTTTTGCAGTTCAGGTGTTGACAGCTTTCCCATCCCCTGCCTTATCAGAAAATCCCTTAGGTAAAAATTGGAACCAAGCATAATCCTTCCTGCAGAAGGACTTCTTTTCCATATTGTCCCCACTGGCTGGGAAGCATACCTGCTTGGATAAGCACACTCAGTCAGTGGAGCCTGCTTTGACATTACCTGATGGTAGATAAGCTCTCGCCTAAGCTCTGAAGTCAGGAGGGCTCTTGGACCTTATTAATATTTTCACATAACAGATTGTCTGGCTGGAAATTATAAATGATGAACAGCCTGGCAGGTGGAACAGGCTTCACTGGCGTTTCCCAAGGAAACAGTAGGGCCAGGTTCTGCCTTTTTACTCTTTTGGGCTGTTTGTTACTTAAACAAAAACAGAAACCTGAGCAGTTATAAAAGATTTAGAAAGTGAGGATGAATTTCACACAAACAGACACAAAAATGATCATTTTATTTCCATGAAGATGGACTTTGCATGCTGTAGCAGGTGCATTTCCCTGAATCCACGATGGCCTTCGTCATCCATTACACATGGATGTGTACCCAGGTACCCAAGGTGTGAGGTGTGAAGGCTTGGTGTTAGCGTAGGTGGTTACAAGACATCTGTTGACCTCAGCCTCCACTGAGGCCCTGGAGCATGCATGGGAGCTCCTGTGCCCTCCCAGGAGCTGTTGCTCAAGCCCAGTTAATGGGCATCAGGTACCTCTTAGTCCTCACAGAATAGCTGCCTCTGCAAAGGGAACGGACAACCCTGCCTGCACACCTGCTGCCCAAGTACCCACCTGAACCCTGCAGAGAACACGTGATGTAGTACCTGCTTCACAATGAGTGTGTTTGGTTTATTTATGATAATGCATCTAACAACAATAAGGATCTGTTATCTAACAGCTAAATATTTACCTTCTGATATAATCTCGGTCTAGATAAAACATAAGTCTTTCAAAATCTGTGTAAATAGAAGGAAGACAGCAATTTTCTCGCTCTTTTCCTCTTTGAGAAAATAATGCTTCAATAACATTGCCTAAAGGCTTTACTCATATATCCCATCTCAGGCCTTCACATATCACTGAGCACATGTCATTTTGGCTTCTGATTCAAACTCTGGGGGGAAAAAAACCTCTACATGATAGGGGCTGAATGCTTCAAATACTTTGCTAGAAGTATTCTGTCCACTTTCAACCTGGGGCTATTTTGTAAAAGAAAAAAGAAAATGGCTAAAACAAGGATTTTTCTTTTTTTTTGTTGTAATGATTAAAAAACATAATCCTAAAAGCCTATGTAAAGCTTGCTTTTATTTATGTAACTACCTAGAAATGTTGATCTTTGGAGGGGTTTTAGGAGAATATAAAAGAAAAGTAGAGTTTTTTCATACTGAAGCTTTCCTTTGTTGCTATCAGTGTAATGGGAAAAAAGAAATAGCTTTTGCCATCTGAGTACAGCAGAGAAGGTGCTCTGGTTACTGTTTGTTTATCAAAGTGAGAAAGTTGAATAAAGATGACTAAAAATATCTTGGTGAGGAAGTCCTGAGAATTTTAGAGATCACTTAAAGCTGTGTGTCAAAGTATTTTTATAGTGATTTTATAGTCATTCCAGAGTTACTGCATGGAGAGTTTGACTATGCTAAATCAGTATCTTCTCTGTATTAGCTTTTGGATTCTATCTATTTTTGTGAAATTATCCGTAGAACTTTTTATATGCGTTTTAAACAATTTTCAGTGTCATTTAATTGATTTTGTTGAAATGCATGAAACGCATTTTGATTTGTTGCTTGCTAGTGACCAGCAACTGAACGTTTGCTTCTGACAAATGGGTTCTGTGGGATAGCAAATTTGTAGAGTTTTGTTTAAAACAAAACAAACAAACAAAAAAACCCCCAAAAAAGTCTTGCCCAGTTTCTGTCTGTAGTGAGAGCAACTACTTTTTTTTTTTTTTCATTTTTTTTTAATGCAAAACCTGACTTTGTTTCAGCAAACCAGTCGCTCCAGGCTTGGAGTGAATTAAAATTTCTCAAAGCCTCTTCAAAAATACGATTACTGTAATAGCTTATTAGATGTAAGGTGATATGTGTCAGCAGCAGTGAAACTTTTTTGCCTATGTTGATTTGCACTAAAAAGTTGAGCTTTCAATTAAATAAATGTTTGTGGAAAGTGCTGCCTCTCCACAGTGTAACCAATCTTCTGTTCTTCCTCATCTATTTTGTTTTCCGTTTTTAAAACATCTTATTTCTATTTGAAGGAACACAGACTATGACAGTTGAATAACCCTACGTGCCCGTTTTCTTCACAGCTAGGATGCTATCAGACTCATCTATGCCTCTGTGCAAAATCAAGCTCATCTCCTGATTCTAGGGTCTCAGTTGAATTTTGGGTATTGGGGTTTTTTTTGCTTTTGTTTTGTTTTGCAAAGAGAGGAGTATAAGGAATGAGCTGGCTATGATAAAGCAACCTTGAGAATAACTCCTGTGGGGCATCTCTCTCTCCAGGCAGGAAATCACAGATGGAGGAGGTGCAGGATGAACTTGTTCACCGGCTCACCATTGGCCGGAGCGCTGCCCAGAGGAAGTTCCATGTGCCACGACCAAACATCCCAATAGTTAACATCACTTACGACTCTTCACCAGAGGATGTGAAAGCATGGTTGCAGTCCAAAGGATTCAACCCTGTGTAAGTTTGAAGGCAAACATAAGAAAACTTCTTAAAATTAGTTTCCTGTCAGTAATGAGGTTGTGGTGTGCCCACTTTTTAAAATCAATCAGCCTTCTGAAAATCAAGACACATCAGATGCATCCTTGGAAAAAAGAATTTGTTTAGATATATATATTTATGTATATATGTGTATATATAATATGTATCTCTATATACATCAGCATAGTTATAGATCTATAGAGATATAGATGTATTTAGGATAAAAAATATATTAGCCTCCACGAGAAGGTACTTGTTATAACAGATACTGAATTGACTTCAGAAGTTCTGTTGCATTAAGTTTTGCCTTGATTTAGTGGCCATATCTGAGACAGTGTGGGATGAAGCCAACCTGCTTCTCTCCCTTGGCCTAGTGTATTTTTGCTTATTTCTTGCTTGTTCTCTTGGTGTAACTGCAGGACTGTCAACAGCCTTGGTGTGTTGACGGGTGCTCAGCTTTTCTCCCTCAATAAAGAGGAACTGAGGACTGTTTGCCCAGAAGGGTCTAGAGTCTACAGCCAAATTACGGTACAGAAATCTGCCTTGGAGGTATGTATAACCCATCTTACTAACCTAATGCTGGGTTGACGCTTTTGAACCTGTAGAAATAATAAATAGCTCTTTCTGCAAGGCAGCTGGCTTTTTATAATGATAGAATGGTTTGGGTTGGAAGGGACCTTAAAGATCACCTAGTTCCAACCCCCCTGCCATGAGCAGAGACACCTTCCACCAGACCAGGTTGCTCAAAGACCCATCCAACCTGGCCTTGAACATTTCCAGGGAGGGGTCATCTACAGCTTCTCTGGGCAACCTGTGTCAGTGTCTCACCACCCTCACAACAAAGAATTTCTTCTTAATATCCTATCTCAATCCTACCCTCTTCCAGTTTAAAACTGTTACTCTTTGTCCTATCACTACATGCCCTTGTAAAAAGTCCCTCTCCAGCTTTCCTGTAGGCCTCCTTCAGGTACTAGAATACCTGTTTTTTCTCAATTCCCATCACATTGATAATGATTATTTATACATGAGGTATTTGGTATTAATCCATTGAAGCAGTTTCTGCTAAAACACCAAATTGAATCTCTCCGCACTTCTAAAGGGGTCCGCAGATCATTAGAAAAAGTGCATGGTAGTACTCAAGTTTAAACTGTAATCAGACTACAAGAGACAAAATGAGCCAAAAGGGCTTTGAGGAGAACAATAGGAGAGAGTAAAATGCCGTTTTTATTGCCTCTTGCTCTACCTGGTGCTGGGACAAACAGGTAGTCCTGGTACTTTTGATGGTGATGACTTAGTTTTGCATTATCTTTGTGAGGGGGATTTGACTTATTAGGCATGAGAAAGTGCTGGAGTGATTCACTGTCAAATCTCAAGGCCTTTCAGGTCAAAGGACTGGAGCATCTGTATGGTGGATTCATAAGTAGAGGAAACCACATTTGTTTCTGTGCTAGCACAATTACTGAGCATAAGGATTATATCTCTCTATTCATTGCTCTGTGGCAGTTTGCTTTAATAACAATAGTATTGTTGCTTAAGCACCTTAAAAGCTTGTATACGGAGTTGTGCTATGGAGAATGCTTACCAATTTTAAACCAGGAAAATTGCAGGTGCATCTACTTTTTTTTAAACTTGCTGTGGCAAGTGGAGAAATGGATTTGATGCTGTCTAGAGGTGAGACTAGCTCAAATGAGAAGCTATATTCTTGACATCCAGTTTAAAAGAAAAACTTTAAGAAGTTTAAAATGTGTGTTTATCCCCTCATGAATCTGGGACTGTCTTGCTTAAATTATTCTAAGCTTTAGCTACCAGGCGTAATTTTAAAGACAAGTTTGTGATGATATGTATTTTACAATTTACCTGATCAGTGTGGATCAGGAGCATTGCTTTCTAACACGGTTAAACTTGCTTTATCTTCTTCTTCAAGCCCTAGTTTTCTGTGAGAGGAAGGGAGAAATATTTCACTTTCGTTCTTAGGAATGTAAGTCACTACAGTCCAGTGCAATCCATCATTTCCTAGTGAAGATATATGTGTGTTCTTCAACTTTTCTGGAATGTCAACAATCTTATTTCAGTTTCATAAATAAGACCTCTGTGTAATGAGATGGAAGTGTCTTTGTGTGAAAGTCAGTTTGAATAGCAGAAATGCACTCAATTGCAGAAGTCTCCTTTTTTTCTTCCATGCTGTTATTCTGCTTGCCTCAGGTCTCACTCTGCAGGAAACTGAGCAGTCAAAACTTGTCTGATAAATGCTTTACAAGTGATAATAGACAGGTACTGAGAGTTTAACTAGGTTGTTGAAGTTTGTTAGTGAAAAGGTATTTCTGCCTCAGTTATTTGAGGTTTAAGTGGTTAATTTCAGAATTTGTGCAATTCCTGATTGCTTTAGTCTGTCATTTGCTGAATCACCCAAAACATTAAGACATATCTTCCTTTCTATCCCTATAATTTTTCAAGTCACATGTGACCTAGTGAAGATGAGCTTGTGTGTTCCAAACCAGGACACAGGACTATGTTCTTACTGCTCAAACTAGAAGAGCTTCTAGTAACAGAAGCATTTAAGCACACACATACTTGTACCAGTTTCAGGCCTGTTTTACAATTGAATGCTTTTTATAAGCAATTACTGGGTTGTGGGTTTGAACACCATAATTGTCCTACTTGATTGGTGAGTGTCAGGATGATGGAGCCAAGCTTTTGTCAGTAATGACTAATGATAGGACAAGGGGCAATGGTTTTAAACTGGAGCATAGGAGGTTCCATGTAAATATCAGGAAAAACTGAATCAGTGAAAATTTTCATGGAGTTCTCTGGTGTCCTTTATGTAGTACTTGTGGTGTCACATGGCAGTAAATGACCTAGGTGTTAAGTACAAATAGCAGTAACAGCCAGAGACAGAGCAAAGACACACACTCAAACATTACAGATCTCCATGCATCATCTTCGTTAGTTCCAATCGGGACCTTCCACAAGTGTTTTTTTATTCATACCATTTCTGCAGGCCAGTGAAAGCCCTGCCTCTCTGAGGCTGCATTCCCAAATACTTCATCTTAACGCAGCTGAAATTTACTTTTTAGTGTTCTTCTATCTCAGGCAGAGGAATTCAATATTTTGTAATAGGAATTCCAATTGTTGTTTGAATTTAGTAATTTTACCCTTATGAGGAAGAAAATGAATAGGTTTAACCTATTAACCTGATAACACTTTCAGTTGTTTATTTTTGTGGTAACTCCATTCAGCCTTGAATGACTCCAGAGTTCAAAACATCCGAGGAAGTGAGACATTAGGAGTTTTGTGGTCCCTGTATAAACATGACCAGGTAACAGACTGCAAGTGTGGGAAAGGCATTTGGGGTTTAACAGCTTTCTAGGCCTGGCCAAGAAAAAGTAGAAAAATAATTCTGTTTGAGACCGGTGTGTCAAAACAGCAGAGCTGGTCATAGCTAGGGCTAAACACCTTTTTGCCAGAGGAAATGGTGGTGACAAACAGAGGTGTCTCAGGCAGAGGCAGGATGCAGCACACTCTTTTTCGTTGCAAAGTAAAAATATTAATAGTCTCCATGATTGTGAGTTTTTATGTGTCTTTTTCCTTAACTTTTGTTGAGCAGTTCAAGCTCTGTTGTTGAAAAATGTGGAAGATAAGTGTAAAGACACAGTATCCTGAACACCATCTTTGCCATCTCCAGAAGGGTCCGCATTCTCATTGACTTCATACTCCATTGATTGGAAAGCTGGGCACACATCGCTTTAAAATTGAAAATTATTTTTGTCTAATATATATATCAAATTGCCTGGAAGAATAGCTTATTCTCTTTGACACCTCTGTGAAAGGAATGACCCAGTCACAGAAGTGGGATTGAATGATGGAGTTTACTGATACCTCACGATCTGGTTAGAGACTAAGCTGGGTAAATCACTAAGGCCAAGGTCTAGCTGTCTATTCTGAAAATTGTATTCCTAAAACCAGCCGTAGGCGACTCAGCTACACTGTACCCTGCCTCTGAGTAGGATGTGTGCCTATTGTGCTGTCCCACATGATGTATTGCAGTTGGTTTAGTTGAGCAGAGTTTCAAGCTCATCAGTCATGTTGTTATTGATGTTATCAGGAAGGTAAACTGTTTCAGCATCAGCTGCTCAGTCATTTTCAGAAAAATATTTGTACATGACCTCTGATAAAGCACATTGTCAGGTATCTGCTGATGTTTTTTATGCATGACTTCAGTAATGGGTGATTGCTGCACTTGCTCTATATCTGAAACCAAATGGGCAAGGACAGGTTGAATTAAGACATAAAACTGCTCTCTCACCTTCAGCGAGTCAATTATAACCCCCCTGCTTTCCCTTTCACTCTGGGAGAAGAGACCAATGGTAATTTATCTACGAGAAGTATATTAGCCTCCCACCCCATGGACACCTAACCTGTCTGCCAGGCAATGGCATTAGATAGTGCATTTTAATGGATAAAATGGGATAAATCTGAATTAAATTTTATGTAATGGGATAAATTTTCAGAGTTCAGAATCAAATGAAGTATTTTCCCCTTAACAGTCCTGAAACTTGCTTTACAAATTTCAAAAACAGTTTCTGCTTTCTTATTCAGAGGCGATTTTGGAAGCTAGTTTTGAAGCTTGGAAGGTCATGTCATAGCCAAATAACACAGTAGCAGATAGGGCTCTTGCTTTATAATCATCTGGTTTTATTCAAAGTCATGAACACTTGTGAAAGTTCTGCTCTAGTGGATGTGTGTTCTGGCTTTTCTAATAGCTTCATTTGTGTTGTCAAAGCAATCTGTTGACAGCTAGCTCAGCAGACGTGTTTTTCACCCTAAAAGGTGAAATAAAGCCTTGTCCTCAAAATACTTCACTGTTGCTAATACAGTATTATGATTCAATTCTTATTACTGTGCTCTAAGTTTGAAATCTGTGCCTCTGAACAGTAAATGCGTGATGGTGTATCGTGTTATCACAGCATCACACAGAATAGCTCGCCTTGGAAGGGACCTTAAAGGTCATCTAGTCCAACTCCCCTGCCGTGGGCAGAGACATCCCCCACTAGACCAGATTGCTCAGGGCCCCATCTAAGCTGGCCTTGAACATCTCCAGGGACGGGGAATCCACCACTTCTCTGGGCAACCTGATCCAGTGTTTCACCACCCTCATGGTGAAAAACTTCCTCCTTATATCTAACCTAAATCTGCCCTCCTTCAGTTTAAAACTGTTACCTCTTGTCCTATCACACAGGCTCTGCTAAAAAGCCTGTCCCCATCTTTCTTATAGGGAAACACCCCTATTACTCCTTCAGGTAATGAAAGGCAGCAATGAGGTCTCCTTGGAGCCTTCTCTTCTCCAGGCTGAACAACCCCAACTCTCTCAGCCTTTCCTCGTAGGACAGGTGTTCCAGGCCTCTGGTCATTTTTGTGGCCCTTCTCTGGACTCGTTCCAACAGGTCCATGTCCTTCCTCTGCTGAGGGCTCCAGACCTGGGCACGGTACTCCAGGAGGGGTCTTACCAGAGCAGAGCAGAGAGGAAGAATCACCCCCCTCAATCTGTTGGACACAGTTCTTTTCATGCAGCCTAGTTATATGAGATACTAAGATTGAATCCTTGGCTGTGCAAACGCATGTTCATGCATGAATTTTGTGTCTACATAAATCTAAAGCCAGCAAGGTTTATGTGCTTTATTTTCTAAATATGATTGCCCTGATTTTTAAGTATGCAAGGGTGGAATCCTAACAGACCTTCTGTAGGTCTGTTTTTACTGAAGCCATATTTCACCCCATAAATATCCAAGACTTCCAGGGGCTTGTGTGAGAATTAAAGATGCTGAAAGTCAAACTGATGCTTTTAATAGTTTGCAGGTTCTTTTCTGGTCCACATTTAAGGACAGCGTAAATACTTTCCTGTTCCAAATGTTATTTAAACAGATTCTTAGTTCTGGAGCTGCAAGGTGAGTTTAACTTGTCCAAACATCTATCTTGATAAAATGCTGGCAGGGGAACTTCATCACATGTCAAAATCACAGGTAAACTCATTTTCTTTTTTATTTATTTATAGGCTAACAGTGGTAGTTCAGAACTGCAAGAAATTATGAGAAGACGACAAGAAAAAATCAGTGCAGCTGCCACAGATTCAGGTGTGGAGTCCTTTGATGAAGGAAGCAGCCACTAAATGTGTTTTATCTTTTCTTTAATTCCATTTTCCATTGCATTATACCATCCAGCTTTGCTTTAGGAAGCAGTGAAGAGGGGAATGTCTTACTATATTGTAAACATAACTAGCCACCATAAAGAAAACTTACAGTGGTGTCCACAGAAGTACCTGCTGCTGGCATCTCATTATTAAAAATGAATAGATGAGAAATTCCATGGAGGTTCCTGACAGGTGAATATATTGGCACATGATTCATTTACATCCAAAGATGAGTCTTGGCTTTATGGAATTAACATGACAAATAAACTGGGACATGTCTTTGTGATTCATCTGAGGGAAGCTGAGCCAGCAATAAAAAAGCATTTGAACCCTTCAGTAATAATAAGATTCTGAATCCCATCTCTTGCTGTAGTGTGCAATTATGTCTTTTTTGGTCTTTCTTGTTATGCATTTGGCTGCAGGATGTTTACTTAAGTCGTTGATGCCAGCAGTCAGAGAGGAAATGTTTAGAGAATGAACAGCAGCCCACCATAGACTGAATCTTCCTTGCATCACTCCCAAGATGTTTTATTACTAATGATGCTGTTTATAGCAAAATAATACTCTATACATTGATTTTATCAATACTTCACTCATGATGAACTATAATATTGCACAAGAAAGAATGTCTAGAAAATAGTAACACAACTCAGCTCAAAGAGATGATCAGATCTGCTGTAGGTAGCCATGAAACAATTTGCAGTACGTTTTTTTTTTAAGATACTTGCATTTTTTGGCTTGTAACTTAACACATCAGGAGATTAGTGTATAATCTAGACTTCTCTGTGTGTTGATCCCAGATACCAGTTTTTCCTTACATAAAAAGCTAATTCCTTTATAAATGTAATCTTTTGGAAAAATGGATTCCTGGAGGCGAAAGGGGGAGAGAAGGAAACATCCCTTCCAGCAAATATTATTTTTGAAGATGCAATGATTTTTTTCACAAAATGTTCTGTTATTTCACATGGTTGTGTGATTTTATATATAATATATGTATTATATATAATATATCACTAAATTTAGACAAATTTAATCATCTAGTTTGATTAAGTTTCATAGTGCCTTTTTCACATGAATCAGCTTAAAGTCTGCAATAAACAGTATTTCTTGTCTGTTAAATAGTTGTATTTTTGTGTCTACAAAGACGGTATTGAAAAGAAGGTGTTCTTGATTTTTGCCATGTTTGGTCTTCCTCTGCATACAAGGGAAAAAAGAATCATATTCATTTTTCATAAAAGAAAAATTAAAATCTTAATAAAGGCGTTTTTATGCCATTTATTGTAAATGTCCCTACAAATAATTCTTCCATGTGTTGGTTATGTGTCTCTACATATTTTTACATTCAATATATATTCTTTATGCCTGTGAAAATTACATAGGTTCTACACCTGTCATTTTGTCCTGGTTTGCTGGGACAGAATTCTAACATCAGTTTTCTGTTCAGAGAAACTGTAGATTTGGGAGACTGCAGAGTCCAGTTCTGTGAGAACCAAGGAGAGAAGATGCTCTGGTGTGCAGGTTTCCATAGTGACCAAGGTTGAGGGTAGATTTGAACCATGCAGGTGCAGTGGGCCAGGAGGGGCGAAGCCCAGGGCAGCTGACCCAAGCTGGCCAACGCAAGTGTTCCATACCGTAAACATCACCCTCACTATAAATTGGGAAGTTTGCAAGGATGTTTGGGGGCTGCCTTCCTGGGAGGGTCCTGTCTGTGTCATCGGTTGTCCCACACCTGAGGCTGCTCCTCCACTTGCTCTGAACGTCTGGAGCTGTCGTGCTCACAGTGTTGACACTCAGCCCTCACTGCTAGCAGTGCACAGCTCATGACTGCTGTCTGGAACTGAGTATGACTTTGTATCTTATATTAGCATTGGAGTTAATATTAGTTCATTATTATTATTCTATTAAATCTGGTTTTGCTTCGACCCATGGGTCTCATTTCCTGTTCCTGATTTCCCCTCCTGGGTCAGATCAGATGATAGAGGAGCTGCCCAAACTACAACACATTTAAATGTAGTCTTATCCAGAAATGGGTCAAGAAGTGACAAATCCCAAACTGAAGATTCCAACTGCTGTAGCAATCACTAAGAAATGGATTCTTGTCTTACCCAGTGAAAGGAATGAAGATTCTTGATTGCTTTCTCCCTATAGGAAACATTTGAACAAGGACACCTGCATCATAACTGCATCCATTCGACTGGATTCCATTCAACAAAGCTTTAGGGGTGGAAAATGGTCTGTCTCACTGTTTGTCCTATCGTTAAAGGTCAAGCCCAGACCTCCCTTAATGAATTCTCTGATTCGCATTTAAAGTGTCCTCTTCCCCACCCTCCCTAGTAAGCATCCATACGTAGCCTGAAGAGTGTTCACTGTACAACAAAGTCCCCTGCACTAGGTGGTGAATGACTAAGAAAGTCAAGGAAGATATGAAGCTACTCTTACACAGACACTTTGTCACTTGTAAGTACAGGAGTAGGAAACTTTTAAAATGGTCTTGGAAAATTAGGGTCACTGTCTTTTCTCATGGTCTAATGGTTAGGAATATGATGGGATAAAAGTTGGACTTGATCCTGGAGGTCCCTTCCAACCATAATAATTCTATGATTCCATAAAAGGCACCGTGGTGGTTACCTGCACTTCTATTCCCCTTAATTACCAAAATATGAAGCCAATATTTATATTCTCTGCAAGCTTATTCTATCATTCAGCATATGATTTGTTCTTGCCCACAAGGACGCATCAGCTCTGAGACTCTTGTGGAGTTTGGCATGCGAAGGTCTTGGAGGAAGCACCCATGTTTCATCTCAAAGAGGTGGCTTCATGACTGGTTTCTTGAAGCTGGGTTTCTGTGTAGCTGTTGTATAGAAAGAGCTAGACAAGTTTGAATGTGGTCACTATGCTCAGAGGCATCTTTGGAGATACTTGGGGGTCAAATGGGAAACCCCTTCCATATACTTAAGGGACAAGCAGAATAATCTGGGGGATTGGTTTGTTGGTTTCTGTGGGTTTTTTTCAGTTTTAAAATTAGCTACTAATGACTTAACAACCCAGTACAACTCAAGTCATATTTTACCCTTTAACTTTGCTGAACTAGACCATGATTTCTGTGTTACAGTCTGTGAAATCTGAATGGCATTAAGGCAAGTATTTCCCCTTTTGCTGGAATTTCCTTGGTGGTTTAAAGCATTGCAGGGAGCTTCACTCCTCTTCTGCATAGCTTGAATTTTCAGCTTGTTGGCAGTTATGAGAAATGAAAAGGAGGTCTCACTTGGGGTTCCTCAAATGAAAATGTTTTCTTCGAAATTTTCAGTGTCTTAAATGAAAACAGTGTTAAAATGCCATGTTTCATTCAATTTTTTTTCTTTAGGATTTGAGGCGTGAGGATTATTTTTTATACTAATATTTTAGAAAGATGTTATACTTGGAAAGTGTCTTTGAAAAGGAAATAAAATAGTTTTTTCATGTCAGAAAAAGTGCCCTATTAGATGCGTCAGGTTCAATAACATAGGAACTACTTTACTATTTTGCTGCCATGGAGCCTGCCATTTTAACTGTGTGGAGGAAAGGGAGTTCTAGCAGCGTATGTTCACTCAACACTTTTATGCTTTCTAAGCACATACCTTTTACCATCAGCAAGACAGCACTTCCCACTCCTTTAGTCTGCTTCTTCCCTTGGGACACCATGGGGAGAGAAAACCACTGTGAAACCTTATATTTAATTTGTAAAGAATACTTCTAACCAATATTGCATGGAACAATTCACTTACCATCTAGCAATTCAAATGTTAAACAGTGCTTTGCTCAGACCAATTGTGATCTGTGAGATTTTTATCCGTACTTTTATTGCTCTGAAGCTTTGTGTTGTATAAAAGTTGGTGGGTTCTGGGGGGCTGGAAAGTAAGTGCAGACTCTCACATTATTGTTGTATGCAGAAGTTGATGGTTTATGAAGAGGAAGATAACCAAAATGATATATAATATTCTGAAATATGCAGAGCTCCTAGTGACTTTGAGTGTATCCATCCGTCTTTGTGAAATTCTGAAAGGGTCCCTGGAAGTTCTTTGCTGGACAGTAACATCAGTACTTTGCTAATTGAACTAAGGGAACAAACAGAAACCCATGAATAACTGTATGATGTGGTCTAATTAGTCTTTCTAATTAGGAAATCTGTAACTAGCAGAATTTTTATTTCATTTTTATTGTGGAAAGTGAAGGCATTTTGAGTTTTTAGGACATATACAGAAGGAAGATAAAGCTTGAATACCAGACCCTTGTTCAAGCAGGTAAATCATTTTCCTGGGCTGTATCTCATGCATAAGGGAAACATGATTATGAATGGGAACCCATGTTTCTGGCCAAGCTACCATTTTATAGGAGCCTATTTTTCTATGTTTTTCCTTAACTGTGAAGTTTGTGTAGCATCTAAATCATGAACCAAGCAGCCCTGTGTAAGGATTGAGTCTGATACATCAAGAGTATTCGAGGGACTATGTCTGTGCTCAGTCTCCCACCTCTGCATACACACAACAGCATTATGGATGGGGAAGTGCAAATATGAGGGAATTTGTAAGTGTGCATTGGGTTCTGTGTTTAAATATTTCACAAACATGTCGAACTTTTACTGCTGCTATGTTAAGTTTTACCTAATAAGTGCCTATTTAACTGCCTTTGGCTCCTAGGTATCTTTCTTCAGTTTCTCTGGAGTTCACGTGCGTAGGTTGCAGCTTTGGCCTTTTACTACTTCCTCAGCATCCAGACCAAAACTAGTATCAGGATATTAGTCTGTGCATCTACTTCTTGATAATATTCATAGATTAAAAGAGAAGGAAATAAAAGAAAATGAGGAGACTTCCTAGATGCTTCCTAGCCACCACTGCTGCTGGCCACGGTTGTTGCCTGCCTGAACGAAACTACTGTCCTTTACACAGTTAGAAGTGGGAGGGAGGTGGTGTGACTCTGTGGTTAATGAACTGAATGAGGAGGGAGGGGAGGGCCATTTTTGGTATGTAAGATGTAAGTGTTGAATATTTAACAAGGGGCAACTTTGTCTTCTTCAGGTACAGGAAAAAAAAAACTTAAAAATGAAGTAAAGCAAAAGTAAGGCTACCCAACCCATTCTTAATCCTCATGAGGATGGAAGGAAACATTTGATTCCTTCCTTGATTCTGACGATCCAAGTATGTCAGGGATCACTGCTAAGGGCATGCTAGGAGAGACAACACTTTCCCACATGGCTCTAAAAACTTTACAGCTTTTCTAAAACATGTCCTTTAGGTTTACTTGTTTGTTCCTTCCATGACAGCATGCACAGCATGTGGCAACAAGGAGAAAACCTGCCCTGGTTTCGACTAATGGTCATCCACTATACAGAGCTGCTTTTACATACATCTGGGTCCGTAGATGCTGTAAGAGCAGCAGATCAACAGAGAGCATCTATGAGGTCAGCAGAACTATAGGCATGAGACCCATAATTCAAAAAAAACTATTACAAAATCTGAAGCTTCAGACAGCTTTACAGCTGTGACAACTTGAGAGTTTTATTTTGACAGATGCTGGAAACCATATCAACATGCAGCATGAGTCCAAAACATTGTTTGTTTGGACTTGCCTTCAAGGAGCGTGACAAGGTAAAACCAGAAGTATGCATGTCGATTCAGGCTAAAAGCTCTGCGTGAGTCTTCTGAATCACAGTGTCTCTCAGCCTCTTTCATTGCTTTACTTGTCTTGAACTCTGGAAGATGTGGTTTCCACTGCCATCCCAACACACCCAGTTATGCTGTTTTGCATACTATATGGAGTAGGAAAAGGTATTTTTTCTGAAGGAGTTTTCATTGTAATTGATTTTGTGATTAAGTAGCTATTAAAGGAAAAATGAACACCTTTTACTGTGTAAATGGAATAATTTTTTGACATGTAAAAAATGTAAATTCAGGCAGTATCATTCACAAAAATGCAATTTTGGCATCTTTGCAGCAGTCTTGTACCCTGCCACAGTCAGCCAAGCTTCTGTTACAGCCAGCTCATGCTGTGATATTTAGTGTGCACACGAATTTTTTAAAAGTAACCTGCTTACTCTGGTCTATGATACAGAATAAACGTAGACTTAATGGGCAATGGCCAGCAGGAGGGAGAAGGCAGTATGTAAGAAAGCAAGAACATTTGTGGGTTGTTTTTTTTTCCCCCTACTAGTTCTGTAGAGGGATGTGAACATATTTTCTGAGTAAACATATAGTGAAGCTCTGAAACATATTCTTTTAAAAAAAGCATGAAAGCAAGTTCTGAATAGTCAAGTGCTTCATTTATAATCGTCTTCTGTTCAAGTTAGGCCAGACAAATCTTTGCTGTTCCTACTGAAATGGCAAGTCCTGCAGCTGAGGTGCAGTAGTGAAACAAGAGAGAAACGTGACCATTGAAGCCTTTCTTGTTAGCAATCTGCTCCCTGAAGACAGAGCTCTCTGCCCTTTTGCATCCATCTCTGCGTATCTTGTTTGTAGAAATGGCATCTCTGCTTTAGGACTGAGCTTGGTGGAAACTGTGGAATAGTATTAGATGCATGGAACGAGCCAGGGGCAGCAACTCGTATCATACCTATTTAATAAACAGAGGTAGAGTTCTGCTTCTTCAGTACCCTTTACCAAGGACCTGTTTTATTTCAGGGATTATTTTATGTCTATGCAGTTTTGCATAATATAGATGGGATGGTTTGAAGGAAGTTTTCCATTGTAGCCAATATGATGATGAAATATCGTTATCGTATCGTTAAAGGAATATACACCTATTTACCAGCTAGTGGAATAACTCTTTGGAAGAAAAAAAATTCAGCTTAGCTACCAGATCACATCCTGCTACCCTGACAGGAGATAGCAGGCTGTGGGCTGAATAAAAAGCACATGAGGATGCATTTGCTGTTTTGCTGATAGTGACTTCTTCACAGATAAGCAATCCAGTGTGTTTACTTTCAGTTCAAGTTTGTTTTGTTTACATTAAGTACCATTGCTGCTAATTTCCAATGAGGTGATACAAAGCAACAGGTTACAAAAATGCCATCAACATCCATTCTGACAGCATCCATGTCACAATACACAATGATGAACCGGAATTATACAAAGACAAAAAAAAATATATATAGCTAATTATTCTGACTAGAACTGAAACTGACAGCGAAAAAGAAAAGAGTTCCCCACCTTGAACCCAAAGCCCCTACAGGAATCCATACTGACGCTTTGGCAGCCTTGTAGCAATAAAGTGATACTCAGCCCTTCACATGCCAAAACCTTGGGTTTTGTAACATTGTGAATTCCTGGCTCGGAGAAATAGTTACATCCATTAAAGCACATTTTTTTTTTCTTTCCACCCCCGCAACCTGAATCAGCTTCACGTTTTTACACAGGGTTAATGCTTATTAAAAATAATAAACGAATGAGGGGTATAGGCACCATAGACTGCTCAGACAGTTAAACGTTACAGTAATGGAGTCCAAGATATCCCAGGTTGAAACTCAGCTGCACTTCGATTAGATTAATCTAAAACAAGAACCTGATCAGTGGTGTTACTGAAAAGGTTGGTGAAAAGAGCAATCCCTCTGCTTAATTAGTAGTAGCACAGTCAAGAACCACAACCACCTCATTTCTCAGTGTCAGCTACATGCTTCAGCTTCAGGCTTCACGGTTTGGATTTCTGCTTATCAGTCCGTTCCTCAGGTATTGTGCTCCCCCCAGACCCTATGTACATCAGTGCTGTAGGAAACAGTCAAATCCAGCAAACCTCCCCACCCTCCCACCCCCTTTTCACAATCTCCAGATTTCTTCATGTATGTTCATGCCTCGCTATTCACTAATGAGGTATTATTAGATACTAACAATGCCTGCTCTCCTGTGGACATTAGCACAGACCAGTGACACATGAAGAAAGCTCTTCAGTCAACCGTTAAAAAAATATTGCACTTACTTTAACCTTAAGCCCAACCTACACAGAAAAAAAAATTTTAAAAATTAACCAAAAGTACCAAACAAAAACCCAACACTCTGGAGCAATCTATTTTATGCACATAAAGTGTCTTTGCCTTCATGTTGTTGAATTTGGTCCAGTATTTAAAAAAAAAGTCCAGAAATTAAACAGTTCAAAAGACACCGCAGGCTCGTTAAGGCTTTGTCTCCCCAGTGCTTCGGAAAGTTAAAAGTTTCTTTCATTGTCCAGGTACTGCAAACCAGCGGTCTCTCCTGGCAGAACAACTGGCCCTTCAAACCATCAAAAAAAAAAATCAGAAGCAAGGGAAGATGGGTGTGCTTCATGGTCTCACCTGGAACCAAACAAACAGAATGCTTTAGAAATAAAAAAAGGAATAAATACAGCTCTTTCACCATTTATTTTTATCAACCCTCCATACAGACTGGGATTGCAGCCCACCACTAAAAGTAGCTGGACTTTGGGACTCAGATTAGACAGTGAATTACCAGGACATTGGGAAAAAAGTGAGGCAAATCAGGGTTCATTTTACGGGCAGGGGAACGAAGTATGCAGAGACAGCTGGTGTTGGTGCCCACAGCCCAGCTCTCCAGCAGCTATTTGAGAAGCCAGTTTGTGTTGAAAGTCTGCAGCTCCCTGCTTCACCCAAGAGCAATACTAAAGTTATTACTGCCACCTAATGAACTAAAGCTCATCAGTGTAAACAGCAGTGTCATGCATCCCCACAGCTTGTCCCCATCAGCAAACCAGTGAGTAGGTCAGAGCCATGTGTTTTACCCTGCAGCTGGGCAGTTCAGGCACTGGGGCTCAGTGGGAAGGCAAGACAGTTGTTTCACCTATGTTAATGGTAGTACCAGCCTGAGACACCTCCTATTCCCTGGTTCTAGACTTATGGAAAAAAAAATAATTCCCCAGTGTTTCATGTCAGAACTTTCCAGTTCTCCAGCAGGCTTTGTTGTCACAACAGCAGTGGTGGAAGAACATCCCTAAACCTCTGCTGGCCTTGGTAACCTGCCAGTTAGTGACTTGAGAATGACTGAAGATATAAAGTCCTCCCCTCCTTTAAAGTTTGCAAGGTATATTAGGAGAAGTGTCAGGGAATGGTGAGATGGCTCACTCAGGATTTCCAGATTCTCTCTTTCTTTGAACCACGAGTGAGGCAATGCACTCTTACAGTGTCATGGGAAGTACAGTGGATAATTTACTGCGAGAGGCTAGAGGGATTTTCCTCACCTCAGAGGGACATGAAGCCTGGAAAATCCCAAACCCCAATCAAAGCTCCTGGAGCAAACACCCATGGTGCTGGTTGCTGCTGAGCAGCCGGGGTGTGAAGCTGTGGCCATGGCACATATGCCAGACTTACCACCTGTGACTCTGAACTAGGACTTGCTGACGTTCTCATATATGACATCACTGATGCAGAACTGCTGCTTCTTCTTTTGCCACATCAGTTGCACACACTGGTGAATAAAAATGTATTGTTCCTGGAAGAAAAGACCAAATGAATGGGCATTTTGCATCTCAGAATGCATGAAAAAAGCCCAAACAGTGAAAGAGTTTGATAGTTCGAAGTAACAGCCTGCACAGCTTCTCCATCTCCACCTCCTCAGCCTCATGCCATGTACAGTGAAGTGTCTGCTCCCAAACTAATAGCTCCTGGTTTTTACAGATAGCAGCTGGGGAAGCAGAAAATCCACCTGAGCTGCTCTGGCATTATAATAATTTATTAATAACCAGAATGATGATAGAAGGTTAATAGAATAAAAGAGAACAGAACAGTTCAGGTAGATCTGAACTAAAGTGGTTCTACTTCATATCGCCTGAAAATTAATTAATTCCCAGAAAAGTACATGACTGCTTTATGTGCAACAAATTGCATCCATGCCATATACACACCTGAAATATTTAAATGAACTTCATGTTCCTTAGTGCTTACCAATAAAATAAATAAAACAAAAAGCTGAAACCTGATTTTGTTCACAGAGCAGTTAATTATTTGGGGAGTTATCAACCTTTCTGCAAATGACACTGTAAGCAAGTCAGGGCCATCACATGCACTGTTATTTGTGGACAGGTTTGCGTGCAACAAGACTGGTTATCTTTGCTTTTGGTTATGGGCTGGCTTCTCTAAGCACTATCCTCACATAGGTGAACGCTGTAATTCAGTTGGAAATCTAGAAGTCATCAATTAAGGCTCTTCCAGTAGATACCCAGTAGATATTTGGAGTCAATAAGGGGCAAGGAGGGTGTCTGGCAGACTCAGTTCTTTTGTCTGTTTTGCTTGTTATTTGTAGAGCTGCTGTGGAACTGAGTTCCTGTCCTTGGCCAGATGACACGCTCTTGAGCAAGCATGAATGGCTGTTTGATACTGATATCATTTCATGAGCCATTAATCCACTGAATAAGCCTACTTCTTTTCAAAATGATTTGAAAATTTCATGTTAATCTCTTCTAATGTATTTTTTTGCCTATTAATTTCATAGAAGGTGAGAATAGTTCATCCCCTCTTGAAGATACCAGTGAGACTGCAGATGTATTATCCACCTATGCAGCAGATTAATAATGTGTCAATACTACAATGAAGATGAAAAATTAATTGTATCTATTCATAGCTATTTTGTCAAGTGTTCAGGGGGAACAGCAGTCACTGGACATGAACATGCTACAGAGAGGTATGAAATAGATCTGATGATGCATTCACAATGCTGAAGCGAAGTGATCTTACCTCTGTCTGCACCATGGACATCCTGTAGGACCGCATGTCAGACACTAGGCCCAATATATCTACGAACTCGTGATCACGGATATGCTGTAAGAGGCGATCCAGGGCTATGAAGGTTCCTGTTCGTCCCACTCCAGCACTGCAACACAAACAGACATGCATCTCATGTCAGGCTTTTCTGATGGGGACACAGAGAAAGATCAGAGATACTGCAAAAAGCAGGCAACCTGCAGCTGAGATAATCAGATGTGCCAATCTGAGGTCAGACAGAGTGGTTAATCTGCAGGATTTAATGCCATGCAACCCTTCCATAGGGTTTAATGCTGCACAACCTTTCCATTCTTCAGGCAGAACATATGGAATGGATGTCTCTGCAGTTATTTAACCCTCCTATATTCCTCTTCATGCACTCACATGCAGAATTTGTGTGCACACCCTCATCCACCCTTAGCTGTCTGCTCTTCCCACTCACGCTGCTCCCCTCAAAGATCTCATGAGACATTTTGAACCACAGGGGCTGTAGCTATAGAGACCCACCCAGCAGTGACTGAGACTGCGTTTTATAGAGGTCCACATAGATGTCCAACACCATTCTAAGGATAGAAGTGTGTGTTTTAGCAAAAGTTCTTTCTGCTGCTTGTCCTGTTTTTCAGAAAAGCCTTGACAGTATTTGCAACAGTTCATCTCAACACAGTTCAGCATAGCTTTCATGAAACGATTTTTTTTTCCTTGTGTTAAAAAAAAAGTCAATATCTTGAATGAGAGGAATACAACAGAATTTTTGATCTACTATCTACTTATTTAACACATTCATTAATTGATAATTTCATAAATAACAAATGGAGAAGTTGTAATTATGTCAGTTTCTCCCTTCTGCTAATTTCATAGCATTGCTGCTTTCAAACTATGTGGTCTAAGACGTACAGTATATTCTAAAAATACTATCTGAAAATATATCTCTCTGTTGCTAGAAGCATCCTAATTAAAAAGAAAATACTACAGTTATTACCCAGCAATGTCATGCTTGCTTCTATTCCTTCCCAGAACAATTAAGTGGTATATAAGTGGTTTGATTTCACACCACCACACATAAATCTCTTCCCTGGCTTACTAGCACCTTTCATGATATTAGGACTCCCAAACAATATTGACTATGAATTTCTCCACTACATTACATAGGAGAGTAGCAGGATTTAGGGCTTTTACAAATGCTGTTGCTTCACATTCCAGTAGAACACTAAGTGCCATATCTGGAAACTAGCAAAGACATTGCTGTAAAAGACTGTTTTCTGGAAAGGAGCTCTCAAAAGTGTGCAAATAAGTGGCAAGAGAGTCAGTGCCGACCACCACATCAGCACCAGGAAAGACAGCGCTGGAAGGTGCTGACACCTTGTGCAGCAATGTTAACTGCTGCTTCTGGGGTGGGTAAACTAGGGTTAACTGAGATTCATCTCACGAGGGCTTGACTTCTGTTAGAAGTATGTCACCATAATGTACACATATTCATCCATTGCAACCTGTCTACATATTTCTGAGAAATCTGTTGTGAGTAGCTCTCGCAGTAAGAGCCACAAAGAGGTTTGAAGTCAGTTGGGAGAGTTGCATCAGCAACCGATCTGGTATGATATCATCAAATGTGGCAGCTGCCCCCAGAGAGGACGAGTAAGCAAGCCTCTGAATAAACAGCCAGGTGACATCCAAGAGAGAAAGCTGACAGCATATAAACCAACCTTTCTCAAAAAAACCACACACCCACCCATAATAACCATTATCATGGGATACTGGTATTACTGCTAGCACAGGATAGCGCTCTTCCTGTCACCTCCTGAACATACTATAAGCCAAGCAACCAGAGGAGGAGAAGGACCTGCACAGAGGCATGCTTCTCCAGGGGAGCAGCATGCTGCAGCAGGCTGCTGGATGTACTGTGCTATCCATATCGCAGAGGTGTGGAAATGAGAGAGCAGGCTCTGAGTTGGTGTAAAGCAGGATCACCTGCTGCATCTTCTGAAGCCATTTATTTATAATGTCCGAAGAGATCACTCTCCTCTAGAAAGCAATGCCTTCATGTCTATGGCTGCAGGCAGAAATCCCAGCCCACTCTAGTCAAAGCAGGGGACTAATCCTTTACCCTTGACACCAGAGAGAACCATCTCCTGCTAATATACCTGTTAGCAGAACCCCAGAATCTCTCCTTCCAACGGTTTCCCAACCTATTTAATGTTACATCTTTTAGTTCTCCATTTCCTTGAAGCTTTTACCTGCAGTGTATGACCATGGGGCCTTTACTCTTTGCTGATTTCTGCCTGACCATCTGTACAAACTGGAGGATGCTTTCAGCAGCGTTGGTCGTGGGGACACCATGATCTGGCCAGGCAGTGTAGTTAAAATGCATCACGTCTTGCACCTCATCAGCCTAACAGGAAAAGCAGAGCAGCAGCATGTTCACAGGGGTTTTAACAGTGCAGTCACGCTCAGCAAGACTGAGGTTTTTTTGTTGTTTTGTGGTGGCGTTTTTTTACCCCAAAATACAGCCTAAGAAAGTCAGGTCAGCCAAAAAAAGTGGCAAAGAATCCACATGCTACTTGATTAAAAAGGGGAAGAGGCATCAGGCAATCATTACCAAAAAGGCATAAACTCTTGTTTCTGGGTTTGCGATTTGGTTTGGGTTTTTTTCTTGGTGGTTTGATTTTATTTTCCCTTTAAACCAAGAACTCTTGCATTTTTCAAGTTCAGGCTTTCTCCCTCTTGCTGTTCCATTCCTTCTCTTTTCCTCATTTTGACACAAATAAAGAAAAACACTGTTGGCAAACAATCAAGACTGGACTCTTGAGAGTTTCATTTTTCAAGTTTCAAAAGAAAGAAAAATACCAAAAGGGAAACAAAAATCTTTACAGAGGCCAAGGAAATATTTAGAAAAATCCTCATTAATATAAAAAACATTTATAGCGCTAAGAACTCTAGTGGCTTTAGGTGAAATATGATCCTCAAAGCAACACATTTTGCCTTTGAGACTTACAGAAACTCAAAACATGGGAAGGGGTGGGGAGTGTCATCCCCAAAACCCATGGCAATCAATGCCTTTCTCTTAGGTGTTTTCCACTGAATGCCAGAAATGGACAAAAGTTAAAAAAAAGGCTAGACCAAAATTACTCCCATTGTGCAAATTGTCTCACTTACATAGCTAATTCGAAAACTCCTAAACACCCAGTCTGTGTGCTCCTCCTCGGACAGCATCTCCACTGTGATGTCCCCATATGCAACAGGATCTTCCGTAAAAGGCCAGTAATGATCACATTTCACCTGAAAGGGAAATAAATACATATATATTTGTATCCATATATATATATATATATGCATAGATGAAAAAGCACAAAGAAAAGTATACTGAACCTCAGTTTTAGAAATGTCTACAGCACTATTTACCTGATGCTGCAATAAGAGGCAATATATCCTGTGAAGAGTTTCAGCCTGATCATTACTATTTGTGTAACTGTGGACATTAGCTACGCATTGGTTTTCTGAAGGGTAGCATTAGTATAGTGAAGAATGGAAATACATAGTGTCTTTATAGATTGTTACTTTTCCTAATAGAATAGGTCTAAAAGGAACAAAATATCGGGAATGAGAATACAGATATATAAAAAATTATATTCCAAATATTTTATTATCACATCAAGAAAAATGTAAAGCATAATACTTGTATTTTATTATTATTTAAACTTAAAGCGCAGAATCACAGAATGGTTGAGGTTGACAGGGACCTCTGGGCGTCATCTTGTACAACATCACCTGTTCAAGCAGGACTACCTGGTCCAGGCTGCCCAGGACCATATTCAGATGGCATTTGAATATCTTCAAGGATAGAGACTCCACAACCTCTGGGCAACCTGTGCCAATCAGTCACCCGCAAAGTAAAAAAGTGTTTTCTGATTTCAGATGGAATTAAATGTGGTTTAATTTGTGCCAATTGTCTCTTGTCCTGTCACTGGGCACCACTGAGAGTCCCTTGTCTCCATTCCCTCCCATCAGGTATTTATACACAGTGACGAGATCGCCTGACCCTTCCCTTTTGCAGGCTGAAGAGTCCCAGTTCTCTCAGCCTCTCCTTGTGAAAGATGCTGCAGTCCTTTAATCATCCTGAAATGCCTGCCATAAGTGAATGAAGGGCCATTTCAGGCCTGGTTATGATGCTGCCTTATGGTCAGAAAACAGCACAAAGAAATTCACTCACCAGAAAATAAATGTTTTCAGAGCAGTTTCTTGTATACTGTTTGCAAGATTTCATTACATACCCTTCTTTTCTCATTACACTGAGTGAGCATAACAATAATTTGAGATTTTTGCTGGAGAACCATCTTCCAAAAATCATTCCTAGTTTCTGGCAGTGGTCCTTGAGTTGCAATGTATTCCTGGGGTGAATTATAGCCCTAAGAAACAAAGAGACAGGTGCTGTTTACCAACACGATTATTGCTTCTGAATACATTTTTTTTTTAGCTTGGTCAAGTTCAATTTGTACCTTAAAAAGTTATTTCTAATATAAAGAAACTACTTCTATTTTTTTTGTATTTATTTTGAGATTACAAGTTTTGCCAGTTTTTCATGCTCTTCCCAAAGCATAAGCAATCTAGAATGAAGGACAGAAGATGAAGCTGTTACTACACAAATCCTTTGCTCAGACAGCAGGAAAGGCAACATTAAAAAAAACAAGTAATGAGAAGCCTAAATAAAAGTTCCAGCTCCTTCCAGATTTCATAATTTAAGTGTTTGTTTAGTTATAGACATAAAACCAGCTACAGACACGTAGCCTGCTCATCCCAAGCAGTGCCTGTGGTGATTTTCAGTCACTGATGTAAATGGAAGGTAGCAATGAACAGGATTATATGCACACGTTTATGTCATAAGGACTTAAATTAGTAAAATATTAAGAATTCTGCTTAAAGTAATAGGGAACATGCTGAGTCAACACCCTTAACAGATTATCACTGATATGTTTTCTTGAAGCTCAGATGCTTTATATACATGTATTCCTTCTCTTATTTTTATCAACATGCTTTTAGCTGGAAACACTCCTTCCCCTCTTCAAAACCAAAAGATCATTATAAAGACTATAATAAAAGATCCACAGAATGGCCATTTTGGCATCTGCTATAACCATATTTGCTGAGATTGTATCATCAAAACAGCATTTGAGAAGTTATTTTATATTCCTAGTAAGAGCAAAAGATACATCCAACACATAGCATGATCCCATGTAAACTGGGCAATTTCTGTGCCACCACAGTATGTGAATTGTAAACATATTAATGATTTGGAACCGCTTTCCATAAATAGCTTCCTCCAGCTCTAGGATCTAGATCTCTAGAAGTCAGCTCTATCTAAGTTATTGCATTACACAGAATTTGCTGTTTGTTTGTCTGCATGGGCTATGCCTGACCTAAGTGTCAAATCTCTACTATCACAGACACACAGATCACCACTAGTATCTGTGTTTGGAGGCAAGCACTCAGTGGAGAAGCAATTGTCAGGAAAAGCCAAGCATTAATATTACGTCTGTCCCAGTTTCTATGGTCAGCATTATGCTGTAAGTAGAACTAAAGAGATGTGAACTATAAAAAGCAGAACTGAGCAATCCAAAAAGACTGCTACATAAAATCCTATTAACCATAATCCCAAGTCACAGAAGTTTCCCGAGTTTCAAATGATGCTTTTGAATGCTGGAACATTTCTCTTTCTTGACTCACTGAGAGCTCAGGCACTCGCAGCTTGAGTGTTTTGGTTCATGTCCTTGACATACAGAAACTAAGTACGGGCAACGTGCTCAGCAGCACATACATGGGCAGTGCCACAGTGACAAAGAAATGGCTTCACTACCTCATCTGAGGGCTTCTCCCTTTTCCATAACGCTGACACATCTCTCTCCAGCACAGCCAGGGCCAGCTCTGTCTTCTGGTCACAGCAAGGGTGCAGAAACGTTCATCTCTCTATAGGCCCCAGGTGACAGGTCTCTTTCTAAATGGATGCTGTTGTGTCCTGCCTCCTCCCCATGCAGAGCGACCCAGTGGACGCTGCTCTCCCTGACACACGGAGCCGCAGCAAGAGCAGGGTAACAGAGGGGTGAACCTCTGTGGCAGCAGCAGGGATAAGCCTAACTGATTGCACAAGCTCAGGCAAGAGACAAAAGAGCTGATGAGTTTTTAGTCCACCCCCCGCATAAAACTGTGTGACAACAGCTCTGTGTATACTTTAATTATCTTAAAAATCTGGGTGCCAGTCCCTGGTGAATGACTGCTCTGTGCCGGGCAGAGGGAGGCACACTGGGAGCACCAGAGACAAGGCAGACAGCAGAAGTTGTCTCCAGACACCATCTGGGCTGTGTGCATTTTGTCCATTGTGGAGTGTCTGGCTCAATCCTTTTTCCATGTTCTGTAGCAACCTGGAAATATTTCTCATTTAAATGCTTGGTTTTCCTGTGTTTCTTAAAAAAACCACTGGACCACTTAACACTTTCTTTCCATTTCTCTACCAGTCCAATCTAGGTTTCACAAAGAATCACAGCTTACCCACTGCAGCAAAATTTGCCCCTACACTTTTTTTTTTGTTGGCTGGTGCACAGTTCCTGGTAGACAAAATATTGGAAGCTGAAGGAGATGCTGAGAACGTGACTGAGCTCCCAGGACATGTTGTGTTATTTGCACATGACATGCTCTAACTGCTGTTCACGACACTGTTCTTTACACTGATCCGAATCTCTGTACTCACAGGAATGTAGTTGGCATTAATGTAGTCAGATCCCTCATCTTCATTCATGGAAACTAACCGGACTCGACTGAAATCATCTGTGAAAGGAAAAAAAATAATTGTCTCTCAAACATGGCACTCATAAAATTAATCCTACAAAAACTGAAAAAAAATATATTGAACAAAAAGAAAATTCTCCTATTTACCACCAGAGACCAATGTTTGCTTCAGTAAACACTACATGGCTGCACCCTCATTACTGTTCTGCAAATCATGCCGTGTCCCTTTGGGGTCCCTTAGGTTTCATGAAAATAGTAAGAATATAGTAACACTACCCAATAGGAGAAATGACCTTGTGTTTTTCACCTTCAAACTCCTGTCTTGATAAGCATCCTCAGAAATGCTCCATCTCTTCAAAGATAACAAAAAACATCTATTGCCTGGCTCTCTCTACGGGCAGGTTTTAGAACAGACTTTTATCAGTTAGAAAATCTGTCCTGATTTTGCAATTCTCTTACTAAAACTCTTCCTTCCCTCTCAAGGGACTTTAGCAGGAGGCTGTATGTATTGTACTTACATGGCAGGATATTTGTGTAGCGATTTTTACAGCGATTCATGGGAAGATCAGCAGCAAAGTGGGGTATGTCAAGTCCAATCAGTTTTAGCTCCTGGGGTACCAGAAAGAAAAACACCAAGGTCAAACTCACAAACACTTAAAAAATAATTGTTTGTGAAGTGATCACTTGTGGCAGGTACCAGACTGAAAATGTTCATACATCACTTTATAAACTGACAGCAGGATTATACCATCTTTCCTTATCTGATGCCTCTTGAGTTTGGCTCCTAACAGCTAGAGAGCAAAGATGTGGTCTCCCCTGCTGATGCTGCCAATGCACAGCTGCCATCCAAGGCTGTGGCTGCTGACTGCTCCTCTCCAGCCACACTTAATTAGCCAAAATAGTGTCAAACTAGGGGGCAGATAAGTTATTTCTGTGGTGGTCATCCACCCCACTTAAAGGATTTTCTTCAAGTCCTCAAGTGTTTTTTGATTTTGATACCAGGGAATTCTTGGAAGATCTTTCTAGTCATTACCTTCAGTAGCTACATCTGAAGTGTGATACATCACAGGACTGTTCACTGGTAGGAAGGGAACATGTCAGCCACCCAGAATGGTGGTAATACCCTGATGGTCCTCCCCACTCCCTTTCCATGTTTAAATCTTTGGGAGCTAGCCCTAGGATAGTAGCTTTTTGATTTTGTACTACTGAACTGACTTTAAATCCTGGGTAATTAAGAGAATGTACCTGAACTGGTCTTAGAGAGACCTCCTTGCTCTTAAAGAGATTTTTGATGTTACCTTCTCATTTCAATGCTTCCCCTCAAATTAAGGGCATTAAATAAATAAAATACAGACAATAAAATCCTGAATTCAATTCAGGCTGCCAGCATGTCCTGGACTTAGAGGATGTGTGCTGGTCTGACAATTATCTTGAATTGAATGTGATGAGCGATTCAAATCAGCTTACTAAATACAGTCTTAATGACACTAAGGCCTGCTTTTAAATTCTGTGGAACTGGAAGTGAAGTTGACCCACCTAGCAACAGCGCACATTAAACAACACAGAGCACAGGAACATGCCAACCTAAAAAGCTGATCTAGCTAGGAGATCAGCAGCTAAGAGAAGAGCGAGTCCCCACAGATTTACCTCAAATTGCAGAGAAAATTTATAATCTGAATCTTTGGCCATATCCTTGATGTATCCATCAAAATCATCCAACTGGACAGGGCTTTAAAAGAAAAACACACAGAAATTAAGAAAAAAATATTTTTAGTACATTTTATTTCTATTTTCCCCCAGAATACTATCAAGTCATGAATATGCATTTGCAACTGTTAATGCTAGAAAGCAGCAATAAAGAGGAAAAAAATCTTGTGGTTCAGTGTCACCAAATGGTGGCATATTGCTCATTACCTGCATCATACTGCAACAGCACCAGAAAGAGAGGCTGAGAGAGGGGTGCTGATCCCCCTGGGTGAGCTCAATGCCGCTGCTGGTGCTGATGATAATGGGCACCCAGATATGTGTGTGTGGGGCATGTTGGAGTTGTCCTACCCAAGGGTAGGACCTTACCTCACCCCCACTGGTCTGAGGTGAGGTGAATGATCCATGCACCCTTCCTAAGATTCCCTGGCCCTTGAACTGCTTTTGCAGATGGGTATGTCCCCAAGGCACAGGTGGCACCGTGATAAGCAGTGATCCAGCACCCCATTGCAGACCCACTCTCAGTACTATCCCACAAGTGTGCTTCTGGCACCAGGGCAGCTGCTGCTGCATTTAAGTTGCCTCTTATGCCATGTAAAATGTTGCTTTCAGATATTTTCACATCTGGCAGAAATGCTTTTAAAACTCGTCTGAGCTTTGCTCATGCAGAAAAATAGATTTCATATTTAGGTTTTTATTTTTTTAGAAGGTCCACCAAAAAAAAATATCTCCTAAAACAGCATTATGGATGACACTGCCATGACTGCTTTCTCTGCTGGCTTTAAGAGCTATACACATTTGTCCTAATGTGTATAGCTCTTATGTTTGATCTAATGTTTGATCTCTAAGATCAAATTCTCCTCCCAGAGAGACAGTTGGCTAGAAAAATAGTGGCATATAACTATACAAAACTATGCAGAGGTTCAGCAGATATAAATCAGCCTTGATTTACCAACTTCCATCTTTTACACACTTGTTTGCCAGGTGAGGATCTGTCTGTACAGGCACTGCCTCTGAACATAACGGAGAAATAATTAGGCTAACACTCTCAATAACGAAACACAGGTAAACAGCTTCCCTCACCTAATTATCATGCTCTAATTTACAAGCTACTGATGCATGTACACAGTAATTTTTTCATTTACTTTGAGGCAATATGCCCAAAGGAACCTGTCTTATCACCACTTAATTACTCCTGTTTACCCGTTAGCATTAATGATCTAATGTTCTAGCAACAACCATAACAAGAGCCTCATGTCAAGAGGGAAATATCACTAGAAACAAACGCATCCCAGTTTTTCACCATTTGTAATTTTTAACTAAGGATAAGCTCTGTTGGAATCACGAAGTTGGATAATTGATCTTTTCCCCAATGACTGATTTTCTATCAATAAGGAGCTGTTTTACCACAACCTATCTGTTGAGAAGAGTTGCTTTTGTCCATTTATTGTTTGTTTTCTGCCCTCAGACATCTCTCTCAGGACATATTTACCAAGAACTTTTCTGTATCTGTATCTGTAACTGCAAGATCACTATACCATGTACTCCATAATGCATGTTTGAAACACAGTGATATATTTTTATATTATTTTAAATATCAAAGAATTTACATACTTGGTCAGCTTTCTCTTCTTTAATCCATTTTTACTCCTGTAAAAAAAAAAAAAAAAGAAACGCTTTTCATTCATTACACTATGTATAGTCTTTATTCAAACTTTTAGTATGATTTAAGAACATATATTTTCTGGTCACCATCATAGTCAGGATAAGATTGGTGTTCATATCTTGGATATTTTTAAGCTGATAGCAGCATGTCGATTGACAACACTAAGATAAGTTTTCCACTCTGTGGCTCTGAGAACAACTTGCTTGTGAAAGGGAAACCCAGTGCCCAACACAAGCAACAGGTCCTCTACAAATGCTGACCCAACAGCACCTTTGGCTTCAGGTGAGCCGGGGCTGAGTCCACAGGGCCCCTGCCCAGACAAGCCTGGTGCAGGGCTGTGCTGCTGCAGGGGACGGGGCACTATGGCGTCCCCCAGTCTGCTCCGCTCTGGTTCCAGTGGTCTGAGAACCTGGATGCCAACACTAGTGAGCAACCAGGAGTGAGAAATGTCTGTTGGGTAAAGGGAGAAGACCACCATTTGCAAATTCAATGAAAAGTGAAGGAAAAAGGAAAGGGCCTGTACACTGTTGCCCACCCATTTCATAACCTGTTTATGATGATCAGTGAAGACAACAGCAAATACCCTACTGACTGGAGCAGGACTCAAGCTTAAACCTGGGATAATTTTAATTGACTTTGAGCAGCTAGAGATAATTATGTCAGTCATGTAATACACTGTCTTCACATGATTTATTAGAGAGATAATTCTCTAGTAACAGTTGCAAGCAAGCTTGAGTGCTTTAAGCAGTATAACCCATAAGCTATGGACTTTAGAACTGCACTACGCTAGCTACCATCATATGTTTTTTGGAGGGAGTATGTGTGTGTGTGTGTGTGTGTGTGTGTTAGGCAATCAGATTTAATGCAGAAAGTGAGCACCCGGGAATAATTTGGCTAGAGATCTGAAAACACTGATCCCCTCTGCCAACCCAGCCACAGAACACAAATGGATTCTTGCTTACACAAAAGGGTTTTTCAGTAGTGTCATTATTTTTTTTCCTGGGCATTAAACAATATCTGTCCATCCATCACATTATAATGATGCTATTTTTAATTTCATTATGATATTAAAATGATTTCTAGATAACTTGGGCCACAGCTTCAATTAGTAAATTAAAGATGAAGACTTTCAATTTCAAAACAATGAAAATATACAGAAAGAAATATTAAAAAGTTAAGATTTTATTTTATTTTATTTTATTTTATTTTATTTTATTTTTTTGCCCTATTAAGCTTAGAAGTCAAAGGAAAAAAAACCTATTCATTTCCAAAATTAAGTTTTACAAAATGTTCAGTTTTTGGAGCACCAACAACCTTTAGTAATTTTGTTATCTTGTCAAGGTACGCTACTGTGACAATTTACTTTGCAAAGCCTTACTTTGCAAATATTATAAACCTCTTCAGCCTACCATGTTATCTACACAGGTATTATCTATATAGCATCTGTACATCCATGTGTACTATACACATAGCCTAGCAGTATTTATTCTATATCTTCAAAGATTTTTTCCAAGGAAATCTTAAAATTAATTTCTCTAAATTATTCAACACATTTCTATCCCCTGTGACTATGGTAAACCTTTTAATGTCAGGCTCATTGGAATTAATTTTAAAAGGAAAAAATATCTAAATGCCCTTGATGATGGGAATACTTCTAAGAACACTTTCTCCAAGGAACACTTCAAGAGGCAATAAAACAAATTATTGACATCCATTTCTCAGCAACAATTTCTTGTGCTTTGATAGTCTCAAGAGGCCTTTGTTTCTTAGCATTGCAATTGTTTCCTGAATGGTCATAAATGTTTGAAACCAACTTGTGTGCAAAACAAAGGCATTTGAAACATTATCTGGTGTTTCATCTGTTTTTCTATTTACACTACAGATTAAAATACAAAAAGAGGGATTAATCTCATTCAATTTCAGTTCATTTAAACTTTGTCATCTAGACTAAACTCGGTAGCTTCACTGAAGAGGAAACCTCTGAAGAAAGATACACATCTGGAAAGATGAGTTAATGCATATTAATGCATATTGAACAAAAATAGGCCAAGGGGCAAAAGAAGATGACAACTCTTTGCAGTGGTGCCATTGACAGTGGTCACCTTGGGCTTCTTGTTTGTTAGAGTTAAGAGAGAGCAGCATGACCTCCACAATAATAAACTGCTTGCTTAAGCCTCCATCATCGTGCAGCTCCGATAGTCAGTTGAGTTTATGTCGGATGAGTTACAAGTCAGTATAATATTAGCCTTGGAGAGAGGTAGAAGACTTTCATCCACTCTTCAGGTGTATGAAGAACATGCTTTCATTTTCATGGGAGAAGAAACAAACCTTTCTTTAGTTACATAAAACCACTCGTAACTGGGGTCATTGAAAATTTAGAAGGGTTCTTCTAAGGCCCCAGTGTGACCCAAGGAAAACCAGCCTCAGAAATCCCTGTGCTGAAGATTTCGATGACTGCCTGCCAGGACTTTGGTGAGGTATGGTAACACCAGGGAAAATGTTTAGTAAAAAGTAAATCTTAACTTTGGTACCATATTTTTGTAAATCACTATTCATTGGAATCAAGGCTATCAGGAACTCAAGTTTCTTTTCTTTAAATTAAGCATTTTTAGATCATAGTCAATTATAATTATTTGGTAAGAGGTCTGTAAAACAGTTCTGGTTCTAAACAGACCCTTGGGCTTTGTTGGCTAGGTATTAAAAAAAAACCAAAACAGTCATTTGTTTCCTAAGTTTTTATAAAATATTTACAGACTAAACTACTAAACATACAGACATACACAGAGAGACGTGCACACAGGGACCAAATTTTTATACCTTGAGACTGTTAGTTTGTATCGATTCTCAGTGAACAGTTGTTTCCAAAAGCAAAACTTTTACTGGTGTCAGGAGAGCGTAACCACACTTTTAAAAACTAACATATTTGACATCACACACCAAACAGGTGGGGCCCACTCAAACAATTTTAGTAATAGAAAAGCAGCAGCAGCAGCAGGCAATGCCAGACAATGGACAGATGAATAACTGGGATAGAAGAAGCCAGGACTTACAATGAAGTGGCAAAAATTGCAGAGAGCAATGAGATGAATATGATGACCACTGTAAGATTAGCTTTTTAATACCAAAATGGGTTGGATCATAAACAGACAAACTAGATGAAGCAGGGTAGCAAATACTTTGATACCCACATCCTCGCCAATCCATGTTCTAGTACAAGAAAATTATATCTTCAAAAGTTTAGACCCATTTGAAAACAAAGGTATCACACATTTTTCATGTAATAGAAACTAACATTCTTTACACATTGCATATTGAAAAACAAGTAAATCACTTACCAAGGATTAATATAAAATGCCAAAAGATAATCAGTCCAAAGGCATGAGGGTAGCAGAGTTAGGAAAGCAAATACACTTCTACGCCTGTGAGCATTAATAAATAACATACATAAAGATGAAAAAGTGAGGAGAGTTAGTAAGACAAACAGAAATCAGGAGATCAGCAAATTCTATTTTAGAAATCAGCTAAACCCATAAAGGCTTCCTCTTACTTACTTCATAAGAATACTATTAGCATCCATAGAATTTTTACTTCTCTACCTGATGCTCTGTGTGGCACTTTCAGCTATAAACCATAACATTCTATATGGCCAAAATAAATATTTTTTATGATATTGGTTCAGGACTGCTATTCTAAATTAATGTTAATTGATGAACTGGCAGGGTTTCTGAGAGTAAAATGTGTTTGAAAATTTCATCCAGAGGTTTATGACCATTACATAGGGGTGCTAAGCCTATTTTCTGATGTTTTGAGATATTTCAGGACAGACATAATTTATTTTTATCATGTACAGCTATGATAATCTCCCATATTTGTTCCTGCAAGTAATCCTGTGGATATCAGAACATCTGTGTAAGAGAGGAATTCAGATAACTCCAATATCTCTTAATACCCTCAACTGAGTCAGATTTCTGAAAACATCCATATAACATTTTGCAGAGTCCCATTTTTAAGTGCTTTAAATTCTCTCCTAGGTTTTCAGCAAAGCATTACTTGAACTACTTCTAACTATGGTATCTATGAATAACTATTCACAGCAGCTTTCATTGTGTCTAAAGGAAATTTGAGCACAAAATCATTCTAAACTTCTGTATTTGCAACCTGTTTACCAGATTCTGCTATGCATTAATCCAGGAAACCTACGCAGGCCTGTTCTACCTATTGGCGGAGTGGGCTACAGGTACTGCGCAAATGTGAAAAACTCATGAAACTTAAATAAAAATTGCTCCAGAAGCATGATTTTTTTGCCAAATACACCCTCAGTGTGTTTTTTCCCCATCAGAAAATTTGCTGTCCTAAAAAAACAACATCATCCTTCTATAGCTGTTCTAAAGAGGAATTACAAAGAGAAATTTCCTTTTTCAGGACTCTCACATCATATGAAGTCAACAGATACTGTGTTTTCCCTGATAATCAAGTCATGTCAAATGTAATCATCTCTAATCTTAATCTTCCAACCAGTGGTAGAAAACTTCTGCCCAGGCAGTGAAAACCCCAAGTTATGCTTCAATGAGTTTTGCTGCTGAAGAGAAGATGGGCAGCTCAGTTTTTGCAGGGCACCTTTCCCAGGCATTGGTAGGGATTGTGAGTAAGCCAGAAATAAAAGCCCTTTCTAGTAAATCATATTCCATGATGGTTGTAGCATCAGGGCCATAGGGCTTATCCATTGTTAGGCTTTCTATGGGACTGGACTGAGGATGAAATTTGGTTTTCCATAAGCAGACCTCTGGTGCCACAGAGAGGTTTTCATTAGGCTTAGAAGAGAGAAGTGATAACGTTGCCAGAATACCCCTCTTTCCTTTGGGAAACTCCAAGTGAGGTTTTTACTTCCTCTTGCCTACAGAGGCAGAAGGAATTATTCAAGCCTGTACCTTCTTTCATCATCAAATCATCATGAGAAATTTCTACACCTTATCAAATCACAGACTATTGTACTTGCAGACCTACTTATATTGTTCACAGATTTGGAACTCCAACATTCAAAACAGTTGATTTCATTCAACATATGAAAAATATGCAATTGCCTAATAAATACAACATTGTTTTCCTGGAATTATACAGTCTTTCACCTACTGCTCAGGTGTACTGAACAATTTTATTTAATTAAGAGAGGCAGAGATTGCTCAAATGCTGAAAACTCTGCTGATCTGAGCTTTCCTTAGGAATCAGGGAATATGTCCATAGCTCCCTTACTAGATTCCTAGATAGATTCAAAGCAAAATGAGTTTCTTTATCCTTCTACCTGTCTTTAGGGCCATGTTTTCCATTTGTCTGCCTGGACAGACAGTGAGTCTGGTCTTGACATTAGACAACAAAGGCACACAAACCAAGATATCTTTATTAACTCTTGGAGAAGTCAGGACCATAAGATTAGGGCACACTGCCTTCAGTTACCAAAAATTTTTGGGGAGATTAAGTAGGAATATTTTGCCTAATTTATATTTTTATAACATAATTTATGTATGTATACATATATGCATAAATACACATATATACATACATGCTAAATCAAGTAACAAGAACCTTCACTTTCATGTGCAAACCTATTATTTAATTCCTTTTCCCATAAAAAAGCATTTTATGGTTTTAATAATATCTGTTGCTAGCTTAATGATTTGATTCAAGCTTGGATATTTAATTAACATGAGTGTTTCATCTCCTGTCATGTTTGCCATTAATATAGTCCAAGCAAGAGAAGCTGAAAGAGAGATTAGTTTGTACTGCATAGAGCTGGCTGCTATTAAAGCTAAACCAAGCAAGTGAAGCTTGTTTAATATCCAGTTAATTAGCAGCACAGTGAGGTATTGACAAGATTTGCTGGGCTTGTTAGTTCAGTTTGTAAGCTTATTATCAAAAGGCTTGTTGTGGTGCAGTGTGAATCTGTTTAATCCCATCCTTGCTGGCAGGCTGTGTCCCATGAGATCATAAAAGCAGTTCCTTGCACACCAACTCCTCGTTCCAATTTCTTGGCTATCAACAATGTTGATCATGGGTGTAAAACCAAGGTGCATATTTTCTTGTTCCTACATACTGGAATGGGGCTGACAGTGTGCTTTTAAATATCGGTGTTTGGACTTCCCTTGAAAGATAAGAACTTTTTGCAGAGATTGCTAATAACAAAACAGGAAACCTTGGGTCAGCCATTAGCACCCATTTGCTTATCAAAATAGGTATGAAAATGACCACACTGGTGTCAGTCAGGTAGCTCTCAGAGCACTTTTGTTTCTATAAAATCTAATCCTACAGATTTTTTTTTGTTCAAATCCTTCTCTTTGGCTGATTGTGTCAGTGATGGTTTGGAGTCAGTAGTCAGTGCCTCCTACTCTTGTTGTTGTGGTTTCCTAGGTGGTTTCCTAGACTAGCAAGAGTATGTTTTTTTTCAAGTCTTTTCAACAGCACTGAACATTAAGTTACAGTAAATATTTGAGTTGGCTTGTCTTTGTCTTGCAATGCAAGGAGAAATTAGTTAATGGCATTGCATGAAGACAGTTGCTAATTGGTTATCTACAGACAAGCTTACTCCTGGGTGTAAATATATATACCTATGGAAGTGCTAATGGATTTATAGACCAAGTTTCTGCATTTGTGTTATTTTAGGAAATATGTTTGTAAGAGAAAAGAAAAAAAATATCCTCTCAAAACACATCTATGCAACTTGGTTGACATGTATATACATCTTTCCCAACTAAAAATAGCAGGTGACAGAATACACACTCTTAAGTCATCATTCAAGAAATAAAACACTAAAATAACAGGTATAGTAGTTTTATCTTAAAGAGGAACAGTGATGGCATAAAGAATAAGCATGATAAAATATCATATTTGCCTAAAAGCAGAGGTTGGAAAAAATAATTAAAAGCTTTGCTTCAAACACTCACCAATTATAGGGAAGCTTTCCATCTCTCTCTAAAGATGCAAAATTGACAAAGGTTCCAGCCCCGCACTCCCTGTTTCAGGAAGACCATTGGTTACAAAGTTATCATTTTTGGATTCACTACACTTGCCAGGACCTTGATGTAATGGAGAACTCGCAGAGTTGTGAAGTGCTGAACACTCACATCTGTGACCAGGTCTGAGATAATCTGTGATAAACATAACTGAAATACCTCAACATAGTAATCCCAAACCAAAAATGTCCAATACCACCTGAGATCAAGTTTCCTAATAATGCTTAAAATAATGAAAACAGGGAGAAGTTGCTAAGAAATATCTCAAACAGACCTCTTCTTCAGTCCAGGTTTCAGCTTTCTGTAGTCTGGCACTAGCACTAGTTGCTGGTCTCAGTACACATACTAAATATTTACATTTCTATAATAAATCTTCACTGTTCCAACTGTAAGAAGAAGATGAATAATTATCTTTATTTGACAGGAGCATGGTAATTTTGAGTTCACAAAGTAATTTTAATAAAAACCCTGAATTTCCTGAATAACATTCCAGTGAACTTATCACAAGCCCATTGTTTTCAGCTACAAATGATAAACTGACTTGATTATTTTTGATTCCTTAATTTAAGCAAACAATTGCTTGCAGCTTCTCACTGGATCTACTTTTTTAATTTCCTCCTGGCATTTTTATCTTCTGTGGCTGGAAGCAGTGATGAAGAGAAGACAAAAAAGTTTTGGATTCCCTGCACAGTGATTAAATAGGAAAGGCAATTAATTTACCTGGGATTTTCACAGAGCCAGTTACATGTAAAAGGAACAAACCACATAATGTCCACTGAAAGAGCCTGCAAAATATGTGTGATGTGGTTGTCTGTCAGATGGAACACACAGTCAAGATACGACACATAAAATGCAGTGTCTGCTAGGTAGCCAAGTGCAAGATTCTTCACAGAAGTTTTTTTACATGAAATAATTTCCTTTCTTGACATAGGAGAGTAAATTAATATAAAATATATTACATAGATAATAAACAGATGAAGACTCCAGGACCTTTCCAAAACCAGGAGGGGAACCACATAGAGAGGGTTTGGAGAAACAGCCACAGTTCACTGTGTCATAACTGACACCAAAGTGAACTGCTACAGGAAAGACCACCAAGAAAAGGAAATTTAATTTCAACATTCAGGTACAAAAGATTAGTGCAGATAGCTGAAGGAACTGCAGGTTCTGTAATAAAAGGTCTGCTCCTACAAGATAATTTTTCCCTTCATCTGTATTATAGAACTAATGGTTCTATGGTTCTATAATGTATTATAGAACATTAACACTATACATAAATGGGACCTGAGATCACAGAATCACAGAATGTTAGGAATTGGAAAGGACCTCGAGAGATCATCTGGTCCAACCCCCCTGCCAGAGCAGGACCACCTAGAGCAGGTCACACAGGAATGCATCCAGTCGGGTTTTGAATGTCTCCAGAGAAGCAGACTCCACAGCCTCTCTGGGCAGCCTGGCCCAGTGCTCTGTCACTCTCACAGTGACAAAGTCCTTCCTTATGTTCACCTGGAACCTCCTATGTTTCAGCTTGCACCCACTCCCCCTTGTCCTATCACTGGACATCACTGAGAAGAGCCTGTTTGCATCCTCCTGACACTCACCCTTTACATATTTATAAACATTAATGATGTCACCCCTCAGTCTCCTCCAAGCTAAAGAGACCCAGCTCCCTCAGCCTCTGCTCATAAGGGAGATGTTCCACCCCCTTAATCATCTTTGTGGCTCTGTGCTGGACTCTTTCAAGCAGTTCTCTGTCCTTGAACTGAGGGGCCCTTCTGGATTTGTGGGTCTCAGTGTATATTTGGCTGCATCTGGACTGTGGAAAAAGGCAAGATCTAGGTGAGCCCATATGTTCTATCTCATGCTGCAGCTCCCATAGGAAGGAAGCCCATATACATGCATAATGTGGCCACTGCAAGAAGAGGATTTGGGGGCAGACTGGCATGTGCTCTAGACTCTCAGGGCCCTAGGTACATCCTTCCTTGTCCTGGGAGTTTGGCTGCTGGGGCTCAGGCCTTACATGGCTTCTGAAATGCAGCATCCTGGACCTGGTGAACAAACCACCTTAACTGTTGATACGGAAAATGTTCTGTTTCAAACCACATGAAAGATTTGCGAAGCATATTGATGTCCTGCTCATGTCCAGTTGCCTCAGATCCTAACTGTCCTTTATGTTCCTGACACAACTCTTGTAATAGGGGATTGCACTTCATATAGACCTAATCTTGCAAAGCTCAAAATGAGACAAAAGTTGAGGCATATAACTCAGGTCAAGAATGAAAGTGCATGGAGGGAGAAGACATGATATTTCTAGGCAGCAGCAGGACAACTGTTTTGAAGGTATCCTATCCACAAGCATCTCAAGCATTACCCATGCATAAAAGCACCCTCAATTGCAACTATTCTCACGATGTTGTTGTCTGAAATGTTTGGAATCAACATAAATCTGGACTTACCTGGCCATTTGTAGATGTTTTCTCCTGAGTACAACAAGAGTCACCAGTAGCAGTCCAATCAGAAGAGTACTTAGGATGGCTAACACGGAGATTACCACTATATTGGGATTCATCTCAGTGACTGTACATACAAACAAGGGCTCTTGGTTATTCAATTCAGAAGTGCTGAAAATTTTGGGTTTTTTTTCCCCTAATTAGTGATAGCATTATTTTTCTGAACTGATCTTATTAAGCCTGGAGTGTTACAGAGAGAAAAACCTACCATGAGATAAAGGGATGTTTTGACTAGCTATTGCTCTTAGAAAATTTCTATGGGCATATGACTTTACTCTGGCATTTTGTTAAACTTTGGTATGTTCTGACTATTATTTTTTCCCTTTTTAACTGACATTCAGAACACAAGAGTAAAGGAAACATAAAATACAGATATTCATCATCATCTATGCCACCAAAGCACATTTTGACTGAAGTTGTTCTTCAACAATAATCAATACCTTTTCTGACCCAAAAGCAAAATAACAGGCTGAGGTTCTGTAATATACTGAGTGGAAATTGATTTAATTACTTTTTCAAATAAATCTTAACAAAATATTCTGTTTTAAATAAGAGCTGGAATCAACTCTCAATTGATTTTTGTTACATGCTTGTTGACTGTACTTCTGTGAGACCACATACACTGTTCTGCTCATTATATAAGAAACCATCTCTACTTTACTTGCTCTGAATAACTTTACATCCAGTGTTGTCTAGCAAAGTATTTTTTAGATCAAAAAGCAATGAGATTTTTTTAAGCCAAGTATCAGACACTGAACTCCAGCATGGAGTGATTCATGATTTACAGGAACAGTGACTAAAGTTACACAACTCCCTATCTAAGCAGATGACACTGATCATTCTGAAGGGGAGATTTTAAAGTAAAGTCCAGAACTCTAGGCAATTCAACATTGACATACTTTCTTCAGAGTCAGTATAGAGCCAGGCTTCACGATAGAGAAGAAGAGAGCCTCCATCAGGAGCTAACTCTTTGGGTTGTGACTGCTCAAGATCCAGCAGTGGCCCTTCTCCTTCTCTCTCACCTTATCTCCACTTCCTCACTGAAAGCAGAGAGTGGTTTTTTGCTTTATCAGCTTATAAACCTGATTTTCCTCTTGTCTGGGCTTGCTTGAGAAGACATTTTTCTCTGTAAATGTCATCAAGCAGTACCCTGGTACTCAAATTTGACACCACAAACTAGGCCCCTGATTTCTAAAACCCAGTAAAGGTCTGAGCCTTTAGTTTATATTTTTCCAAGTCAATCCCCTAGCAGCGATTTTTCCAAGAACTTTTTAAAGCTGCTTCCCCATCCCATCCACATCTGACAGCCTTTCCATGATACAAACAACCCCTGGGACCAGCATTACTGAGAGCAGCTTTATAAAGCAAACAGAAACAGATGTTGTAGCTGGAGGAGGAAGAAGAATGCAGGGAAGTGCTGCTTACCCATGGTGGAAACTGCAATGAAAGTGGGGATGCTGGGGCTATTGTGGCTGAAGGTGGTCACACTGCAGTTGTAGGAAGTGGCAGGGGTTAGGCTGGAAATGGTCACTACGTGTGAAGAGACAGTGACAGGTTCCTGGAGAGGTGGGGAAAAATACACAGAAGTTTGTTTCTTCCATAAATGCAAGAGCACAAATCAGTGCTTCCCTCTCCACCCATACATTTGACCAGGGAAAGACAGGTCTGATGAAAGAAACCAGCACTTCGAAACCCAGGGAAGGTAACCAGGGCCTGCCCTTGAACACAGGCAGCAGTCTGGCAGAAGACGGGAGAGGAACAAGGGTTAAAACAGCAGTGGGAACAGCCCAGAACAACCCAGCAGCCCCAGGTGGGCTGGAGGGTGCCTTGCAGGGGGTTGGTCAGGCACATGCTTGTTGGGGGAAAGAGCTTCGACCCTCGGGACATCCCCAGAGGTGAGCAGAGCTCATGAGCTCTGGGTACTAAGCCAGACAGGTAGGAGGAAAACAAAGTGATTTTTATTCGAAGAATAGCTGTCACAGTATCCACACCTTCATATGAATATGTGTCGTCTCTGCCTCTGAACGTGAAGAGCTGTGAGCCTTTTGAGTGGCCAAGGTGACAAACAAAGCTAGAGCAAAGCCTCTGAACTATGAACAGATATCTCACACCTCAGTCTTTCTAGCTAATAGAAACTCTTTACATAACATATTTATACAATGTTTTAATTACTATGCCCATGATAAACGCTTTAGTGTTTTATAAATCCTGATAAGGCAAAAGAGAACAAATACAACACATGCATTGACTTAAAGATTTAGCTCCTTAAGGTCCTCAGAAGTTTTTCTGTGCTCTTCAGCAGAATCAAGGATGGGTTGCAGATGTGAAAATAGGGACACTGAGCCAGCGGTTTAGAAAGGAAACAAGAAGTTTTCTGAATGAACTCACTCCAGATGGGGAGTGCAAAACCCTGTTGCAAGTCCTGAGCACAGGATTTTCGCAGTGGCCTGTTGTCATTCATGGGCTCTTTCTAGCCCAGCAAGGGTTCCTGTTGCTGTGCAATTCTGAGGCACATTACACAGATGAAATCACATTTACATGAGTGTAAGGGAGGAGGCTTTTATTCCCTGAACTGAAAGGAGGGGCCATAGTTTGGCCATTGGACTTGGTTGAATGGGAAATTCAAACTAGTCAACCAAACCCCATGATGATGTTCAATTCCAGAAAGCTGTTGCTTTTCATTTTGCTGATTTAAAAATGGAGGAAAGAGACAAAAATATTCATGCAATTAGCATAGAAAATCACAAAGAATTTCCACCAGTCTAATGGGAAAGCATCCTTTTTTACAGTTCAAAAAGGAGCACTTTCACTTTTTTTCATAGTGACAGAGAGTGATGAATCTAATGAGAAGTGAGCTGACAATCACTGTGCATTTCCCAGTACCAGATGTTCACATCAACAAACGAGAAAGCCACTGAAGCTCCTGCCAAATGGAGCAGTCTTTTCATGATGTTCTTAAAACATATCTGGTCTGCATTAAAGCTGAAAATCCTGTGGTACCCTCTTGCCTGATCACATCATTATTTTGAATCTCTGCTAAGACGATAATGACTTCATGATCTTTAGCTATTCAATGTGAAAAAGCAAGAATCTAGATGTGGAATCCAAATTATCCAAAAGATTAAAGTGCATTTAGACATTTTTTTTGCTTTTAGCCAGTGCCTTTCTCAATTTAAAAAGAACATTAAATAATTCAAACTGGTCTTCTGTAGGATTAAATAGTATGTATGTCTCTTTTGGGATAATGAGTGGTCTGAGAAGGTTATTTTTTACTTTTTTTCTGAATGATTCTCCATTATGTATGACAGTGCACATGAGAGGATGATGTTTCACAGCATGTTACCACAGTGATTCACTACACCACTAAACCACAAAGTAAGCCTCATGTTTCGCATGGCATTGAAAGTCAAGGAATTAAAACTACTACTATTATAACGTTACCAGTCTAAACACTCGGATATTCAGGCAGCCTCTGAGCACAGGTTCCTAACTGTACAGAGAGAAATGGAGGTTTATTTGTGAGGCTGAGAAGGTGGTTCTCAAAGGAAATACCCTGAGACAAAACACATGAGGAACAGCCACATTTGCAGCATAAAGGCAATCTTTGAATAGCAGTGAAGGTCCTACTGAACCTCAGTTAACAGTTCTCAACAGCAGGAATAAAGTAAGCCAGAAATAGTTAAATGCTGCATAAAGGATCTAAATATCTGGCATCTAAATATATCTATTTTTCCCATTCCTTATCAAGCTACCTGACTATTTTTCCCTTCCTGCCCATTGACATTCTCTTGGTTTTGTGGCCTTTTAGGTTTCGCATGGTATAGTAGAGCCATTTTAATGAATAACCAAAGACTGACACTGTGGGATCCACATGGCCTCTGTTGAGCTAGTTATAACCTTGCCAGTAAGACAGAAGCCAATTTTAATATTGCAAAATAATGGAATATTTTAGCATTTGAAACGCTTTAGTAGTTTAGCTTTAATTCTGAACTACTTTACCACATTTGGTTTAATGATCTAACCTCTGTACTGAGCACAAAATGTCATTTTTTGGCAGCAGACACCAAACCAGAAAGATGCAAGGCCCAGTCTCAGTTTTGGAGATGAAGAGCAGAAACCAAGGAAGAGGCACTAACATACCTGGACTTTTGTTTCCTGACCAGATCCAGCTTGCTGACAGTAGACTTCAAAGAAATCAGCCACTCCTTCTTCCACCCACAGCAGGGTCACGGAGGTCTGAGTCTTGTTGACAGCAAACAGTGATTTTGGAGGAGCTGGTTCTAGTTAAGAGAAAACCTCCTTTTATTAAGCTTATAGATAAAGTTTCCAGACAACTGAGGAAAGGAAGCCTAGAACAAAAATTAAAGCAATGCCTGATGCCCTTCTATCTTTCATTTCCTTCAGATAAAGCTTGACAATGTAAAGCCCTGCCTCTCATGATGATAAACAACCACTGTAAAATGGGAAGATGATGAAGTGTCTTGGTTTTTCTTCTCTATTTAAACTGTTCTCTATTTGGACAGTTGGATAATTACTTCACTTTTCAGCAGAGCACTTGTTTGAGGATGATCAGCATATTCTATTAATAGAATGATGTTAGCAGAAACTCCTTCGGGAGAAGATGGCTGTCCACCTGTTAGCAATACATTTGGCCTGAGGAAGCTTTTCTTCACAAGGCCTGCCCCAGGAGATGATAAAGAAGCAACTTCCCACAAGCGAAGGCTGTCTAGATTCATTTAATTGTAGCCAAGGAAATATTTAGTTAATTAGGAGCTTAAAATAATCTTGTAGGTTTTGGTTTTGTTTCTGTTTTTTCCCAGGCTAACATTTGAAGGCCATTGGATCTGCACTCGTCTCAGCTGCAGGAATTTTCTCTCTTCACTGGATGCAGAGGTCCAGATCTCGAGGTTCTTCAGTATATTGATTTGATTTTCCTTGCTGTTGTGTCAGATGACCTGACAAGGGCAAACATGTACAAGGGTCTGGTGAGGAGGAGGAGATAACCCTGTGATAGAAGGGATATGGAAGGTCTCCTGGGAGTGTTGAGAGATACTGTGAAATTTGGATGGGTGTCTGTAGCCAGTGTCTCTGGCCCTGTGTGGGGTGGCCTCAGCTGTCCCCTGCAGGGCCAACTCCCAGTCTATGGACCCCAGGGCTGGGGGTGGGCAGTGGCCCACGGTGGAGACCACCCCTCACTGCAACCCCGCCTGAACCAGCTTGACGCATGGAAAGCACAGGAGAACAAGAGGGGAAACCTTGAGAAGCAAACAGCCTAGGCATGGTGTTAAGATGAGATATACTTTTTTTCCCAAGATTGTTTAAAAACCAAGGCTTCACCCTGATTTTCATCCTGACGACTTCACACAATGGGTACTGGTAATTCCTAGTTTTCAGCCTCAGACATCCTGGGCTCCTTTGGTTTGTCTTCAGAGAGAGCAAAGTTTAGGTTGTATATTTCCAAGATGTTCTCCAGAGTTTTCAAATTTCCTGATTTATGGATGTTCAATGAAAGTTGTCATTCTCAAACAATGACCTGATTAGAGGATCCTGACACGCTATATACAATGTGTTAAGTACAACAACATTTTGTTCTTATTTATTCCCTTCACAAATAATTTGTTATTCTCATTCTGTGAGATGCTGTCACAGGAGCCCGGATGTGATATGTAAGATCCACCACAAAAAAACTTGGCACAAAGGACTTGCTCAAATGGTTATAGACATTTTAGGGACATATCTGATCCTCAGACAATCAGATCAGTGTTCTAGGGTTGGAGGCTGCCAAGATTATATTGGCATTAGGAAAAGAGTTGGGAAGGGACTGAGGCACATTCACGTGGCTTCTTCTGTGCCACAGGGATTGCAGTGTGCATGTTGTCCCAGAACTACATAGGAAAGCGTCCTTCTCCCTTAATTACACCAGTATATCTGCTCTTGGATTCAGAAACACATTCCATCCCTCATTCCAGGTAAAAAATGGACTCAATTAAAACATGAGTTTTGCATTTGGACATCATCCCAAGCAAATCCTCCTTTCGCCTCCAGCAAATGGCTTGATTTTTCTGCAAGTGGAAAGTTGCCAGGATGAAGCAAACATCATGGAGGGAAGAACATTTGGCAGGAGTGCTTAAGTGACTGCCAAGTGCTGAGTCGTCTATCACTTTGAGTTAGTTCCCACTACTGCTAATTACAAATCCCATTGCTCCCTCAGACACAGAGAGAAGGAAAACCTCTGGTAAAATATTCTTACTATCATCTATTCAAAGTGAAAACAGCATAAAGAAAAAAGAAAAAACAAAACAAAATAACAAAAAACACACACCCAGAAATCTAGAAGTGATTTATCAAAGTGGAATTTGTTGCACAATCTCTTTGTTGCCAATGAAACAGCAAGAGCAAAATAACTATACCAGTTCAGTAAGAGCCTGACTGTCCATAAGCAAAGAACAGGAAGATACAACTAGGCTGCAGGGTGTACAACATGAATAATACATGGCACTTGTGGACCTGTCTAAAAGATAAAGCCAGATGATATTTTTAAATATTCTAGAATATTTAGACAATGATAGCGTAGTGGGGGGATATACTCACATTCACACGTCCATTCAATCAATCTGGGGACAAAGTTACATGCATGTACCTCTGTGCACAGGCATAAGGCATGGGGGAAACAGTGGACAGGACTTGCATGGGGAAAAGGAAAAATCCATAGAATTTGTCTACATCATTCAAACCCTCCCTTTGGTGAAAAGACCTGGAAGAACTTCAGATTCTGGTGGCTGTACTGCTGGCCCCAGCACCGTTGAAGAGATTTGAGTAAGAGCTATTGAGAAAGTCGAATAGACAAGGATTGCGTCAAGACCTCTAATTCAATTAGAAGTTATGGAGCCTTTTAAATTCTTTTACTGTCACTCAAGAAAGGTTTATTATGTGTGTAGAGAAGATAATCCAGTTTGAAATTACTAACTCTTCTTTGCCCACCTTCACAGTGGAGTTAATACCTGTAAAATCAGCTAGGCACATTTCAAAATTTCACAGTTTTAGGTACCTAGGGCTCAAAAATTCTACATGCATGCAAAAGCAAAGTAAAATCTCTTAAGGTTTAATGACATAGTGTCCAGTCTTCCTCACAAGTAAAGGAAGATGTTAGGTAGAAAGTCATATATTAAAACCCTACCTAAAGGATGAAGTTCTTAAATCTTCTTTGGTTTCTTTGAGTAGATTACACATATTTCCCTTAGAATGATGACGGATTCCACAGCCATGAGTCTGATTGCTTTTGTAAAGAGTACTGTCATTCATTTGTATTTAAGGGTACATTTTTGGTGTTGGAAGACTATGGAGATGTCCGGGGAAAGAGGAGACAGGATACCAGACCATGTGGCACCCAGAAACAGGCTTGTCAAAAACAAGGAAAGTTTTGCTTTGCATTGAGAAGTTCAGCTGTGAAGCCTGATTTGCTGTTCCCCTAACCTGCCTCTGTTCAAGATGGTAGGGAAGCAAATATGAAGCAGAGTTGTTTTCTCAGTGAGGCATTAAGTGATTTCCACTATCCTACTTTCACCTACAGTCAGATTCTGCCACTCTTGCTCCTCTTCAGTAATACTGTTTTAGAAGAGTAAATCCACATATGGGAATGAGACAATCCTCACAGCAAGGTGAGGTGAAAATTACAGCATTGCAAAGGAAATGTGGTCACAGGTAAATAACACTGAAAGGAGGAAGATGCTGACAGAGTTACTTTCACAGTCAAAGGAAAGAAGGAGTGAGTTTACTACAAACAAGCATTTCTTACCCAATTTCACAAGCTGAGGCAGGGAAGTATTGCTGCCTCTTTCAGTACAAGCAGTCACTGAAAGGTTGTAAATGTCCCCTGGAGGCAAGCTCAACACTGCAGTCATCACGCTGCGTGTTACCTACAATAATTATAGACACAAACTGTTAAATACAACCCAAACCAGATATTCTTCCTGTAAAATTAAGTGGTCACTTAATATACTACAAAGAAAGTTCTGTGCATCACAACAGATGTCTTCTGCATAACTCTGACTTGTTACGTGAACCTATTCCCACAGACACCAACTGTGGAAAGTCATACTGCTCAGCAGAGTATCACAATGCAGAAAGAAGACAATCTTAGGGTGTGTTTTCTGTATGACCTGTGAAAATCTAAAGAAGAAAGAAAATCTCACTCACACCAGTGAGAGTACTCGTGCATCTAGATTTTTCGAGTTGTGCAAAAATGCTAACCAAACTTGAGGCCATTGCAATTGGCATTGTCAGAGGAATTAAAATTAGATTACATATCTGTAAGAAGAGTACACAAGAAACATATAAGCAAGCCTTTATATAACTTAAGAACTTGCAAATTAAATTTGGCTGGGCAAGTCTAATACCTACCTGGAGACTTGACAATAGACCTCAGGGCCTAACTTGAGTCATCTGCAAGCTTGAAAACAGATATAATCCAAAACCAAGCTGAGTTTCAGAAGATTGTGAATCACTTCTTCCTATAATTTTAGGAGTGAGTAAGCTCCCCATTTCTCCAGGGTCACGGAGAAGGATGCAGAACTCAGATACTGCAACAGACTGTTCTCAGAGCATTTGTAAACTATCTACAAAGGGAACATTCAGGAATCTCATGCTGATTTTCATAGGCATTTAATTTTCAGGCTGAAGCTTTCAGTTCCAAGAGGGATAGACAGTTCTGAATAAAAACTAACAGGACTATGCACATTATTTTTGTCACTTGTCTAAAAACTGACCAACTTCTTCAGAGTTTTGGGAAATATTCATATATCAGGAAGAAAAATCCATCATTACCTGATTGTTTTACCTGCTTATGTCAATAATTCTGCAAGAAAAACAACCATAATAATAATCTTAACAATCCAGATAATTCAGATGAAGAGAGTACAATATAGTATGATTTTTAAAGGAAATTATTTCTGAAAGTGACTAACAGAGCTCAGGAGAACAGGTACACCCTGCAGCCTACAAGCATGCACCCATATTTACAAGCATGAGCAGTACCATAAAAGTTAGTTATAAACAGATTGTTGTAAGAATTTCTTTAAGAATACTTGCTGGGTTCTTGTTCTGAAAATAAAACAAAGAGAAATACTCCTAAAGACATCTCTGAAGTTTTATTTTTTTATCAATCTGCTGTTTAATCTAATATTCATTATTAATTTTAATTTAATTCCATATTCAATGTTTACCCTATTTTGTATGTATTCAATCTAAGAATTTCTTATACAAATATTTTTTACCAGAAGCAGTAGCACAAAAGTCAGATTTTTTCCTGGAAGAATAATACAGAGAACAAGACTTTTGGAAGGAAGGGATCACTTACAATAGATCACCATAGAACCATTTTGTTCACTGGCTGTTTCGAGAGCTTGAGTCTTCGGAAGTGTGTGCTAGCACTGTGGAATAGCTCTACCTGATCAGGCTTCTACCAATCTTAACCAACTTGCTTAAACTTTGTAATACAAAGTTATCAATTCAGCAAAGAAAAAAAAAATCAGAGAAATGAGAGACACCTTCCTTCTCCACTCTTACTTACACTCTTCTTGATTTTTTTCTTTCCTTCTGCAATGACCATCCAATGCAGCATCCTGGAATGGGAAAGGTCAGTAACATCTCCTCCATAGGTCCAGGTGACATACAAAAGGTGGTTGCTATATTCTATGGAGGTAATCTCAGGTGCCACTGGTGCTGAAGGAAGAAGGCAAATGTATTACAAACCGGTCTAACACAGTTGATTACCAAGTCCAGTAATAGCAGAAACACATTAGTAAAAGCACCTGCACCTGAGTGCTAGCTGAAAGAAATGAAAAGTGGCATTTAACCTGGGGGATATTCAGAATAAAAATATGCTTTTGTTTGCAATCTTACAGTTTAAAAAAAAAAGTATGAAGCTACTTGGCTGATGTAAACCATTTTTTTAATTCCACATTTACAGAGTCTGAAGTCAAGTAAAAAGCCTCAGATATTGGTTCACTGTGTTACAGCACTGAAAAGAAATTACGATCCATGAGAAATAAAGAAAAACTGTCACACTGAATAATTTTCTAGCTTTTCCATAGGAAAAAATATCTTCTTTTCACTGAGCTTGCATCTTCCTAGGAGAAGCCCCAAAACTGCAGTTTTTAACAGTACTTGGTGTCTTACACTGTCACAGTTCAGACAGTTGCTCTATCACCTGATCCCACCCAGGAGTGGGAATCGGGAGAAGGAAAGGAGACCAGTGGGTTAAAATGGAAACAGATACAATAGAATAATAATGAACTAATATTAACTCCAATGCTAATATAAGATACAAAGTCATACTCAGTTCCAGACAGCAGTCATGAGCTGTGCACTGCTAGCAGTGAGGGCTGAGTGTCAACACTGTGAGCACGACAGCTCCAGCAAGAATGTGATGGTCACAGCAAGCAGAGGAGCAGCCTGAGGTGCAGGATGACCAATGAGACAGGTGGGACCCTCTCAGGAAGGCAGCATGGTAGAAGCCCCCCCAAAACCTTGCAGCTTCTCAATTTATAATGAGGGTGATGTTTACGGTATGGAACACTTGGGTTGGCCAGCTTGGGTCAGCTGCCCTGGGCTTCGCCCCTCCTGGCCCACTGCACCTGCATGGTCTAAAACTACCCTCGACCTACGAATACCTGCATACCAGAGCATCTTGTATCTTTTGCTCTCACAGAACTGGACTCTGCAGTCTCTCAAAACTATAGTTTTCTGAACAGAAAAATTATTTCAGAATTCTGTCCCAGAAAATCTGTCTGTGCTGCACTCTTGGGTTATGTTTGTTCAGGTGCAAGACCTTACATTTGTTGAACTTCATAAGGTTTTCTGTTAGCCCACTCTTCCAGTCTGCCCAGATCTTCAGGGAGGTTGGCTCTCCCTTCTGGAGTGTCTACTTTCCCACTCAATTTGGTGTCAAAACTGCAAACTTCATCAGGGTGCACTTTATGCCAACATCCAGGTCACTTCTGAAGTGTAGGGCCCAACAAATTAATTAATTTAATTAAAAATTATTAAACAGTGTTGGGCCCAATATCGATCCCTGGGGGACCCGGCTTGTGACCATTTGCCAGTTTGAAAAAGAACTATTTACCACCACCCTTTGGGTGCAGCCTGTCAGCCAGGTCCCCACTCATGGCATGGACCACTAAATTTTAATGGTGGCCAGGCATTGGAACAGGCTGCCCAGGGAAGTGGTAGAGTCACCGTCCCTTGAGGTATTAGAAAAACGTTTGGATGTGGCCCTTGGGGACATGGTTTAGTGGTGGGCTTGGCAGTCCTGGGTTGATGGTTGGGCTTGGTGATCTTGAAGGTCTTTTCCAACCAGAGTTATTCTATGATTCCAAAGAACATATTTTTGCATGAAAAGTTATGGACATCTTTGTTCCCAGGGTAAAAGTCCCACAATCACAGAAGGCTGCAGACAGCTAGCAGCCATCTAAGCACAATGTGTCTAGTCTACAGGCACACAGTATCTACATTATTAGTTATTAGGTGAAGCAGCTGTTGTCCCTCCTCTTACTCCACACACCCAGCGCCTGCCCAGTTCAGACTGACCCACCACAGCCCCTTCAGCCCATTTGACGGCTTGTCTTGAGCTGGAGCTTCCAGCAAGTCCTTGGCTCCCTGGTGCAGCCTCCAGAGCTGCTGTTTCCTCCTAAAACAGATATTTAAGATGAGTAAGAGCATTACCTTCTGGAGGTGCCTCTCTATTAATTGCAGAGGGAGTATAGCTGGTCAGCTCATCTTGATTAACTAATTCAGAGGTTCAGGTCCCCAGTTAGGATTTAAGATAAAACTGAGTGGAGACCCAAATGTGAAAGTCAGAGCTCAGTAAAGATAATAATCCCCTCTCAAAGATATATCTTTGGGATAACCTGGATAAAACTGGGAAGTGTATGAATCTGTGTGCTTGGCAGATTCTTTAAGAGAGTCATAGGGAAAATGACACAGACTGATTGATCTTCCTCTGTGCAAGCCCCATTGAGTCCAGTGTGCTTGTGCAAAGGCAGCGCAGATGTGGTGCCAGCAGCCCAGATGAAACACAGCATGGACTTGAAGCTCAGGTCTGTTTGAAGGGGCCACAAGATGTCACTGCTGCTTTTACAAAGGCTTCTATGATTTTTGCATTTAGACATTCCTTAGCAAACAGATTTACCAAAGTAATCACTAAGGAAGGCAGCAAATACAATGCATGGACAATTTAGAGGCATTTAGAAATATTTAGTAAGACTATTCTCTCAAGTTAATCTTGAAAATGTCCTTTTATGATGTTGAGAGGAAGCGCCCTTTTTTAGTATAAAATCTTTAAAGTAATGCTTCTTTTAATTTCTAGAGTTCCCAGTCCATCCCCGATCAAGCATTGAGTATTCCTCACAATTTAAAGTCACAACAGGGATGAATCTTATACACTAATAATAATTTCCTCCTATACCTAAATACTGATGACATGCTTTCCCTCTTAATATTTACAGAGGTGTTTGCTTAAGGTATCTGGCAATGAACACCCAGGATATGTGAAATAAGATTAAAGGCCAGGGCTTGCGTGATCCAGTCCCCTGGCACCATGCTCCACTGGGAGCTGAATGGCACAGAGAGCCTGTAGGAAATTACATCCCGTTGCTGAACTGGCCTGAAGTGACAGCTGAAAGCATCCATGGGACCAACAGACAGCAGACGTGGTGATACTCAGCAACACTAAAAGTCTGTCTTTCTTACTCCTTTTGCTTCTCCAAAGCTAAAAGCATTCTCATTGTAAAAGAAAATGTTGGTGGTCTAAAGTGCCCTTGCTTAAGATTGCTTTAAATCCAGCTGTTTATAGCAGGTGGCATTAAAAACTCATTAGGCACCATAGCAACACTGGCAGTGCCACAATCTCTCCCTGCCACAGCCTCTCCCTGCTTTAAAACAACAGCATGCAACTGTTGCTGCAGGAGCCTAAGAGAACAAGTGCTGTTTCTGACAAGTCTTTGGGTTCACTCAAATCTCCCCCATTCTCCTGGGGACATCTAGCCAGCTGTTGTGGGATAGAGCTATACGTCATCTGGACTCTTGTAATACCCTTTTCATTTCAGTTGCTGGAGTTCAGTAAAGCCCCAGCCTCTCTATAGACCACATGATCAGTGGGATCCTGTGTTAGGGAAATGGTTTGTCTGCTTTGAGCTTTCTGCAAGGTGTGGTCCCAAACTCCCAGATGATCCTTCTGCTTTGTTTTTAAAAAATCAAGCTTAGGTTCCTGCTGCAGAGGTTATACAGAACTGACAGATGGCGTGCTGTCAAAAAGACTACAAAACATTCTTCTAGTATTTTAAAACTTAGGGCTTTTTGGTTGTTTGTTTTGTTTTGTTTTAATTCTTGGCAACCTGTGCAAGGGGAGGTAGCATTGTTCAGAATAATGCAGAAAGGGATGAAATGCTCCATAAAGCCATCTGTTCCCTCTCTGGAAAGAAAGAAGCTGAGGGTGATAAAGAACTCTGCAGTCCCCTGGTAACTTGAAAGAGTGAAAAGACAGCATCTACTGGGGACAAACATTTCAAAACTGCAGACATGAAAAATTGGCATGCCACTTTCTTGCAAGTTAGCCTGACAGCAGTCAGGACAAAGATGAAGAGATTGCAAATAATAAGGCAATCAGAGGACAGGAACATATTTAATGCTTACATTCAATGGTGACCATCTATTATTACGCCCTTGTAATTTGATCAAATTAGTTTTCTCTGTTAGGACTCTTCCCTTAAAATGATCTGGCTTACTGCTATCCAACATTTTCATGAACAGTCTGAAAGTAAAAGCACCACTGATGAACCATGCCAGTAACGTGGCGACTGGCAGAGGAGTGGAAGATTCTGTGATTTGGACAGGGCTGTGATTTGAATTATTGGCCCCTATGCCAGGCCTGCTCAGACAAAAAGTATTTCAAAGTACCAGGCGCAAAGTCGAGTCTTTAGGAAGAAAGCACATAGACAACACCTCCCAAATGATAAATTCTGTTAGAAGTCATAGAATAGAAGTAAATCAACACAGACCTCCAGCGTGATGCTCTAGCAAATGTAATCATCTAGATGCACAAATAGGAGAGCATTGACTAGGGAGCTGATTTTGTCTCTGCAGGAGTATTCAGCAGGCTCCTATTACACTTTCAGTTTTCACAAACTTTGGTAAAGGCGGTAAAAATTAGAGAGGCAGACTGGGAAAAAAAAGTAATATGAGAAAACGCCTTACAGTGAGAGCACCTGAAGAGTTCAACAGAAGCAGTTTATTAACAGAAAAGAGTACAACTAAATTCTTTGTAGAGAAGGCAAAAAAAGCTTTGCATCTCTTCAATCAATAAGAGAAAAGTGTAACAAGAACTATGGACTGGATATTAAAACTAGAAAAATACAAATCAGAAGCAAAGGATAAACTTTTGATAATAAGAGGAAGCAAGCATTGGTACAACTTTCCAGTTGGGTATTTTCTGGATATTTTCAGTTAAGACCAGATGGCATGTCTGAAGAGCGGTACTGCCGATTATAAGTGGATGATATTATCTAAGAGATTCATCAGTTTCTGATTTTGTTCATATCTGCTAGTTAAGGAGTTGATCCATTTTTCATCTAATAGCAGTAAGAGTCTTTACTTTCATCATACAGAGATCCAGATCGATCCTGATGGTGGCTTATTTTTTAGAACAACCTTAGTCTCCCTCATTTCTGCTGCAGGTTTCTGGAGACACAATGTTGAAGTATGAGGGTCCCACTGGAACATTTCCACTCTAAAATGCTGAGCCTGGTACCCAAATCAGTTGGAAAGGACACTTCTCCCCTCATATAGCAACCAACCAGCTGGAAAATTGCTTCCTGATAGTACTAGAGAAAAACTGATTGATGCCAAAGGACAATGAATATTCTTCAGAGACCCTTCACAAGACCCCAGTGGATGCTATGAGTTTCTGAAACACTGGAGAAGTGCCAGAATTTGTTGGCAGTGTAGCTTGGGATCAGATATCTCATAATGGGAGGGTTTCTGCTGACTTCAGTGGAGCTGGGACTTAACTCACGGATAATTTTTCTGTCATGGCTCTGTCAAGAACAGGCACTACATTAATTATCATTGGAAATGCGTCTTTTTCTGTTCCTTCCTCAGTTACATCCTTTTAGCCTCTCATCTAAAAGAAAATCTGGGACTAGGCTAGTAACTGTTTTGGATGGAGTGGTTGGGATCTTGTAGGCTGATTTTCCTCATAATTTGGTTTCCACAGCTGGAAAAGAATAGCAAGTCACACTTTATATCCTCTCACAAAGCATCTGAATTATTTACTGCTTTCAGTCACCTTCTGCAAGATGAACTAAACAGCAGTGCATAAAGACAAAATGATTCAACATGGAGCTTTCACTTAACACGTGGCATGTCGCTAACAGGAGCTCTGGTATGCTGTTCCCTCTCCAGCTGCTCTGTTTGACACATTGATGATTTGAACCCAAAGTATCTGATAAGAGACAATGGAGTGTGATAAACGCAAAGCTGGACCCAACTGGAAGAGCGCAATCCATGTGGTTGTATCAATTTACTGCAGCTGAGAATACAGATTATGGATGACTTGCCAGCACCACATATTTTCCCAAGGCCAATCTACCCTGTGCAGGTACAATACCTTGATCACCTTTCCCTCCTTACTATGCGCAAGCAAAAAACACCCAGCAGAAAAGGCAAAGCTGGAGGACAAGCATAACATGCTACTGAGCATGCTAACCGCCTTGGTCTGCCCAAGAGTGCAGAACTCTGCGTTAGCTAAGGTGCAGTCATGGTCTGAATGTGATTTACTGGGAGCAGAAAAGAGGAGGGAAAATAATTTGGAAATATTGTAAATATACAGAAAAATGTTTCATAATACTAGCAAACCTAAGAATTTACCCATTAACTTCTCAATGTCTAAACTATATACTGTCATAAAAAACAAGCAGGATCACAGGCCCTCACTGGAGACCTGCGTCCAGCTGATGGAGGACTGGAACAGAGTAATCAAACACTGTGCTTTGCATAGGAAAATTATGCATACTAATTTAAAGCAGTTCTCAGAGCTTTCCTTAAAAAAGCACAACATAAAATTTAGCCGTTAAATACCCTAACTTGCCAGTACCTGCAGTTGAAACACAGCATTCAAGTCAGACTTTCCCAGCACCTCAGCTCCTTGGAGCATTTCCAAGGTCTTTTCAGGCAGCTGCTTACCTGTTATGAAGCTGATGGTGGAGCTGTCACAACAACTTAACTCTGGGTCCCCCCAGGTCACCATGGTGACCCGAAAATTGTAATACCAAGCAGGCAGCAGGTTAGCTATTCTCTATAGAATGACAAAAGACAAACAGCAGCTCAGTAGGAAATTCAGCAGCATGAGGTGTGACTTACAAAACACGACAATATTTATAAATCTCGTGCCCACATGTGGGACCATTTTACTGAGCTCCCACTCCTCGTTCCAGTGTAAACCTCTGGACTTTGGGATTTCAATTTATTCAAAAATCTGTGAAGTGAGAGCTAACATGGTTGTGGTGGTGCTGCTGGTTATCCACCTGCACATGGCCCTTGTCCCATGGCCATAGGAATCTTTCACTGATTTCCAGGGCAGCAAGAATGATTACTGCAGAGGCATCTTCCATCACAAAATTCTGATTTGGTGAAGGTAGAATATTTAACTGGAAAATGTAGGTTTTCATATTTTGATTAAATGGGTTTTGAGCATAAATTAGAAACAATGTTTTTGACTTAGATACCATTGCTTCAAAAGACTAATTTTTTTCAATTTTCAAAGTGCATTTCACTTTGTATTATCATAAATGAAATATGAAACATAGACAACTTAAGAGACATAAATAATATATAAATACAAATGAGATATAAATTAAGTACAAAATGCAATGTACTTTATATTGCAATATTGAATGTAATATTTAAGTTAAAATTCAAACACTTCCAATGACAGCACAAAACTACAAATATTTAACTTTGTGTTTAAATGAAAAGCATCATGATATTTTAAAAATTCAAAATAAATGCAAATTGGAAATAATTAACATTTCCAACAAAGTAAAAATTGCTGGTTTTACTGAACTCTGCTGTTTGCAGTGGCCTTATTTTCCAGATTCCATTAGGCAATCCAAATATGGGGTTGGTGGACTATTCTCTTTATGCTTTATGGAAAAAGTTGTATCCATGTAACTCCAAAACCTTGAAGCTGCTTGGAATTCTTCTGACATCACCCTGGTGTAATATTGTCAATAACAACAATGTTTTGATCATTTTAAAATAAGATGCAGAGCGTATAATGATCAAAGCAACTAACCAGAATGAAAGAGTAAATTCAGATATAAAAGTTCTCACCAAGTGATAACCCTTAGGAAATAATTTTTGATCTAAGCTGTCAGATAGCTTGATTTTTTTATTCCCCTGCCTCCTCACTGGGCTTGACACTGTTGTTCTAGAATACTAGAACCACTCAGAGATGTCACTAGAGCATAAGGAAATTTGTTGGGCACAGTGGGATTCTGGAGCACCACTAGGGAACCCCCACAAAAATTCACCAATACCTACCTGTATGCTAAATGCCATGACAGAAGAACAGGGAGACACGCTTCTAATTCAGGCTTACTCTTTAAAATTATTTCTTATGAAATGCTAATTTTAACTGAAATATATCATTAATGCATTTCAGACTGAAATTCAGACAAATTCATTCCAATTTGGCTTTCTTGAGCAGGATTTGCAAGAGTAAGGGACAATATCATCTCATTTTCTATTATCTATTAGCTCTGGAAGATGACATTACTTCTAAGATGACTTGGATCACTCAGGTATTAATCTAATTGTGCTGAGTCATGATTACAAGATATTAATTACTCATTTGTTAAGTTATTTTTGTTTTTCATTTCCTTGGAGATTTATGTGCTAGATTTACAGTCATGTATCCAGTTACAGTTAAGCCGTTGTAGCCAAAATGACTTCACAAATGGCATTATGCAAATCAATTACAATAAATCACTATGGCTCTCACAAGCAGCAAAAGTTATTGCTGTTCTTTTTGCATACTCATAACTTTCTAAACAAACAATTTCAGCTAAAATTGCTTGCCCTCTTGTGCTATGGCAAAGTCTGAATAAAATCTGTTCACCTTTAGGAATACATGGAAAGGAAGAGGAAAATATTACTTTATTTCTGCTGAATACCCAAGCTTGCAAAGATGCATGTGTGTATATGTGTGTGTGTTCTTCTAGAGACCAGTGTCCACCTAGTTGAAATGCTGGTGTCTTTGTAGCTTCAGAAACATGAAGACTATTTTCACAAGAGCATCTTTGCAGCTAAGCCTTCCAGACAGCACACTGTAAGACTAGCCCACAAGCCCCAGATCCATATTATCAATATTAATTATGCAGATAAGGCTTTAGACTATTTCCCCTGAGGAGATGGTGGAATTTTTTAGAGCCATGACTGACAAACTGACCCACAAACTGAAGCTGCCTCTGGACTTGCCGAACATGCTCATTTGTCAAGAAAAAAGAGGCTCATGTCCTATCTCACTGCTCAGCTTAAAATTTAGCATGGTTCATCTGGCATTCCCTTACTTTAGAACAGAAAATGCCTCTAGCATCCTGGCCATTTTCTCTGCTCTGCCTGGAAAAATGTGCCAGGCTTAAAGATATATACACATATGCATGGAGAAAAGGCTGGACAAAGAAATATCACAAGGTGCCAGGGCTGCACAGGCATGGGAAAGCAATAATCAGTAATGGTCATCTTACCACAGAGGCAGTTAAGGAGACGGTTGCTGCTATTTCATAGTAGGTTGTCCACTCTGAAGTCATTGTTGATGGGTTGAAGTAAAACATTTCTACAACATATTTCCTGAACACCCCAAGGAAAGGTCTGTTCCAGCTCAAAACCACAGTGGTAGGTCCCAAAGGGTAAAGCATCAAATCCTTTATTCCAGTGGGCACTATAAACCAGAAACTGTGGTTAGTAATGTCGTGTTATCAGTTACACTTTATTTTAAATCAATACCTTTCCTTAACTAAGTTCTACCAATTTCTGGGGTTTTTTCTGACTTTAATTCCCAGCAGATTCCTCGTCACAAGCAGTGGAATACCATTTTTTCAGCATTTGTTTCTCCAGTTCGTTATATTTCCTTTTTCATAAATCACTAGAGGCTACTTGGTGTTGGCTGCTTGGCTTGAGATTAAGTGCAGGGCTTGCTTTTTCATAAAGGGAGGGTTCCATTCTACTTTTAAAATCAGGCTGCTTAGGAGAAGTTTCAAGTTGCTCAAAAACAAAAGCATCAAAAGCCATAACACTTTGGAAGATAAAGGCTATGAGAAAGAACAGGTTTTATGTCTATCCCTCCTTCCCTGGGGAACCTAAAGGTGCTGTCGTGTATTGCTATTCTTGCCTCGCAGATGATGACACTGAGAAAGAGAAGTCAAATGATTTGTAAAATGTCATGTAAGGGTCAACTTCTGCAACCCATACTTGTCTGGAAAACAATTATTCCTCATGACTTAACTGAGGCTACATAAATAAGTACTTTGCTAACATTTGCAAGGTCTGCCGAGCCCCACCTATTGCATGCTGGGTCAGAGCCAAGACTAGCACCCAGATTACTTCAGCCCATGTTAGCACATGATTGCTTTTCCTTTCATAAATCATTTACCACACCTTTTCTTCACTTTGTCTAAAGTTTTAATACTCACCCAGTGAAAGTAAGGCTTAGGATAAACATGGGGAGAACTGAATACTTTTTAAAGTGTATTTTATATTGTTTCAGTTTCATTCATCATTAACCACCATCATTAACCACTGATAATTTCACCAGTTTGTTTTGCAGTTCTACTATTTTATTATCAAATTCAATACCCTGTTATGAAACAAAAACTCATACAACTGTTGCTTTACTCCATAAAAACATCCTCTTCAAAATAAGAAGACTACGAAATATTTTGTTTAGAAACTGATTGACATTTTGAGTTTAGCAAGAGCCTTTTAAGATTGTGAGGCCACACAAAAGTGAAGAAAATGAAGGAACTTGTTTACTTTGGGAATGCACAATTTTACTTTCTCAAGTGAAAATTAAATTTTGCAGATTTTTGAAGTATCTGCAGTAAGAAAGAAAATCAAAAGCATTTGTAAAAATTGTCCAATGATGGAGATTTTAATAATGAAGCATATATATATATTTACTTAGTATTTTTTACCTTACTGAAATATGCCATACTCTTTTCAAATTTTTATTCAAACCCAATTTACAAAAACATATCAGGAGATTGCCTAGAATGAAAAGGCTCTCACCATGTACACTAGTCCACTTACATTCTTTCATTTAAGGATTTAATTCTTAACAGGTTAACTTTGGTTTTGTCTGTTTCACTTTCTTCCCCACATCACAGAGAGGAAGCAGAATGAAAAATACTGATGATCTCTGGCTTTCAGCCACTTGCTCCCCCACAGGGCAAAATATTTGTCAAAAGGAGAAGCTGGGTGACTCAGGTTAAGTATTTCTCTGCAAATGTAACTCTATACACTGAATCTCTTTCTCTTTGCCCTTTCTCTTCTTAATACATTTTGTTAAAGTGATAACCTTCACAAAATAAGTGATAAGGATACTGAAATTGACCCTAAGTGACTATTTAGGAGCCTGGTGGAATCCTGAATTACAGGCATGGGGCAGCAGCTCTACCTGTTGGACATAAAACCACATTCTTGAGAATGTTACTCTCAGTCTCAGAGGGTTTTTCACATCTTCAAATCTCAAAGTAAAGAACATAGAGATCCACCATTAAACTCACGAAAATCAAGGCATACACAACTATGGTCATGTAGTACCATAGGAGATAAGCCAACTCTTTTGACTCTTAGCACTGTGGCCTTCAAACTGGGCCACATTACATCCTTCATAAACCACATTTGCAACAAATACGTTAACAGCAGTCCCACACACTTCATGAGACAGCAGGAATGAATCACCTCTAGGAAATGTCCACATGTCTTCATGCATCAGGGACCACCTGCAGCTCAAGCTGGTTTCACCTAAGTGAGATGACTCCCCACCCTAAATGACACAGACCATGAGCACTGATAAAGATAAACATATATTCAGGTGTCCAAGGGCGAAAAAGGTTCTTTCAACAGAGCCCTCTGTGTGTGAATTGTGCCTATAATTGCTCTATAGTTAGATCTGGTAATAACATTTAAATGTGAAATACCTATCTTCCACTGAAGGAGTATTTTCCCTACCTCAGTTATGGGCTAGACAACGCAAGAAAAACATTCTCAACATGACCATTTTGTACTCCTTCATGGGCTCTAGGGCTTAATGAACACAGTACACATATTTAAAAACAAAATAAAACAAAACACATATCAAACTAGATACAGGGTTTACCAATGGAAAATGTAACAGGGTCAGAAGGCGGTCCAACCAACGGTCCTTTCCGTAAGTAAACCACAACTTGGTACTGGGCACCAGGAACAAGATTTTCAATGAGGCTGCTGCTTGAATTCACCTAATAGGAGAGGAATTCATCATATATGAGGTATTTACTTGATCAATTAAAAGAAGGTTGAGATTGTACATGAACTACTTCAGTTACAAAAGGCATGATCCAGAAGATACTGGCATCAGCAGCTACAACTCCATTCATTAAGCCCAAAGTGACAAAACTGTGAAAGTGGTCAGGACTGACTTGACAAATGGTCTGACTAAGAATCCCACCTGGCTTGCTGTGTAAGGTCAGCTGTCACACTGCAGACCCACTCTCTCCTACTATCAAACTTTATTTAAATATTCAGGCTACATTATTCATATTCAGGTGATATTATTCAGGCTGGAGTATTTAGTGTGCTTTCAATAAAAGCCTGAGTTTTTTCATTGGCCATCTGATTCATCTGCAACTATGTGAGCTGAAGGTAGTGTTATAGACAGCTATCTTCTGAATGCAAGTGTTAAATGACTGCATGATGAAATCAGAAAGGAATTACTCCTTCACCTCTCCTGGACAGCACTACAAAACCTAACTAAGGGACCTTGTGATTTTTCTTTTCAGTTTGAAACACCATCATTAAAATTTCTGCTGTGGCACACCAGGTGCCAGTCAGAGCTGGAAGCAGAATGTCTGACCAGGTGACTCCTGGTCTGATTCAGTATGAAAAGTCTGAAGAATGAATCACAGAATCACAGAATCCTAGGGGTTGGAAGGGACCTCGAAAGATCACCTAGTCCAACCGCCCTGCCAGACCAGGGTCACCTAGAGTACATCACACAGGAACGCATCCAGGCAGGGTTTGAATGTCTCCAGCCAAGGAGACTCCACAACCTCCCTGGGCAGCCTGTTCCAGTGCTCTGGCACTCTCACAGTAAAGAACTCCTTCCTGATATTCACATGGAACCTCCTGTGCTCCAGTTTGCATCCATTGCCCCTTGTCCTATCATTGGTCATCATTGAAAACAGCTAGGCTCCATCTTCCTGACACTCAACCTTTACATA
>VZRW01001348.1:0-228608 GCA_013398125.1 Aegotheles bennettii
CACAGAGTTTATCCAATTCTTGCGACAAACCAAACCCGGGATCTGGGTCAGCAGAGGAAGCTGGGACATGGGCCATGCCAATCAATTATTCCAGCCCATGACACCAGTGAAGCCAGCGGGTCGTCTGGTTCACAGTCAGTATCTTCCATCGTTAGCTCTGATGGCTTGATGCAAATGAACGTTCACTGTGGCTGTTCCAAAGGTGTCTGCGAAGCGTGCTGTATATCTAAGCACTGATTAGACCTCGTGACCATGGCTGAAGCACAGCATATTCTTGTCTCTGTGGTATGTTAGCCTCGCTTAGTCTGTAATATCTCAGAGAATTATGCAGGTGGAGCACAGACTTGGCAGCTTTCCCAATTTCATTGTCAGCCATGAGAAAATGGTGAGGTAAACGCATGAGTTCAGCCTCACAAAATCTACACTCAACCCCACCCCACCCAGATACACTGTGGCAAATGATTGAAATGACACATTGATCTGAGGTGTCCATAAACAAACAGGAGGTGCTGAATGTGGAGAAGGATATGTCTGTGCCTGTGATATGTGATATGCCTGTGATATGTAGATCCACTTTTCAATTACGCTGAAGCACAGTGAGTGTTTTGCCTGATGTCAATTCAGTTTCCTTAGGTATAAGTAAAACTTTGTGGAATAGATGTCCACTGCTTTGAAAGGACCAAACCTGCATACGGACTGTCTTTTGTTCCTTTTATTTCAAGCTTTTTGGCACATTGCCCTTACAATTTGAGCACAAAGATGATGGAGAATAGAAAAGTGTTATCCAGAGCAATACCAGGTCTTTCAGATGAGTCACGAAGCCCAGAGTTACAGTCAGCTTTACTGCTGATCTTTAAGTTTTTTCAAAAATTATTAGCACCAAGAAATTTTTATCATTATTAAATAATTTCTATTGCTACTCTTCTATATATAAAGTGATGCCACTAAGGCATTTATTTTGTATGCTAGTAATGAATGAAAATTTGAAATCCTATGATGAAATTTATGAAGTTTAAACTAAGGTATTTGCTGGGGCACAACAGAATGTCTAACAGATTTGCTGGACTGTAAGATTTTTACAATTTTGTGGGCATTATGCAACATTTCATTTTCTGTTTCCAAGTACTGCTCAATTTCATTGGCCAAGCAGTGAGTTTAATTGAGTAATGTCAAAACCTGCTATAGGCTCATGTTCTAAATTTTACTGCAATACTGTCAGCTTCAAGCCTTCCAAAATAGTATCTCTAACCCTAGAAATTCTGAGATTTAAAATAAAATAACAGTTTGAAGTAGAATTGGTTTTGATTTTCCATTCTAAGTTTTGAGGTTTCCAGGTGCACTCTCTTGTTTCTGTATTTGATTATGAAATTTGATCTAGAATTAAAACATGGAAAAAAGCCCCCAAACCTAAACAGCTGTGACAGAGCACATAAAAATAAATATTTCCATTTTCTAGTTGGTTGGAAGAAACTTAACTACAAGCAAAGGTAAATATGGCTACCTTTTTCACATACCATCAGTTTATCAGACTGGTTTTAAAGTGAATGGAAGAAAGATGATGGACAGTAAAAGATTATTTTTACTTTTGGGTCTGTGAGATTTCTCTTCCAGGGAAGTTTAACTAGTTCTGCTATACAATTTCCTTTTCAGTTCCTTTACTGCAGAAGAACATGAATGTAGTTGCTGGGTCATGAGGAAGCACGCAGTTGACATTTGTGGGGCAGAAGGTGAATCTGCCCATCTCCACTTACGAGAAATAAGATAGTAATGTACCTGAGAAACCTGCCTTTCTTTTCTCCTTCTTTTGTCTCTAGTTTGCCTGACCCAGCTAACCTCTGTTCTACTCTCTTCAACTATACTTCCCCACACTTGCCACAGTTTTGCTTTTCCCAGTCTTCTGCCTCTTCTGTCACACACTGAGTACCATTTTGGTCCTAGTCTGCTCTTCCTTTGCGCTCTTTGGAAAGCTCAGGGGAACTGTGTTAGATTCAGGCAGCCATGAAGAGGGAATACCCTTCATATTTGATTAGTATGTGACAGGAAACCCGTATGAAATGTTGCAGCCTGTAGGGACATCACCCTGTACTGTTTGAACAATTTCAGTTTTTATAGAAATACAGTGTTCTCTTCAGTAATTTAAAAAACAAACAACCCCCAAAGCAATGATGATTTTATGGAAGCTTTTGTTCATTTTTTTTCAGGTGTTTGTCTTTTTTTCCCCCTGTGTCTTCTTTTCTGGCACTAAAACCAAAGTGAATGGAAAAAGCCTCTTGTGCAGCCTTGTTAGCAAGAAAAGTGACGCAAATAAGCATTTGTTAAGAAATCATGGAGTTATAGCCCATGAGAGAAAAAGTTGTGTTAAGTATATATTAAATATCATACTCCTTCTTTCCCCAGTATTATCTGGCTGAGCAGTTAACTACAGTGACTGGGCAGAAGCCTGAGGAGGACAGGCTAAGCCCTGGGGAAACCCTGCTGCTGTGACAGAGCCAGGACCCCAGGGACTGCGCATGGGCCTCCTATACCAGGAACTACCTCTTCTTTGTCACTTGGCCATGGCTCCTGTCTCTAGAAAGCTTAAGAGGAAAACAAATAATTAAAATGCTACCTAAAAAATCCCATCTAGGATTTCTGCCTCGCTCTGCTTTGGACAAGGCAGATGGTCTCATCATGTGCCTCTTACCACAGACTGTGGCTGGAAACAGCTCCACCAGGCCTATGCATTGGGCCTTACCAGGTTAACCTCACGTGAGTCATTGCCCCTGCAACTGTTGCTGATGACCTGCGTTATTAAGCAGTCGTCCCTATTCTGTGATTGAAAATGTTGCAGGCTCTTTAAAGGTAAATACTGGGTCTGCTATCTTTTGGTCTCTGAAGTCAGTCAGTAATGTGACCTGGCTAAGTGAAACATTAAAACACAGATGTTGTTATTATGGACAGGAAAGCAGTGCCTCAGAGAGTGTATTTTATGGTCCATCACTTAAAAGGACTCTATCAAATGTCTGTGGTAGGGTGCTGGTAGCAGGGGCTGCCCTGTGCTGGGCACAGCTGGCTCCACAATGGCCCCACAGTGTAGTGGAGCACAGCTGAGCCCCTCAGTGAAAACTTGTGGCACCTTAAGAAAGGACAAACATGCTGTATGGGCAGAGGAGTGAGTGAAAAAGTGTGAGGAACAGCCCTGCCACCACCAAGGTAAGAGATAAAGATGGAAGGGGAGGAGGAAATGCTCCAGGTGCCGGAGCAGAGAATACTCTGCAGCTCATGGAGGGGTCTGTGGTGGAGTAGACATCCATGCTGCAGCCTGTGGAGGACTCTATGCTGGATCAGGTGGAGATGTCTGAAAGCTCACTCGCTGCCTAAACTACATGCCAGCCATGGCCCTGGTTGGTCCTGCACCCCAATGACCTCACCTCAACTGGCCGGCTCAGCTGCCTGCCTTGGCTGCAGCCTGGCCACCTCACTGAGGATCTGCCTGCCCATGCCAGCCTGTGGTGGTGGCTGTGGCCACTTCCCTGGCTAGCCCTGCCCTGCCTGTCTTACGCAGGTACCACAGGATGGGCCTCACAAGGCCTTGCCATGATGCTGGCCTCCCTGTGACCAGTAAAGCTAATCCTGCGGGTGGACCTGGTGAATGTGCTCTGGTGAGGTGTATTTTGAAAGAGACATGGTAAATTCATGAGAGAAATTTGCTTTCATCATAAGTAAATATCTAATCATATTTTCATTTATTACCTCTACAAATCTACAGCCTAAATTTGCATGTAGTAAAGCATAACTAGACTTTTCTTTTATTGCAGATCATTTCTACTCCTTGAACACAATCCTATGATCAATTGGTCCTATGATTAAAAAATACTTCAGAAAGATCACAGTTAAGTAAGTCAGAGATAAGGCCCAATTGCTAGGTGTTTCTTGGAACACAAATGTGTCAGTAAGGCTAATGAGTCTCTAACAAAAAAATTTGAAGAGACTGTTTACAAAAGAACAATCTTACATAGACATGCTGTTGTGCCTAATTAACCAAGTAGGATTATAATCATCAGGATAATGTAATTATTGATAACATAATAGTTTAGCTTAATCTAAACTGGACTGTTCTGGAAAATAACTGCTAATTGGTATTGAGAGAGATTGATGAAGTCATGTAATTTTTGCTGATAGTACTAAGTGCATGGAAACAAGCTCATTCCAATGCTAGATGAAACAGTTCTAGTGAATTGCAAATAAGCACATAGCATAAATGCTGCCTTTTTGCTAAATGCTAAGCATCAACAACGTACTGTTATCTGCAGCCTCCATTAGAGAAAACTTTGGGTTTTGACAACAGCAACAAAACATTGTAAGTGCTGGCAGCAGTCTGGAGGCCCACGTTCAGCTGGCCTGGGCTGCAATAACACATGGAGTTTCTTGCTAGTGCAGCTCCTCAGGCAACCTGAGCCAGGGGGTCAGTCCCTAATGATTACTGGTTCTGGCAGATCTCCTTCTATGAGAAACTAACACTTTATTGAAGTCTTTATGGTCCTGTAAAGCTTCCACCTTCCTGCTAAACTAACACAATAAAATTCTGCAAGGGCAGTGGCAGCTGTGCAAGCAATATAAAAGCCCATCATTTAACTTAAATGATATGATAATATCCTCTTCTCTAACATTTTACTTTTCTGTTAGTGAGCACTGAAGTCATGTAAGGGTTCTAACACCTACCTCTTATTTTCCCTCATTTTGGCCAGAAGGGAAACAAGAAAAAAAAAAGCAAAAACTGGAATGTACTATTCTGTAGTTTGAGCAATTGTATTAAAAATCAGAACACTACAAAACTCAGTTTCTCATATTAAACACTAATTTGGCAATTTGTTGTATTATTGTAGTGTATCTTATATTTATGCAGTGATAGAATCTTTCAGTGTTATTAAATGTGTACCCTGAAATATAAAGAGAATACCACTTCAGCAGTTTCTTTGCAGATCTTAGCATCACTTTAGGGAAAGTTTATATATTTTAATTTCTGTGTCACTGTTTTTTATAGATGTCTGAAGATTCTGTATTACAATTATAAAGAGTGACTGTTTTAAGCAGTACACCTAATTTAATGTCTTTTAGTTATTGATAGAGTCAAAGCATTTTAATTGTCATTCTGCTTACTACAACTTCAACTGCTAATTTTGACCTGCTTCAGGTTGCCATCATATCTACAGATGGATACCATTAAAATTTTGTTTGTGTTAAGTGAGAACAAGGTGTGCAAGACAGGTGATCTTTTGATGTAGCTTTTAGAACGAGATCTTTGCTGATGACAGAGCAGATGGTCAACTTTGTTGAAATGGAGAATTAAAATAACTAGACAGATTTTGGCAGATGTTCACTACATTCATGCATAAATAAATGTAATCCTCATCCTTTACCTCCCCAATCTAATTCTAGGTGTAAAAGATGTATAGTACATTATGTGTAGTGTGTTCTGAAACCTGAACCATGGTAACTCTTCATTTTCTAGTATTAATACAGTGAAAGAATTATGTCTTTTTTTACCTATTTTTTTTATCTGTCAGAAGACATAAGATTGTTAAAATCTCAATTTATTTTCATATATTTGCTTTGCATATATATGACATATATATATTTACAAATATATATATAAATATTTTTATTATATATAAATATATATTTGCATATATTTTTTGCTGGTTTATTACAGACAGAAAGATTCTTACTAATCAAAATGGTATTTTCAGGATAGACTGCTCATCTTGGGAGTAAAAATAGGAACTATGTAGCACAGGTCCTGTATCAGTGTCAGTGCTCAAATACTAACAATTTTGTCAATACATATAACTCAGCCCTGAAACTCACATGTAAATACAGATCCTGTTGTTCGTGTTTAGCTTACTTCCATTAGAAGGCTACTCAGTCTGGGACTTAACAGTCTGAAGATACAACTTCCACAAACTCATCTTTTTAGATTTATCACCAGGAAAGTTAAAAGAGAATACTTCAACTTGGCCTAGCTTGACCAAAAATCAACATGGTGAGAGTGAAGTGACTATCAGTATGGTGTTGGATTCATAGTACAGCCTGAGAAGTCAGCACTACATGATAGCATTTGTTGTAGACTCCTGGTGCTTGGGGGGGTTGGGGAGAATGGAGGAAAGGCGCTGTCTTTTACTAGTAATACAAAATATTCAGAATAGACTTTTAAAGCATAATCTTGTGAAGTGCATAGGTGCCAAATACACATATGTCTTCATACATCATGCTGTAAATCAAGGATTGCCTAATCTCTGAGGCTATGGGGATTTTTCATGAGAATATACTGATTCATCAAAAGCCAAATACTTCACAGACAGGTATGGTTTTGATAAGCTTTAATATGGAGAAAGTCTGTCAGGAATCCTTGGTTTATCAAGAGAAGCTCTTTGTCATATTGCCTCCCTGACAATATGGTGTCCCTGGAATTTACCAGCAAAACAAAAGAAATCCTTGTTTGTAGGCTCAACCTGAAAGAGTGTCCTGAAAGAAAACCAGTAAGTTCACGTACACTATGCAGTGTTTTACAGAGGTGGGATTTTCAGAGGTACTTGCTCAGTACTTAGCAGATTTCCATGGGACCTCAAATCTGGAATATTGAAAACTACTATTGAAGAACAATTCCAAGAGGACTGGGAAAGAGCAAAGCTCTGGGGAAACCATTGCTTGTTTACAAGGTCTTGGCTTCAGATATGAAAAGCCCTGGATCTGGGCATGATGGGTGAGACTTTCTTGGGGTCACCAGACTGTTTAACACCAAGAATATAAGTAGTTCTAATATTAGACTTGCTATTTTCTATAAAAGTTTGAGCAGATAAGAAGCAGCTTGACATCTTTCATAGAAAAGAGAGGAAGAAAAATCCTGCTTGTCTCGTAAGCTCCAGTAGAAGTCACAGCCTCTTTCTTTCAGTGAGACAATGCAACATCAGGAGCTCAGCAACTCATCTGAGAAGGCAGAGATCTTGAGTTATCTGAAAAATGACCAGTACAGTAAAAAAGCTCGAGCCTTTCATGTCACCACAAGTGACAAAGGCATTGTATCTTCAGTCTTCTGGACCAAAGGGCTAATTGCATTCACTCTTTGAAGTATGGAGCAGTCTTGTCTGTTGCCAAACAGGCTGCATGTCTTGAACTCTGACAGGGCATCCTCTGAGGACAGTGGTACATTATTATTGATTAACATTGTCCACAAGTGAGTCAGAGCATGGTCCCTTAATACTAGTACTGTGCAAATGCAGGAAACCATGATTTTTTAAGAAAAAGAATAAATTACTTCTGCCATTGTGAACTCAGAACATTTTTGTGAGCCCTAATCATTAATGTCTGAAATAAAAGTACAGTTATTTAAGATTGTACATGTCTCATTTTGGACTCTGGATGATCTTGTGTACTATCAGTGGTCCAGGAGCCACAGATGAAGATTCCAGACACTTACTGAAGGATATGTGTCTGGAAAAAACTCCATTTCAAAAGTGGGCAACAATTAATAGGCAGTTTTTACAATCAGGTTTCTCACAATAACCCTTCCTGTCAGTGATAGGGAGATAAAAGAAGGAGGTAAAATTATCTTGTTAAAAGACTGATTAAATAGTTTGTGACATTCAGATATAGGCTTTAATTTTCTTCTGTGAATGTTTAGCAACTGGGGCAATACCAATTCTGTTTTATGTGCCATGGCATTACAGGAATTCTTGCCAACACAATAAAGAAAAAAAATGGTTGCAAAAAGAAACAGAATGATAAAACTTGTCAGAACCACAAGATGGCAATACTGTTTAACATATAAAGCTTACTCAACTAAAACAATAGTATTATGACCATTCATAGCAGATAGCATGCATAACACTTGTTTCCAGCTACAGTGTAAGATGGATATTTTCAAGGAAAATAATCACAAGCTAGAGGTATTGGCAGGGTTTGTTTTAATTCTCCTTTTAACAAGTACTGTAGAAACGGTTCTTGTTCAATACTGGGGCTCAGACTCCAGTGTGACAATGCTACTGGATTTCAACACAAAAAGCACAGAAGGTAAGAATGAACATGTTGCGATCAGTGAACATATTGCACGCTCATTTTCTCTTTCATGCCCTCAGTTTCTGGAGGAGAGAAATTTGAGGTCACTAAATAGTGTCTGGCAGCTATTTTTGTTGATTAGCTATCACGTTAATAATTACAGCCACTTTGAGGCAGCAGAGAGTAGACGCAGGAAGCTGCTGTGGCATTGCTTCATCAATATAAAATGTGTTGCATGCAAAAGGTGTCATTCAGAGAGGCAGATAAAATGATACTGCATACTCAAGGGTAGATATCATATTCCCAGTTCTGGGGCGCTGCCTGGTTATGTTATTAAATATTATTGATATTGTCTCTTAAAACAGAATCATGCCAAACCGAAGTGATTTTGCAGTAGCAGCTCGAAAAAGCTAGGTGGCGCGCTTCGCAAGTAATTAGAGTAAGAACGAGATGGTCTCACGGCCAGGCAAAGAGGTTTGGCGAAGGCGTATGAACTCACTGAGGAACGTGCATAAACACACACATGCATGTTTATGCAGTGCTAAAAGGAATGAAAAATATAAATAAATTCTATTCCAGGGACATACATAATTATATAAAAATAGAAAATGTAGTCTCGTCTGCACACAGCATAGTGGCAAGAGGAGTCCTAGACACACACGTGCCTCCAGAACCATGAGGGAAATCCATTGCAGCAGGTAAGTACCCGCTGGTTTAGTCCTTGTCTCAGACAGCACTCTACTAGGGAACTGGCAGTTGCAGGCTGCAGAACTGTTGATTGGCCATGCTAAAAGTTTGTCATAGCAGTGTAAGAACTTGTTTTTCTACTGATTGCCTAAACATTCAGGCATTGTGAAGGTACAGCTCAGGCATGATTTTTAACCTAGATTATTATGCATAACTATCATCAGTAGCCTTTAATATTTATTCTTCATGAAAGCAAAAACTTCACATTGATCTCAATGTAACTTCTCTGTCATAATTCAAATTTTTCGGAAAAAGAAGTAGCAGTTCCCCACAGGAGTGTTAGAAATTGAATTTTCTCCTGTATGTCTAGCATTTAGGTTAGCCATTCACACCTAGTCACAAATTTGCATGCCCTATGGGGAATTCTGCCTTTGCAGGTGATTAGGCAAAGAGCTGTCTCAGCTACCTTCCAACTCAAATTCCCAACTTGCATGGAGTAGAATAGGGTTGAAGGATATGTATGCAGGAGGCTGAAAACATCAACCCTTTAGTAGCAAGTGTATGGAAAACTGCATGGTCTTGGAACTTAAAAAACAACCTTCCGTAATATCTCATAAGAGGCCGTATCTGCTACAGGTCAGGATGCAAAAGGGTCCACTGAAGCAGTGGAGGTCTGGAAGGTCAGAACAGTATAGGATTTAACAGAATTTTTAGTATTTTCCTGTCCAAATATGGAAACACACTGTGGGCCAGACTGTGTATGTATATATATGTCTTCAAAAAACACTAGGAAACACACCAAAAAAAGATAATATCTGATACTAATGATTATTTTACTCACTCTGCCCTGTGACATTACCTAGCTCTCCTAAAAAATCAGAATATCTTTGCTGCAATTTTGGTAACATGACAGTGTGGGAAGAAAGCATAAATAAATAATAAAGTGACCTGTAGAGTAATATGGTCCCTAGTTCAAAAGTATTTTCAAGTATATATTTTAAGATGACATGCCATTAAAATAAAAAATTCATGAACAGAAGCAACAAAAAGCAACATATTTCATTTCACATTAAATACATCTGGGTGACTTGTCACCCTGCTATAGCTTACCAGAGGATGACAGAGGGAACGGGCTACAGGACCAAAGGACAACAGCTGTGCCGTAAGTCGCCTTGAACTTGAGCAACAGATCTGCTGGGGCAGAGCAGAAGCACCACATATCTTGTCCAGTATTCTACCTTTGAAAGTGATCAGCTTCTACAGAAAGTGCAAGAAGAGGATGTAAGGGAAAATTACAGGATAACCTCTTTAGATATGAGGAACTACTTAGTTAAGTAAAAGAGTAGCTAATTTATGTCTCTAAGTGCAAAGGTTTCTAGCCTTTATGTTTCTTTATCCTATCTTAAATATGATCCAGACCATTCCTTCACAATGTTTTCAGGTTAAAGAGTCCTTCCTACAGCAACAAACTTGTTACCATTTATATTTGCTATTAAAGAGCAACAGTGCTGCACAGAGGCAAGAAGAACAGGTTTTATTTTTGTGTTTGAAAGGTGGCATAAAACACTTGACCTTGAAGAGAAAAACAGGGCAGAATAGAGGTAGACCAGAAGAAGGGTCAAATTGTCTCTGCTTTCGAGTGCCTTTCATCCTCTGGAGGCCTCAACACACTGGCTGAAAAATGGATGGGTGTCTGCTTGTGCTCGTGTGTGTTCTTTTATGTGCATACTCTTCAGGTGACATGGAACTCAAAGATACCCAAGGAAATAAAAGCTTTAAGCTTTGGTGTATTTGAAAAATCAATATCCAAAGAAGGTTTCCAGCAAGGCCTATATCTGGGAGTGATTTCAGAATGTACCCATTACCTAATGTTGTAGTGTCATTTTGGGAAGAATTATCTTTTGCAAAGAGTACTTCTGGGAACCACAAAATATCCCATAATCTCCTCTGACTACCCTACAGTGAACAGGATGAGCAAATGAACAGAATGAATAATGCAGCATGGAGAAAATAAGAATCAAGCCATTCAAAATCTAAACTGAGGTTTCTGTTGTAGTAGTGTTGGTAGAGGGGGCTGAGTTACTCAAATACATCACTGTTTTCTGCTTCATACCACCAACAGAGATTTAGAATATGCTAGGGCCACAAGACTGGCCTAGGTTACACCAAGTAGGAGTGATGTGGCCATCAGGGTGTGTAAGAATGCAGGTATGTGCATTCAACACGTAACACCTGCTCCTTCTGGGCTAGCATTAACAGTGGGATTGGCCACCTCCTGCTTTTTGCCCACAAGTAGCCAATAAGGGAAATCAATGCAGAAAAGCCCACTGTAATACAATGTCATACCTTTATGTTCACCTTCAGTTATTCCCTGCACAGCCAGAGCTGAGCCCAACCCAGCACTGCTGACACATTTCAGCAACAATAACCCCAACAATAACCCCAACCCACAGCTGACATATTATCTGATGAAATATCATCTGCTAAAGGGGGCTTCTCAACACGTTTCTGCACATTTGTGTGCCCCACTCATTTCAGCAAACATTCCCTTCACTGACCTGAGCCGGGCCGGGCCGCCCGCGGGGCCTGAGGGGAGGGGCGGGCGGGTCAGGTGACCACAAGGGGCCAATCACAGCGCCCCTGCCCATGGCGCTCGCTATAAAATGGCTCCTCAGAGCCCCCCTGGGGCTGCAGGGCTGGGGCTGCCTCTCGCCCCCCCTCCCTGCGCTGCTGCTGTGCCTGCAGCCTGTGTTCTCCCTGGAGAAGAACATCATGCACAGACGGGTCGCCTTCCCCTGCCTCCTTGGGTAGGGCTGGCACAGATCCTCCCCCGTTATCTTGGGAGGATAACAGAGGACATCTGTCATCTGGTTATTGGCCAAGCCTGTGATGCAAAACCTGCCTGAATCTTACCTATATGTCGAGATCCCTCTTGCAGACCATTTCTTCATCTTTTCTGTGAGACTACAAAAGCTCTGCAAGGCTTCGTATGATTTCCCCTGGTACTCAAATCTGTTTTCTGCTTTTCAAAGATGACAGAGTTTTTGAAAGTTTTCCTAGAAAAGAAAGGCAATGCTGTGTACAAGGCTCCAGTCAAACGTGCTGTTCTTGCTGCATTCAACACAAGTGTGGAGTCACCATTCTGGTCCAAATGCAACAATCCCCCTTCCAGTGCCCTTTTAAAATCACCCTCTGTTTGCTGGCATTGCAATGTTTGGAATATCTCCCCACTCTGTCTTTCTACTCCAGAGTATTTAAAAAACTTTCAACAGCAGTGTTTTCTTCCCTCTCCTCCAAAATCAGAATGATATAAAACTGCTAGAATGGGAAAGAGGAATAGTAATTGTTAAAGAGCAGGAAGACATGGTCACTTTTTCAGCCACTTCTGGATACCACATTCAACTTCAACCTTTAAAAATAAAAGATATACATGAGAACAGTTCTCAGTTTCTATTCCTCTCATTCATCCTCCCTGCTTCTTCTACATTACATGATCTAAATCCATTCTGGGCATAAACTAAGATCCTGTTGGGACTTCATTACAATTTTGCCTCTCATTTGCCATTATATTTGTGTATCTTTCTCTGATTTTCTTGCCTTCCTTTTCAGAAAAATATGAAAAAAACAATAGGAAAGATGAATTTTCAAAACTCAGAGAGGAGACTTAAAAATAGGCAAAAAGGAGTTCAGCCAAAGCTCACTTTATCAGCACACATGAGGGCAAAAATTGTCTGATTTTTGTCATACCTATTAAAAAGTCAATAGATAATTATCAACATCTTTGCACGGTAAATGATCTAGTAAACAAACATTCTACTTTTATAAAAGAAAAATATGGTACTGTAAATATAATTTTTCAACATGTTATTGAAATACCGACCAGAAGAGTAAAAGATAAGTAAATGAGCAGATTTCTCAGCTCTTTGCACACCCAGTACTTACGTGGAACAGCCCTACATAGATAAACCAGCTTCAAAACTTTAATGCATGTTTGCAAATTGCAGAGTTCAGAGAACCCTTCAGACAGAGCTCTCTAGGGCCTACTTTTGTGTTTATAAATATTCAGCTGAATTTCTAAATCAGAAGAATGGAAGCTTACATTTTGCAGAAAGGTTCTCAAGAGCATGGACACTTTTATGCTCAATCTTAATGATTGATCTAGACACTTTATAGAAATAGAGAAATCTGCTCTGGTGGTTTTAGCACCCAGTTTAATAAACCCAAAATTTCATCACTTTGTATTTACACTAAGGGAAATAGCTTTAAATACATTTAGCATATTTAGAGCATCAAAAAGATTTAATATTAGAGCTCTCTTACTCCACTTTCTGAAAAAGAAAACAAGAAGAAAGTTTTGGTTCTCGATATTCACATTATCTACAATATTAATTTGTTCCTGTTCTATGTCAGATGAGCTCTCTAAGCTCTTTCTAGCTTTTGTTAAACATTAACATCAGACTTGCAAAACATTTATTGTTAATACTTGCTTTAACATAAGAAAGCTGAGGAAGGATACTGGTAGACTCATAGAATGGTTTGGGAAGGAAAGGGCCTTTAAAAGTCATCTAGTCCAGTCCCCCTGCAGTGACCAAGACAATCCACATGAATTTAGAACTCCAACGAGCATGCAAAACAAATTATGTAGCATATCTCTGTATAAAACCTCTTTCAGTCCCATTTAAGTAGTTCCCCAACTGAAAATGAGATTGAAACTACTTTAGAAACTACTTTAGGTCTCTCTGGGAAGGATAGTCTGATGATAAATAGCATAATACTCTGACTAACTCTCATGCATATGCTATGGAAATAATGACTATTTCCCATTATTGCAAATATTGCAAAACCTGGCAATAAGCAAAAAGCTATGTTGCAAAAAGTATGGAAGAAAGAAGACCGCAAGATCTACATGCCCAAAATTTCCTATCAGGGCATATCGTTAAACAGACTTACAAATTTCTGCCTTCAGCTTGCTAAATGCAACCCCCTGATAGGACTGAGAAGGTAACATGTATACATGTCTTTCCTTCTCATTCACCTCCATTGGCCATTAGCAGTTATTTCTACGTTGTCCTGAACCAGACTCTTTTCTTTAACTGGAAGATTATAAACAGCATCAGCAAAAATGTTTCCTAGATTTTTGCAGACAATATCTGTTTACCAAAAATCCATTCTGCTTTTCACTTTAGTGTGAGGTGTCCTAGAAATCTGTTGCGCAGTTTAACATAGTGCCTACAGACTCCCTGTACTGGACAAAGTGTTGTTCCTGTAGTGGTATAACCATCTTTTCTTACCTACTCTTTCTTTATAAGGATGGGACATAAAATGTTTCTGGATATCCCTCATTTGTTTACTGAGCAGAAAGCTGAGCATTAGTTTTCACACACAACATTAATTGTTGAACATAGTCTGCAAATAGCTTAAGCCTTACACTAATATATGGTATACTTGGGTAAGATTAGAACAAGTTTGTTGATAGAATTGTTCACAAGTGCTTGTGAACAAGCTGAAGTTCACAGTCCTTCTGCCCTTGTTTCCAATTGACAGCTGACTGATGCCCTTTCCTGTTTTTTTTTGCTGAAAGTTAATTTTAGTGCTCTGATCTGAAATTTGTGGAAGATCACCTAATGAGTGAGTAGTGGGAAAAAAAGCCCCAAAGCACTGTTTGACAGCTCATAGCTAAACAAAACAATGTGAACTGGAGACCATACTGAAAAGGAAACAATTCTAAAAAACTTTTGGAGAATACATTCAGACATTGAATAAATCCAAGAAAAATCCCTATCTCCTTATGAATATTTCTTGAGCAAAAATGGGCTACATGAATCAAAGAAATTGTTGAACATGAATTACCTGCTCATTACTAGGAAAAGTAAAGAAACTTTCTCTTCCAGCTTTTCATAAATAACTTACATGTAAATGTGTTTTTCTAAGTGTTCGTCTCTTCTGGGACAGCTAACTGTAATCAGATCAACATACAAAATATGTAAAGCTGTTCTGGTGCTTAAATCACTCTCCCAGTAAAATGTTAATTTTAAACTGAAGATGGAGATAGCAAAGTCAAAGGCAAATGTATCTTGAGACTTCAATAGTTTTTTGTTTAATAATTAACTGTCCCTTTAGATGAGTGCCTACAGAACTCTCTGGCCTTTTTGACTGATTTTTTCACAGGTAGAGGTAAATAAATGAAGTAGACCTCCTGACAAACTTAAGTAAAGAACTCTCAAGATTTTTTTTTTAGGATGGCAATGTGTGGTATTGTCAAGGAACTAAAAAAATGATAGAAAGATCCACCAATTTTAATCAGTCCCTGAAATGTTGACTATATGCCCAAAGCATTGTGCTTCTTAATTATCATAGCTTTGGAACAGCATATATCATCAATACTGTGGTGATCACTTCTACTTAGTAACTAGGTCACAAACTCATTTGCCATTCCAGGGAAGAATTTGTATGGCAGAGATTTTTATTCATCTATTATTTCTGTTGTGTGGAAAGCACATGAAAATCCTGCTTGCATCATCAGATACAACATTCAAACTCTCATGTACTTTAGCAGTTTGAAATGAATGAGGAATTCATAAGCTAAGATCACTTGGTGTTAAATACACTGGTGGATGTTTTCTGCTATAGGGTATTAACTATGCCAAGCAAAGCAAATTAGAAGTTTATAACTTACAGAATAGTTTCCTTATGGATTTGGGTGTAGTCTAGGTCATTGCACATTCCCTTCTAAGTTAATAATGTAACTGTGGCAAAAGATGAAATATATTCTATTCTTCCTAAATGGCATTATTATTATTACTATTATTATTACAGAAGTAGCAGGAGAACTACCTGATAGAATGATAGTTATGAAAAAAATCTGTGCAGAACATTTGCTCAAAACACCAAATACTGCATTAAATACAGCTCTGTGTCAGTTTGTTAACTTGAGATTTGTTCATCTCGCTATGTAAGGGAGAATCAAGAAAAAGTAAACAATAGAGTTAGTAATGTTGCAGAGGTGTTTAACATATTTGAAAATGCAAACATAAATTTAGATAGCTCCATTTTCTAAACTGTCTCAAAGTCAGGACAGTGCATTTAGGAATCTCCAAAAAAATCAGGAGTAAAATTCAGGTCTTTCAGATATTAGGTATTTTAGATATCCTCAAATAATTTTGACACTGAAAATCCCATCTTGATTACTAGGAGCCTAGCTTTTAACATCCAGTTTTTAAATAAACCTCAACCAGTTTATTATTTCCATTGCAAAATCAGTTTGAGAATATGTTTATGTTCACAAGCAGAAAAGTTATCATTGAAACAGAATGCCTGTTCTGCAGGGGAATTTGTCTTTAAAGACTATTTGTTCCAAAATGGAATTAAACCCACAAAATTAATTGTTAAAAAGTTCCAAAGTTTAATAAAAGGTAAGTCCCTCTGCTGTTATTAACATATTACTTTATCTAGTCATATATTTTAATAGCGGTGTTTTTTCAAAAAAAGCTGAAATAGATCAGGAGCTTTCCTTTGTGTTTTCATTTTGAAACACATGTTTCATTTTCCAACAGATCTCAATTAATATTCCCTATATGATTGATCTGACCTTTTATAAAATCTAAATTTCTAGCCTATATATCTAAAAATATGTATCTATCTCTAAATCTGTATCTATCTATATAATATAGAAAAACTTTTCTTTATACATAAATCTATATATCTTAAATCTGTATCTTTTAAAAAACCCCTATATACCATACTTTAAGAAAAGCATAGAAGTTATTTTTACTTTTTGCCTTCCATATATCCACTGGCTTACAGAATTCTGTGAGTTTTTGTACTCTGTTTTGAAGGGTTGGAAAATTTATGGCAGGACTAATACCTTTATGTATATATCCTTCATGAATGTAAGGCACAGTTTTAGGTATAGCTAAATCAAAGTACATTTTCTTCCAAGTATGTCATCTGTACACAGAAATCTTTGAAAACTACACACTTACAACTCACGGGTTACTCAGCATCAGATCTAAACTCTTTCAGAACAGGAATAAAAATCCATAGCTATGTTAGGAATCTAGCGTAATAGGCTATTCATTCAGTTTGGAACACCCATTGCACTGGCAAACTACCTGCTAGAGTTTGAAATAATTACCCTTGTCATATCGCTGAAAACCTTCCCTGAGCAAATCCCAACTTCCAAAGACAAAAATCTGTTTTATCACTTTCTGCTAGTGGAAATTTGTCATTTGCTTAGCTTGCAGATATATGCAAATAAGAACCTTCTGACCTGAATGACTTCATTATCATCTCGGGTGGCAATCATCTATGGAGTGGCCTTTCCTGGGTGGTGCTTTTGGTTTCTTGATGTTTTCCTCAGCCCTCTTAGATGCTACTTTAATATCTTCATAGTATCGAATTCAGACTTAGTGAAAGTCAATAGTTCTCTCTTTATTTGCCATGTCTTCAGTGGGAACACATGTAGGATATCCCAGTTTTGGCCGGAAGAAAACGTACTGATGTTATGTTCTGTGACAACTTGAGAAAACATAACAAAACATTTCCAAACAGGTCTTTGTCCATATGCACACTTCTCTGTCTTCTGTAAATTATCTTTAAAAGATGTATCACTAAGAGCCATAACAGAAAGTGTAAATTTCAAATTAATTGTAATTTTGTAGTTTTAGGTATTTTCAGAGAACAAAAATCTAAGACATACATTCTAATCAATGAAAGATAAATTTGTCTACTTAGCCGTGTCATCCAGCACAGTCCCAATGAATTTATATATATATATCATACTTCTTAAAAATTATTTACATAGTTTTCAGTCAATAACACCATATAACAGATACATGTGAACATTGTAATATTTATTTCAGATTATTTATCACCAAAAGAAGTTTGAATCTTACAACTGATTACTGAGTGATGATTCTTCACCCAGGTATAGTTAGAAAGTATAAAATGCCTGTGCCTAGACACACATGCAGAGACTGTATCTACACACGATATGTATACATTTCCTCACACAGGAAAAGTGCATAGCTTTCAGACTGCCTACCTTCATCTTTCTGCTCAGCTTCCCTCTTCCTTTGTCCGTTTTCTCTCTTCTATTCTCAGCTAATGTCCCAAATTTACCTGTAGCATGACTGAAATGAAAAAGTAAAGCAGGTTTCCTTTAGGAAGTTTTTGTGAACAAAATGAACTTTCAGTAATGTCTTGGTTAACAAGAGGTGTTTGGTTCACTCCTTCTAAGGCCTTAACCACAACTCCTTGAAGAAGATGGCACACCCAGATAAGCAGACAGAAGGACAGCACAGCACAGTCAGACAAATTTTTCGAGGAAGCCTTGCAATGGTGTTTCTTGCAGGAGGAAACAGTCTCCAAAACAACACAAGGATGCATTAACTCCTTCAAAACTTAAAACATAGTAGCTTGTTATAGCAATACTTTAATTTCCAATATTGCCTGAAATACTGAGACAGTAGTACATTAGTATCCTTTATGCTACCATGTCTGTAAGATTTCAATTTCTTAAAATAAATCATGGTTAGAATGACCATACTAATGCACCTCTAATTCGCTTCTAATTATGTCTCATACATTTATCATAATTCAAATTGCACTTTTAGCCTGTAGAAGTGTTAAGGAATTCACATATGCCTTGATGTACATATCTCTGCTACTAAGCTATCCAAAATTCTGCTTAAAAATAGCTGTCAATAACAGTTGTACACCAATCCAATCCAATAATTTTACAATGGCCACAGAACATTTTCAGCACATAAATTGTTGAAGTACTGGTTCCTTTCAAGTCAAGATAAAACTCAAGATTTCAATAAGTCCATGATTTTGCTTTATGTGTCTCTGTCTACATTTTCATAGGAAAATCAGCATCTTAAAACAAACAAGCAAAAAAGAGACATTGCTGGAGGATATTCTTAAATTGAATAATCAACACTTACTTAGGTATTTCCAATTTTCAAGCTATGAAGATTGAAGCACTACAAACTGAAAAATACTAAGTCTTCGAAAGTAAGGGGTTTTTTCTTTCTTTTCTGTTAAAGTCTATGTCAATCAGCTTCACAACATGGCAGCTTCTCTACATAGAAAAACACATTTAATGTTTTTAAGACTGTTCAATAGAGAAAAAATATATGGCTGTTGTACAGTTAACGATCTACCAGTGTGGTGAGAGGGACTGCAAGTGGAAACAACACAAAGGACTTTAAGGAAAGTAATCTGAAAAAATGCAGAAAGCATTGAGTAAATGGAGGTGGGTGGTGTATCTATAAATGAAAAAAATGTAAGAAATGGACTGTAAAAAAGACAAAATTATTACTTTTTGAAAAGTGACAAGAAGGGTCACATTAAGTTTGAACAGGTAAAAGTGCAAATTGTGCATGCATCACTAAATAGCAAAAATGTACTGGAAGTGAAAAGCAGATAGATAGTTTCAGGAAAATATGTATCTTCTGGGACGTAGGAAGAGTAGGAAAGAAAGAAAATCAACTTAGTAGATAAATACAGCTAAAAAAGAATTTCAAGTTAAGAAGCTGAATGTTTTAAATGAGCTTGAAAAGGCTGATCAAAAATGTCTACAATAAATGCTTTCTCTTTAAATACAGTCCACTTGAAAAAGACAGTGAGGACTGAGAGACAAAGGATAATGAACTGCAGATTTATTACATTTAATGTTTTGCTTCTTATTTTGTTGAGTTAGAAGTGAAAATGAAATGTGCCAGGAACCACATTTCTTCAGGTGATAAAGCTGAAATTTGGAAAGGTTTCAGGTAGAAGTATACTTCTGTGCATTTTAGTTAAAATATGTAAGAAGAGAATGATAATTAATTTTGCTTTGTAGTCTTGAATTCACATGAACTGCATTCCAAAATACATTATTGAAAAAAAACATTCTTATGATGCTTAAAACTGTATTTAATTTGCTTTTCTCAATTCTTTATTCTCAAGGTCATTTACACTCAGACATAGACATACACGCACGTTCTGTTGCTTAAAGCTAATTTACTTCTGTTGATTATTCAGCAGTGGAAGTCATATACTTCTCCCAGTAGCATCATTACCATGAATTAATAGCACTGTTCAATGTTATTTTTATTGGAAAAATGACTTTCAACTATTATGTCTCAGCTGGAGCAATCATATGATAGGTTATCTTATTCATGCCACATCTTAAAAAATACTTGAGTGCTAACCTTAATTGGATGAATATTGTAGGATATAATAAGAGAATATAATGAAACACTTTCTTTAGATGCTTCCCAATGTGGATTTAATTAAACTCCCCTTTTTGTTGTTAATTCTGATCAAGTTTTATGAATCAGTCTTAAAGAAAAGCTAAAGAGGAGACATTTTGTGCCACAGAGGCACAATGCTGCATTTATTATTTATGACACTTCTATGGTATTCTACCAGAAACTTCAGTATGTAAGGACAGAGGGATTGCTCCTTGGCAAAGAATAGATAAAGATAAATCAATCTACCTCTCCTGGGGACCTGATAACAAGGACTAAGAATATATTGATTGCTGGAGCGCAGACCGAGGCACAGCATGGGAACAGGGAAGCCTGGAGCTCACTGTCATCAGGGAACGCTCTGAGGGATGCCTGAACCAGCTTCCTGCCCGTGTCCTGCCTGCAGGCAAGGGCCAGCCCTCTGCATGCTCTGTACGGCCCCACGGCCTGCCTGACATGGTGTGTGAGAGTGGGGAGGAGATGCCTGAATGCCCATGACCATGGGTTCAATCTGGTTTATCCTTGACTTTCATGAACTCCTGACTAAAAGATTGAGGAAAATTATTTAGGAGGAAAACAGTGCTATAAAAGAAGTCACATTGGCCCATACACTTATTTGTGGCAACTAAAGGGTGGATGAGTTTGATTTCTATCCTCTGCATGAAACAAAATTTGCCTTGATGACCCTCTACCCATTAGAGGTAATGGGTTCTTTCTTGCTGGCTCCTGTAGTGATGTATTCTCAGTTAGATGCCTGTCTCAAGAGTAACCATGACAAAAGGCAGACTAATGCAATCAACAGCCAGGAACAAAGCAAAACAAGGCAGCTCCCCTTTTCAGCAAAATAAAACCATGCATTTGTTTTTCACCTTACTCTTGGGCTCTTCTTTTTATAAAGTGATCACAAGTTTAAACACAGAGGAAAATTCCAAATAAAATTTGAAATTGGCAGCTACCAGCAATACCAGGGGATTTCCACCCAATATATTTGCCAACAAATCAATAACAAGAGTAAATCCTTCTGCATTGAGGGCAATCAAATGCTCACTAATAGGTACTATCACATAAATTAATATAATCCCACAAGTGTCAAAGTTAATACCAAAGAAAGCTTATGCTTCACATGTGATAAATTGAAGGATATTTCTTAATAATGGTTTAAATAAAAGGAAATTACGTGGATATTTTGAATTAAATGATCCTGAACTGACTTGGCTCCACTGAAATATCTTCTTTCCAGAGATGATGTGTTTTCTTAACCACCCAGAGAGCATGCTGGTCCATCAGGACTGTTAGGCTAAGCCTGAAATGAATTCACAGTGCTTTTAATCTAGAGGCTGTCTAAAAAGTGGCTTTCTTCTTTTGTCAGAATGTTTACATCCAAATTCTTTCCTGACCTGTGGAAGTTGTCCATTTATTTCACAGCAAGCCAACTATGTAAACCTCCAACTCTGTAGAGTGGATTTAATATTGGTATTTAGACCAAACACTTGTTTATCATTAATAATTTCTCATCTGGACTGTGATTAAATAAGAATAACAAGGGAGTTTAAATAGCTTCATTTGAAAGTTCCGATTTGATATATGTTGTAGTTTGGTTTTGGTTTAGGGGAAGCTGTATTTGTTTGTTTGTTTGTTTGTTTTACATTTGTACATAGTCCAGCTGCAGAATTTGGCCACTGTCTCTGTTTCTCCTGGACAAGTTGTCTTTGGGATGTTGCTCTCCCAGGCTAGTGAAGTGCATGTTCTTGTATCAAAATGGACATGACAAATAAAGAATACAAAACTGGATAAATTAATCCTGAATCACTCCCTGCTGTCTCAAACCAATTAGAGGTAGGTAAGTAGATGAATTTGCCTTTTCTGATTAATATTTTGTGGCAGTTAATGACTGGCTTAGAGACCTTACCTTTTCAGGAAGAACAGTGTTGCAGTTAAGACATTTGCTGGGTTTTGGGAAACTCACCTGCAGACTTACTAGAGGTCCTGAAAATTCGTACCTGATTTGTCTTTATTTCACTGATCCATACTTAAAGTGTTAATAATACATAATCTTTTATATCACTTAACAAAATGCATGGCTAAATGCATTTCTGAGCTGTGGTAGGCTCTGTAAGTTAATAATGACAAGCAACATTCATCCTGCATATTCCACATCACCCAGCCTGAATTTAGGAGCCTACAAAAGGCAGAGGCATGTGGAAAACTGGCTATGTGAAAACTAATTTAATAAGCTAAGTGGCAGAAAGCAATGAAACATGAGAAGTTGCACTTTGCCAGGAGAAGCTGTATTCTCTTCCTAACTAGGTGTTATTGTTATGGTGGTAATGAGCAAGATCTGTATTTTGTAATTAGCTGAAGGGAATTTGAGATGCCAGACTGATGAGTCACAAGTTCAAAGAGTGGGTGTTGGAAGGATATTTATGATGTATAGCAATAACAAGCTGCCTTTCACAAAATTGTTCACACCTTAATAATGGCACTCTAAAATTGGTATAGGGTAGACGTTTTTACTGAGTAGTGCATTAACAAATTGAAAGGTTTTTCTCAGATACAGTCAGAAAAGGGGGTATGGAAAAGAGCTGCTTCTTTGCAGTAACACCTTTCTAGACAGAAAAAAGTGAATTCTGGTTGCAGAATGTAAGACAAATAGGATGGCGTTTTATATCTATATCACCAAGTACAAGTAATTTAAGAGAAAAAAATCTGCTATTTAAGGACAAAGACCAAAAAATTGATCTCACTGATTCTGAATTGACTGTACTGGTATATGGGTCTCTAGCGCCACAAGGGAGAGAGAAATGGCCAATTAAGAAATGATGAAGACTTTGCATCTGATTCCAAATCTCCTGAAAGCATACATCCATCAACATGCTTCAGGTTAACACTGATTTACACTGCTTTCCATATTGTCAAAAATCTGATGCCTAGGTGATTGATAAAAAGCTAGTAAAGAAATGCACAGAAAACCTCAATACAGGCCTATTAGCAGTTCTGGGTGAAGTACATTGCAGTGTCCATGCTAATCACTTTGTGATTAACAAAATAAATCTTTTGATTGTATTTTATGGCCTGTTCCTGCTAGAGTTATCTATATACCTGGCTCAAAAAATATGAGCAGTCTCCTTTGCATCATTAGAATTCACAACTTAAAATTAGCCATGTGGGTATTTTTATTCCTTTTTCTTTGTAGGCTAGGGCTTTTGCAGAACTAATGAGACACCAGATGGCTGGACGGCACTGAACTTTAGAAGATGAATAAAGAGTAATCGTGGAAATTATCATCTGGTAAATCACATTTCAATCCCTAGGAAAATAATGAAAGTGAGGGGTTTTTTTAAAGGAAAGTAAGCAGCTGACAGCAGAAATGAGCAATAAACAGAAATGAGTGAAACTATGATCCTAGACATACATGCTGGATTACAGGGTGACTACATTGGAGGTCACAAATTTGTAGCATGGAGCAATTTTAAACCTTGTATCCAGCATCAGTTCTACATCAGATGCAATACCTCAGAAATGATACTCAAAAAATTAATCTCAGTATCTCAGTTGGGTTGGAAATGAGCAGTCTTTCATGGATTTAAAATTGGCTGACAAGCTATAAGCAAAGGTCAATGATAGATGGTCAGATATTTAGCTTACGGAAAAACAAAAAAAAACAAAAAGCAATGCTAATGCTTAAACACCAGAACAATTTGACTGATGGGGAACATCTGTACAAATTATGTAATATAGCTGAACGTTGACCAAGGGTGGTATGGTAACTATCAGCATATTGAGAGAAACACTTAAGAGAGTAGGCTGAGAGAATAATGAAATCTAGAAATTACAAATAATGGATATTACAAAAGCAAATGAGCATGAAGGAAAGTGACCTAACTAAGAACCATTTTAGATGAGGAATAGTCTCCTGAAAGAAAACTTGCATGATCTATTGAGTGTTTTTAAAAATTTTTAGATGTCAAGAAACTTTGTGGACCAACTCCCTTTACAGATGGAGAAGCAGAGGCAGAGAAGCTTCATTCCCTGACATTATACGACATGACTGCGCGTTTACTTGCCTGGCTGCTTTTTATGTGTGCAGCATTACATTTATCTCTATTCTAGAATTAGTAGTTCTTCATCTATTTACTTTCATTATGTTACGTGTCATTGCTACTATGTGAGCAAGTAAAGAAACTCAGCTCCGTGCAGTCCACTGGCCATTTATCCCCATGTGGCCATCCACCATTTTCCGCCTTTCTGTAGAAAAAACAGGCTGGCTGCAATGCAAAGGAGCCCTTTGTACCCACAAAGGAGCAGGATTTAACTCAGTAATGCAGATCAAACAGAGAATTAGTGTGCATTGATTAGCCGTGTCATCATATAACAAGTGTATTGACCCTTTCACTTCTTCCTTAATCCACATTGATAAATAATTGCCCTCCACACCCTCTGTCTTCTATTTATTGTATTATTATGTTGTTGGCTTAAATACACTAGTGCTCAAACAAGAAACTATTATTAAAGCTCACATAAAGCCACTAGTGTATACTTTTGTGGTTCAAATTAGTGCAGTAAGGTAGCCTTGGCTTTGGATTATTCCATTCAATGATCTATCAGGGCCTTCATAACCTAAGGACTTTTCCAAACATAGCAGGTAGCTGTGATTCAAGCTTACAAGTGCTGTCAAGGTGATGGTATCTGGTCAAACCAGGAGTCACAACTACTTTTACAATTTAAAAATCTGGGGTAAAAACAAGTTAATAAACTGACTGAGGCTATTTCTGAGAAAGAAAGAAAGAAAGAAAAAGTACAGAGATGAAGATTTCACAGGTAGATTAGTAACAACCACAAGGCAGCCTCTAACTATTTTTTATCACCAGCTGCACTTCCTCAATTCTGCTAATGCTGTAGTACCATTTATTGATTCACACCTTTTTCTATTCCGCTATAATAAGAAACTTTCATTCAGATCTAAAATAAGAACAATAAGATCACAGGTTGCACTTACTACTCTAATGCTAAGTAGATGTTTTTTCTTACTGCATTTCGAAAAGTGATTTCAATGTTCAATTAGTCAGAAAAGTTACAGGAAGACCACGGTGGACTTGGAAGAATTACTTTAACTGGCCCAAAGCCAAATCCTGTTAAGCTAGCATGAAAATTGAGTATTTTGGGGTTTTCTCATTGCATAGCCATGCACAAGAGTGTATCTGTTACTATTACTAACTGGTATTTTAATTTCAGGACTCATTTTTCATATTCTGGACCTAAATGCAAACAGATTTAAATAACCAACACAACTGAAAGCCTTCAAATTTTGCCTGCGAGAAGGCTGAATATTTTACTGGAAAGAAGTAAAATTACATTCCTCATCATCCCTAAAACTTTCACAGCTACACTAGTTTTCAACCAGGAAATATGTTTTGCTCTCAATCTGTATATGCATCAGCCACTGTTAAAAAGCTTTTATTTACTAACAGTTTGCACAAGCTGTGCAAACTTCCAGAGGCCTAGGGTTGACTTGGATCATCAAACTCAGACCAATCTCCAAGAACTTACGGTTTTTACTCTATTACTGCTTTGCTACTTAACTGTGCAGAATGTGGGCCAGAGTCAAATGATAATTTCCTGCCAGAGAAAGATTGCTTGGGAGGAGTTTTCCCCTCTTCAGGGCCACGAGTGCCACTGACAACTCCTGTGAGTCCAAAGAAGCCAGCCTAGGTTTCAAACTGCCTTTCTCATCTGAGAAACACCAAGCAACACAGGCAATTTTCCTGCTAGCTGTGAGGTGTGCCTTCACTATATCCCACTAATGAAGTATTTTTTCCTCACAGTTTCATCCACCTTAATGTATTTCATCCATCTTAATGTATTTTAAATTCAGCCCTCCTATTCTTCTGTATTTGCTCTCCCCCTTTTTAGAGAATTTCTTTCAGTCACTCAGAGTCTGCTACCTTGCATGAAGTCAGAAAGGAGTACTTTAATAAGCCAAGCCCACATAGCTGTCCATGTTACACACTGAAGTTTTGCAAGAAGCCTGTCCATAACCCTGCTGAACTCCGGATAACTTCTTCCGACAGCTCTGTCCTGTAGTGGAAATCAATCACCCATTGTCTTGTGAATCTGCCTAGACATTTGGCATTCCAAAGATGGAGTCCTCGACGTACAGAGCTACACCGAAACCAAGGCAGGTAAAGCAGCCACCAGCGTGCGGTGTACAGGATCCCAGCATGATCTGCAGTAACGACCTGTCAGGGAAGCATACTGTGTACCACCACACTGTGAAATATCCTGAGGGACTCTCTTTATGGATTCAGCATGCCTTCAGGCACGAATGAAGTCAACCATCATTTAAATATTGTTTCATGTTTTCCTTTTAGAGTGTCTCATGCCTGTCTTTGGTCTGTTCTAATCTATATTCCTTAAAATTTTCAAAATAAAGAGAAAACTCTGAAAAGACCATTGAAACCTTCCCACAAAAGGTCTGTGTCTTGGAGGTTTCAGATTTTTTTCACACACATCCCCCTTTTATCTCAGTAAGGGTGTGAAAAGGCAGCCAGAAAAAAATGTTTTTGCTAGTGATTATTTGATCATTTTAAACAGGAATTGATCACTTTGTTTTCATATCTTCACAATTTGGCAGCCGTTTTCAAGTGAGAAGTTTGTGCTGATGTGGGGCTCAGAAACAGTTTGCAAATAGTCCTGGAGAAAGGAAATTTAATTTCATACCTTTATAAGAGGATGGTGCATAATGCAAGGACAGTGAACCTACAATAACTGGAGGTTTAATAATAAACTGCAAGTCCTTTACTTGTCAATGCCTTTGCTGATTTTACTTTTTTCTTTAAGCAAACACAGTAGCTCTGCCATTTTAGTGATCTCGCATCTTTTGTTTTTTCCCTGCAGTACTGATGTTTGTCCTCAGATACAATGTAGATTGCCAAAGTGCTGTCTCGCAGGGTTGCTAATGTTCTCTGTCTGTCTGTCCTCCCCGCCAGCTACTGCTCCTGCACTGAGCGCAGCACAGCCTGCAAAGCGCTGAGGCAACCTGCCCCACCACTGTGTGAAGCCTGGGATGTTTGTTCAACTCTGGGGCCGTATGAAGTCTTCAGGTTGCCAAGATTTCCTTATTTATGATGAAATGTAGTAAATACAGGTAAGATCCTGCTCCTACTTAAAAATTGTTTGTGGTTACAATAGGAAAGGTTTTAATTTTCTAAACATCATTGTAACTTCTATCATTATAAAGTATTGTCCAGAAGAAACTTTTTTACCTGGTGTGCCCAGCCCCTGTTAAGAAAGGAGAGCTTAAGTATACTCAAAGGAACGTCATAAATAGCCTAAAAAATCTCTCTGCATATGAAAGTGCTATAAATGACTCAAGAGACATGAGTCAAATGGAAAAATTACAGTTCAGATATCTGTAAAGACCTGCATACAGAGCCTGTAATGGTTTTAACTTCCATGGAATATAAAACAGAAGTGTAGGCATGCACTTCATTTTCTCAGCAAGCTCTCACTGATAATAGCAATTCATAAGCTTCGTCACTTGGAGCTATACATTGTTCCTCACTTGAGAACTAAAAACCAGCATCACAGACAAGAGCCACCTCTACCAGAAAACTTGCCATTCTTTTTTTTTCTTCTTCTATCATTAGAGCACACCATTAAAAAGCTGAATTGCTAGCCTTTCTATGGTGCTGCAAAATCATGGTTACATAGGGAATCAATACTTGAGGGGAAAAAGTCAAACTACTTTGATTCAAAAATTCTGTGTCTTTGTCTCTTGAAATGGGCCAGGAATATATGGCTTGTCAAAATAAATACATACATTTTATTGAATAGCATAGCATAAAATCTACTTATCTTGTTGAAATATTCAGTGAGTCATTCCCACCCTGCAAGTATGTTGTTATATCCTCATCCTAGATACAAACAGCTGCAGAGAGATTTTTGCCACACTTCATATATCAGGCACAGCAGATGTAGCAGCCTCCTTTTGGTAGCATACATTCTTTTCTGTATCTGAATTGTCTCTCAGGTATAGAAATGAAGATGGGATTATCATTGCTGGAGCAGCAGGTGAATGAATCACAAAAAAGCCCTAGTCAGTCTGTCGATAAAACATGATCATTGTCTAAATAAAGAGCTGCAGAGATATGGCCTGATTTAAGAAAGTGGTGGAAAGAAAGGAACCAGTGGAAGAATGCTTATTTTTAAAAAATGGGGTCTTAATCCATTGATTGACTTTCTAATTTAACTTTTGGTCAGTGCTTCTTGCTATTCTTGTCTTTTCATATAAGCATGAAAAAGTGTGATTGTGAAGGGGGTAAAGATGAAAGTTCTGTTCCATAATGTATTCAGCCAAGGTGCCCTTATTCATGTATTATACACATGGGCGTTTTTAATATGCAGGTTGCAGCTATTTAAAACCTTGCTAATGCTTCACGGAAAAAATTGAATTAGTCTACTGAGATTTGACCTATACAGTATGTCTTTTTTTCCCCTTCACTACTTTATAACTAGTGGCATTTGCACTAAAGCTGAATCTTTGTCACTAAAGAGTTTGTCTGGTTTTGCTCCAAAATGCTTGAGTGAAGTCGCAGCCCCCACGGACATCTCTCTGTGTCTATCACGATGATACAAACTGGTTTCTGTTTTCAGAGAGCAAGCTTCTAAGTTTATGAAAGTGGGAATAATGTTCTGCTCTCTCAGGTTGAGCAGTGTGATTGGCAAGAACTGTGAGTTTGGTCCATTCTAAAATTAATAAGATTTGAATCCTTCAGATTTGTGCTAGTGTTGTGTTCACATCAAGTGTGTCTAAAATGAGCATCAAAGTCAATTGCTGACCTGCCCTTCCCAGTACTTTTTAATAGGAAAGGAGGTGGGGTTTTTTTCTTGCTTGTTGTAAGCCATATTACATCAAATTTCTGAAAACAAGAATATTTGGACCTGGTGTGTTTGATAGTGTTGCAGTAATAAATGCATACAGATACTGTTTTCATTTATCCGAACCATTTTCCAGGTAACGAATACTTGCTTATTGATTCTCTTTGGTAAGGTGATTAATGCATTTGCATGTACATATCAGCAAATTCCTGAACTATTCAGGATTATTAAAATTGTATCCCTTTTTCAGGGAATTACAGAAATAAAGACAATGGTTAATATGAAAGACATCACACAGCTGAAGAATAACAGGATAGTGTGTACTGGAATGGTTCTCGTCCAGTTGCACAGACAAACTGTGCAGTTCAGTTCTTACATTAAAGAGCTCTGGCTCGTCAGCATATGAATTGTGTTAATATCACAGCTCCTCTACCTCTTTGATGACCTGTGGGTACTATAATGCTTACAAGAAATAAGATACCATGACCTACCTTCAGTTATAGGTCAGATATTCACTGTTTGAAGAGCAGCGATCTCCTGGGTTCAAAGTTTTACTTACTTAGCTTGGCCTCTGCTAAAGTATCCTAAAAATAAATGCATTTAAAATTTGTCATGGCCGTTGCATGTGCTTTTCCCTTTAGGGTAGTCATTTGAATCCAGCACAGGTCAGCAGAAAGGAGCTGGAATTATCCTCCTAAACAGGCAGCTGTTTGTAGCTGCTGGAAGGAGGAGGTCACAGGTCACACTCTGCTTCCCAGGCTACTGCTGCTCCTGTCAAAAGTGACCACTACTAATTAACAGACTTACCGGGCATCTCAGCAGAAGGGTTAGAAAGTGAGCTAAAGGGTGACTGAGCGTTTATAATCTTAGGAAGAGTAATTCCCAGACAAGAGTTGCTAATACTTCTGTTTACTTAGTTGCCAAATAAATACATGCTATATGTGCTTAAAGACTATAAACAAAACATATGGTCATCCTTTTTGTTTCTGTCACAAAAATTACTTCTGTTAATTATCAGTGCTTTTGGCAGGCTCAGTAAAAAGTCCAGGAAGATATTTTCAAGAGCCATCAGATTTTCACACTAAATGCATTTTAGACTATAAACAGCACACATGGCTTGCCCAAAAAATAGACCTTTTTTTTTCCCCCAAATGTGCATATTGTCATTGAATTACATGGCAGGGAGTGCATCTGAGAATCATAAATACCATAAATGCACATGGCATGGGGCTATGAGATAGTTACAACACATAATAGAAAGCCAAGGTGGGGGGTCCTATTCCTGATTTCATCACTTAACTCTCACATGGATGTGAGGAAGTAGCTGCTCTGTACTTTATCTTAGGGCAACCATGTATAACCTGGGGATTATAATAATGTTCACCAAAATACTTTAAAATCTTCCTGATAAAAATGTTAAGCAGTGTAACTAGCTTTAAAAACATTCTGATTTTTTTCTTCTCACTTGAACTTGGGGTTTAGTGCATTCTTAAAATAGCAGCAAGTCAGCAACTGCAGCTCAGTTTTCCAGGACAAGGGACCTACACACACTGCACAATTCAGGTGACAGAATGAAAACTGTTTTTGTTTTGGTGCAGCACCTGCTTTTGAGTCACTATAATCAGGCACTGCTCTGAGGAAAGGCTTACTAGTGCTAGGCGAAGCTGGGCCTTGTATGTTAGTAAACTGGGCTGAGGTCTGGTTTAAAAAGCACAGGATTGCCTGGTCCTGTCCAAATGACTAGCAGGAAGCTTGGCCTCTAGCCTGAGAAGCAACCTGGAGAGAAGTACCCAAAGCACAGCTTGTTTTACAAACGTGATTGTCACTGTAGCTGTGACATACCATGCACAGAAGTATGGGGCAGAAATAGTAAACAGAGTCTGTCTTATAATGTACAGAGAGACCTTGTCACGATGACAGCAGTGAACCTGTGTTTGCAGGCCATTACCACTAGGCTGAAAATAGAAATTCCAGTTCAGCAAAATAATGTGCATTAAATTTTCTCACATCACAGAAAAGTTTGTTCAATCTTCTGAGTGACTTCTTTATTAAGAAATCAATTCCTACCACCCATTCATCTGGCAAGCCAACCTCTTATGCTAATCACAAGATTATTAGACAAATAACTCTATGCTTTTTGCCCCACCACATCCTATGAGAGAGCTCCTGAAGGAACAGCTACACAACCATCTGGCAGCTCTGGAGGTTCCCCTTCACTCTCTCTTTACCCCTTCACTCTCTCTTTACCCCTAAAGTAAAAGATAATATTACAGTGCTGATATTGCTGCTTACCATACAAAATCATGTAGCCTCATTGCACACTTCTTCCCCTCCATCTTGATATCCATGTGTTACTTTTTGTCTTCTACCCAGATTGTAAGTTTTCTAAGGCATTAACTAAATGGAAAAGCTAGACAATACTCATGTCTCTTGGGTGCTGTAATGTTTGAATAATAATTATAGTAGTAGTATCTGTTCAAGAGAAAAAGTGGGACTGGCAGTCAGAGACTGATGTAGTCAGAAGAACAAATATTATAGTGATACTTTGAAGTGACACTGATGTTCTGCCAGGGCAATGTTAGTAAAATCAGAAGGTAACTTAATGCAACACTAGTGAGTAAAACAGAAGGAAAGCAGAGGATTGGACCTAGAACTGGAAATCAGGAAATGTTTTTTCAACTTGGCCATTACAAGCAGAGTATTGAAAATGACAAAGAAAGGCATCATGGCTAATTCACAGGAGTTCATCACTGTTTTACTTTGGCTGAATTACAAAGATGAATGCAAACACTAAAGGGAAAAAATTCACATCAAATAAAAAATGCTAAGTATTTTTTTATTATCTTGTGACATATAGCTACTGGGATATGGAGTTTTAAATTCTGATGATATTAGCAATAGTTTCATGGCATGAGTTAGCACATGGTGTGACTCTGGGGTGTCCTGCACAGGGACAGGAGTTGGACTCGATGATCCTGGAGGGTCCCTTCCAACTCAGCGTGTTCTATGATTAGTGTACCCTGAAATATCAGCTGTTTGTACTGATGGTACTCCACACGGACAGAAGAGCTGATTTGCAAGATTCAAACTTGACTGTGACTTAAGTTTGTGTTTACCATCCTTTTAATCTGGATTTCTGAAATGTTACCACTGTAAAATTCAGATATAGATAAAATTTATATCTAATTTTGAAAGAGGTGGGAGAGATACATAAAATGAATACTCTTCAACACAGTGAATGATTTAATTTTTGAACCTTTTTGTCTCTGGGAGAAGTCCTAGAATTCTAACTGGGAAAATAGGGATGACAATAAGCATCAACAGAGAGGAAGGGAGAAACCCAGTTCAGAGGCACAGTCATGATGGCAGCATCACATCCTAACCCAGCCTTCTAAATCCAGTAACTGGCTTAGCTCTGGGCATAATGGTGGGATGTGAAATGGATGTTTCCAACTTCTATTGTGTATTTAATCATTTAAACTCAACTAACTTTGAGAGAAGGAGAATTGATTTGGTCATTTAATTAATTGAAATGCTTAAACAAAAGTTTCTGTTTACACTGGAAGCAAGTCTTTCATGAAAAGCTTTGTCCATTTTCAAAGAGAGCTCACAAAGCAAGGGAGACATGGATGGTGGCCATTAGAGAGTGGGAGGATGAATGTGAAGTGCTGCTTGTGAAGTGCTGCTTTGCCTGTCTCAGGAGAGCAGCTGCCAAACACATTTGAGAAAGAAATCTGAAATCAGACATCTGTATGTGCATTGCATCCACCATGTTTGCTCTGAGGAGAGAGAACCATATGAAGCAAGACAGCAAAGGTGAAATCCAGCAAGACTTCCTGCTTTATTGCCATGGCAACCCAACCCTGATGAAAAGTAGAAAAACAATAAAACATCCTTAGGAAAAAAAAAGTCAGTGCGCTCTACCAAGGGAATTGAGGAAGATGCACTTTAAGGAAGAGCTTGACATTTCCACCATTTGGTGACTCTTTGAACGAAAGGTATGGCTGCAGCTCTTGCAAGCTGCAGAGTTAGAACATATTGTACTTGATAAATTATTTAGTTTGTTTGGCAGCTGAATTCTGAATTGTAAGTAAAAGCTGTAGTTACAGATTAGAATCTTTAATGCTGCTGTAGCCAGACAGAATATTATTGTTGTGATTTCCCTTTATGTCTTCTAACATCTGTCATCTTTAGCACTAGAATCACCTTTCCTGCATTAGAATTTCCAGAATGGGTGAATGTGAGTGTGGATAAGTACATGTATCTTATTCAAGCATATGTCTGAGTCTGTGTATTTGTGCTTATAAAAAGATTTTTATGCATTTAAGCCTGCTGTATCTAAATTTGTTGTTGATTTTCATGCAAATTGAAGTAGATTACATACAGGGCCCATACAGACCCCGCTGGCATCAGGGAGCCCAGCAATAAAACATCTGCTAGTAAAGAAAGCGGCAACAACATGTCTTACACCACCTTAATGATGAAGAACCAATATGCAACAACAGAGTGCTCAACACATGCTGCCGAAGGGGCAGAGCTAGGGCAGGTGGAAAAGGCTCATGTGAGTCAGTTTGTCTGCACAACTCTTGTGGGAGTTAAAACTGCTCTCACACTTACTCCCTCTCCCTCTCTCCAGAAGGCTCCGGAAATGGAGCAGCAGCAGCAGCAATGCTACAGCTTGCCTTTCCCTGCACTGAAGCCTTCTTGTGCAGCAGGGGACTTACTGGCACAGGAAGGTGCAATATATACCTCCCCCAGCCCCAGGGAATCTGGTATAGTACAGTGTGTTTGCTAAACACAATCCTTTAATGTTCATCTGTTATTTGCAAACATTGTTTTTTGTAACTAATTTGCATGGACAATGAATATTCTACTTCTGTACAGTAATGAGAAAAGCAATAAGACAATCTTACCGAAGCGCACTTTTAAAACTAAATATATTGGTTTGTGTTTTAAATAGCATATCTCTGATGTAGCTGTTACTCTTAGTATTAGCTGTAGCTAAGTCCTTACAGTGATAACTAGAGATCCTATTTCAGGTTGTAATTCCTGTGTACAAGGTAGTAGGTATATCACAGAATAGAAAAAGAGGAATTTATCCTACAGTGAGGTATGAAGGTGAGAACTGATTGCAAAACAATTGATTCCCAAGCCAGAGCTTTATGCAATTACCTTCCCTGTCTTCCTATATGTAACTTGATAGGGAGATCAGTGTTCTCCCTTAGCCTGGCCGGCACTGAGCTGTAGGTTCTTCCTAGCTCTTCAGCACCCACCCTAGCAGTGATGCCCACAGGACGAGAGAAAGGGAATGCCTCTCCAGGAGCAGACCCCTCGGCTGCCCCACCATGTGAAACCCTGAGCTTAGCACTGACACTACGTAACAGCAATGGAGGATGTTCTAAAGGAAATCTAAAATAGAGTCCTACAGAAAAGCCCATGGAAACAGTTTGGCAGGTGTGAGAACACGTTTTTGAAAGGGGCACTGAAGTTTAATCCTTTTCTAACTGGAAGGATAAAAAGGCTTAGCACTGTAGTAAATTCATACCTTTATAAAGTAAATTCATGGCCTTTAGTCTCTACTACATTCATCAGGAACCATGTCAGAGTTTAACACAATACTACATTAGTGCATGATGTAAAATGGAGTTATGATCATAAGAACTTACAATAGATTTTGTGTGCCTATGAGCAATAACTCAGCAGCTGGTGTGTGCCACCCCTATGCTGTGAGAAGCATATACAAGCTTCTTTGAAATAGCAGCAATTCAGAAATATGTTTGCTTAAAAAACCCCACAGAGGTTACATTCTGTCTGGTACTAAAGAAAATAATGTTTTGGCTTTTTCAAGAATACTTCATTCATGTGGGAAGAAAACCTGTGCCTTGTGGCCAAGGTCATGAAGACCTTAGATAATTCACCAAAAGACAGCACAAACTGAAGTTGCTTTAGAATAGAATTAACAATAGCTCAAACTTCCCTCATGGACGATATGGCAGGAATAGCTTTCTCCTTGCAGTGTGAGCATCACTCCTACTAATATTAATGAGAGATATGACTTCCTGTATTTTCCATCAATATTAATGAGAGATGCACGTGCTATTAATGTTAACGCACATGCGTGTAACTCCCATTAATGATCATTAGCTATCCACAAGAGAACCCTCATTAATGCTAATGAGTGTTGCACGTATTTGTAATTCCCACCAGTATTAACCAGAGATATGTGTGCATGTATTGTCCATTAGTATTAATGAGAGATATACACATGTGTGGCTGAAACTGTCATTAATGTTAATGGCGTGTGCAGGAACTGACAAAAGAATATACTTTATCTTGATAACAGAAACTTGCCCTTTGTGTTTGGGTTCTAGTTCATCTTTAGGAAATACATTGTTTTCTGTTAATAATCTAGTTTGGGTATTACTTTGGCTGTGTACTAAGTACCATGCAAAATTAAGACAAAATGCAGAGATCACTTTCCAGGTGAAGTGAAATCTCTATCTGTGTCACTGCTCAGAGTACAGCAATTTGTGTATTTATGCTGGGGTCAGTGTGTGGAGTTGGTGAATACATATTTTGATTCTATGGGGTTTGATCAAAATTGTCTTAATGGCAATAAATCTCACCCAAGGCTATACTCTGATAAGCACTTGGGTAGCTGTGATCTGCCTTGAATTTAGGTCCCGCCAGCTATGCTTTCATCAGACCTGTGACATTTGTGGCAATTTATTTTACAAATTTTCTTTTAGAGTTAGTTACTCCTAATTGATTATGTGTGGAAAATGGGCTTGAATTATATCCTTAAAGTGAAATGAGTTCATGAAATTTACAAACTGAAAATAGGGCATACTGGCATCAGCCTTTGCTATTTCTGGGGCATCATCTGTGCAGATACTGTATTTTGCTACGTATCTGTCATATCAGTAAAAAGCCTAGTCAGACAGTAAGCAGAAAAGACCTCGGAGTATTAAATTTGAGATCAACGTCAAAAAAATAAGTCCCTGTGATATTAGTTTTTAAAAATGTGAAGAGGGCACGTCACACCACAGCCTTAGAAAATCTCAGAGCTTCTTACCCAAAACAACAGTTTTATTCTCTACTGGCTAATACTGTGTACAGTCACTTTTACCTTTCAAAGCAAGCGTAAGAAAACAGCATGGAAGAGTGTCACACTTGTTTTGCACCATATACACTGCTTCTTAAGGAAACACCTAAGGAAGATGTGGGTTTCTGGGAACTACACCAGTATAAGTACCCCATATCTGTTCCAGGACTTGTATTATTTGTTAAGACTGGGAGATAACTGACTGATCAAAAAGGGAACTTGGCAGCTCGATGAGACATGTTTGAAAGGAAAGCAAATCTGCACTGCTACACTGTTTTATGCTTTGAAAAACCTAGGAAAACTGAAATGTAACACTACTGTTTTTATCAGAGAAGGGCCATCTGCAAAGTATGTTCATGACATTGGTATATCTAGTCTAAGAAATTCTTGCTCCTCAACTTACCCCTCCCGAGACACGTTTTTCCCTAGCTCACACCAGGGCTGTCAGTCATGCTAGCACTGTTTGTGGAGCTGTGCTGTGAACTAGATAATTGAAGCTATCTGTTTTAGGGAAAGTGTACAGTACCGGGGTGCTCTGCTGTTTTTTTGTTTTTCTTGTGACAAAATCTTTTGAATGATCCAGTTTATCAAGGATAGTTTTATCAACATAGCTGAGAGGGGGCTGAAGATTACTGTTCAAGGACAGGAATAAGCATTTTGAGAAAGTTGGTTAGCACAAGAGAGAGTGTCTTACCAAATTGCATTCTCAGGTCCCCCAGTGAAAGTCCTCATGATTTCTGGAAGCAGCAGAAGCGCAGTGTTCTCTGAATTTCGAAGGAAAAAAGCCACACTCTGGAGAACAATTAAAAAACAGATTAAAACCCATGGTCTGTTTTTCCTGTTAATCACTTTTTCTAGATGCCCCATCACATTTTTGAAGCTATACCTGCTCTTAGTTGCTCTGTTCCTACCAACTAGAAAGCAAGGGGGTTCCAAGTCAGGGGAGCAAATACAAAATGAAAACAAAACAATCCCAAACCTAAACAAAATAACCACAAAGTGTGTTCCTGGAACAGCATGCACTTGAATTTAGGAATAAGGAATTTAATTTAGCACCAGGCTTCACAATAACACTAGACTAAGTACTAACAAAAGTCTATCACAAAAACATGACTTAGGGCTCAATTTTCCTTTCTAAGCGTGTAAACTTTGTTTACATATTTGTAGCTCCGGGGCTCAGCAGTGTAATCAAGTGCTTGATTTTAATTAAGGGAGTAAAATTTGCATATGCAAACTCCCTTCTTACTGGTGTTAATGCCTTAGCAATGCCAGCAGCTTTGAAAGAACTAAGAGAATGAAAAAGGCAGAAATCCAAAAAATCCAATAATTAATCGATTTTGTTCCAGTAAAGGAACAAGGAGTAGAGATGACAATATAAAATATTTCCAGTCATATAGCTAACATGCACTAACCGAGATTCTGGTCCAGTTTTTAACTGAGGAGTTGTTTTCATAGCTAATAGAGGATCCTCATCCTGTCTCAGAGTCTGAGATAAATGACCGAAGCTCAGGTTTTGTCGTTCTGTGGAAAAGCCAAGCATATGTGAAAACCCTTGTAGTCTTGAGTGACTGCTGTTTACAGAAGAGCTCCTCCCTCACGCAACCTGAGGAGATGTTTATGGTTTGAGAAGGAAACCCTCGCATGTCAGGCTTTAACAGGATGCTCCAGCTTGCTTCTTCACCTTCCCTTTTGGGTCACTAGAAACATACAGATCCTCTGCAGGGAGATGCTGACAAGAATCAGTACAAGAAAAAGCCAAGAGTCTGCATTATTTAAAATAGACAGTAAATTTTGTGTACTTAAGAGAATGTAATTGAGACATTCGTGGATACACCAGAAAACAGATTTTTCAAGCAAGCATGCAGGGGCTATGAAGGGATTGAAGGAAGTATTTTTTAACTATATGATCCTTCAGTAATATTTGGACAGTGGCATTAATTCCTATTGACCTACTCACCTTCAGAAGGCAGATCTCTCTTTTTAAAGAGAGATACAGAAGCTTTGCACAATATAATGCTGCTTGGAGCAATCTCCCTTTCCATGCAGGCACCTCAGTGGTTAGAAGGGAATCAGTCCTTAGAGCACATTGAAAGAACACACCATGGAGATGAGTATGCCTGTACCAACACTGGAACTCTAACATACTACAAAATACCGTACAACACAACTCCAGAGGAGCCACTATGGTCCATTGAGTAAAATAAGCCCTTTTATAATTGCTCAAATGCATATTTACATGATAGATCAAAAATACAGAGCTAGTCTATTGAATTAACACTGCAGTAAGCTTCAGAATTGTTACAGTCTATTGAGTAAATAATAAAAAAAATTAAAATGGTCCAAGCATGTATTTTCACAATATGACAGAATCTCTTCAGAGGAAACTATTGTGCCAATTCTCAGGCATGTCCATGAGTGATTTCCTTTCTATTCCTTTTTGTTTCACCATTTAGCCTATTGCATATGCCATTTGCATAATTATGCACAGTTCTTTCCATTCCCTGGCCACAAATTATAAGAATACTATTTTAAATTCATCCCATACCAAAGCAGTTTCGCTGCTGTGGTTTTAGGCAACAGCCTCTGCAAATATTTTAACATAAGCTGGGAGCAGGGAGAATGAAAGGTGATGATGAGAGAAGCAAAGGTATTTTCTAGCAAATTGGGAAGAGCTGAGATGATCTTCAACTTAACTCTTCTTTCCTAAACTAATAAAGGAACAAAAGCTTTTCATAATACTCCATTTCTTGACAGAGAAAAAAACCATCTTGATTCATGTCTGTTGTTAGACTTGGTCATAATTTTATTTAATCCTGTGACTTGAAAGGGCTTATAGAGAATAAAACTAAACACGAGTCTGATTCACCACCTTGGTGAAATACAATAAATTATGACCATACAAAGAACTGATTGCTACCAGCAGTTAACAAGAAATTTGTTGTCTAATTATCCAGGACCAAAGCATTAATAACTGATATTGTGACAGCCTAGAAATAGTTAATAGGGCTATGTTTTGTTCTTACATCTCAAAGTCAGGAGATACTCCTCTAGATTATAGAATACTTGCATCTGAAGTACTTTTATGGTCTGTCCTCTGATCTCTGCTTAGAATTTCCTTGAGGAGGTATCCCTGACTCTTTCTTGGTTCCAGAAAAAGCAGTCAGCTGGCTCCACAGAAAGCCTCTGCACTGCATAAACTGAGTAACCTTGTTCACCCAGGAGGCAGGTAAGAGCCCCAGTACCTATGGGGTGAAGAGCACTGGAGACAGACCTTCACAGCCTCACCTTCACTTAAGCGTGAAATAGGTAGGAAACACAGGCTATAGAAGACATATTAAATAGTATCCTAGTCTTAAAACAAATGGCAGAGAGAAACAACAAGAAATGCACTATTCTGCTTAAAGACAGACAACAGAAAATATCCAAAGAGTTACAAAAGTTTAACATAAAGAACCCAGACAATGAGTTTCAGAAAGAGAAGAGGTAATGTTTAGGCTAAGCATGCCAGCCACAGTCCCTTTCTGTTAGTGAAAAAAGAGAGAAAAACATCTCCAGAAAGTCTCACACCTCAACTTGTCCTGGAACTCCACCAAACAGGCTGTTAGGAAACTGGTGTAAAACAGATGCTTTAATTTTCAGACAGTGTAACTTAGATGAGATTAATTCTGTACATGTTTTCAAGCAGCTGAGGTTTCAAGAAATACATCAAATACAGTGTACAAGGCATTGCAGCTTACTGACAAACAACAGTTTTGTAGTCCAGGTTAGAACTGAAGAATATAACATCAGGGTTTGCTCACCTTTTGTGGTGTCTTTCAGTTAAGAAGCAAACCCAGACTTTTCCAGAGTCCAGAAATTGCTGACATTATGAAAAGAAAACCATAGAAACACTGAAATTTTATGGAAACTGTGAACTCAGAAGCAGAATGTGCTTTGAATTATTTTTATTTTACAATATATATTTCAAGCAGCTATAATAAGACACAGCTTCCAGCAGTTAGCAGATCCACTGCATGGGATATTTAAAAGGATTTCTCATAAGGAAAACAATACTTCTGGTATCAAATACTAATTTTGAAAAGAATGCTTAAATAATTTCTGAGATCACCTACTGGTTTCATGGTGACTTTACAAATTTTTACTCAGGAATGACTCAGGAATTTTTACTCAGGGTTTCTCCATACAGGGTAAGTATGGATAAATGTTAAATTCTCTTTGCTTCTATGGTAAAATAAAACAGCCTGTGGTGTTTAACCAACAAGGCTGTAAATCATTATGGAGCATCTGTGGGCTTTTCAGTTTAATACCCCATTATGAAGGCTGCAATAATTTGCAGCATTTACTAGCATGATTACCTTCCTAATGGGGAAATCAAAGACTTTGTTCTTCTGGCCCAAGCATGCTTGAAGCTGTCAAGGAAGAAGTTAAATGCCAGACAGCTTTTTGGAGAGAGTGACATGCTTCAGAAGATCTGATACCTTCCACTGGGGAAACCTGGGAAGACAGCACACCACACTGAGTTGTTTTGAGGTGGTGAGGCTCATAACTGGATGGTGTGACACAGTATTTGGTGTGCATCTGTTTATGCAGTGCAATGCACACACTTGCCTGCTATGAGCTACAGAAACACCAAGCAAGAATTACTGCTGCCAGTGGGCTTGTCAGTGTCACAATCAAAAGTGACTTGGTGTGATGCGGATATACTGCTCCTACCCTCATCCAGTGCCTCTACACTCAGCTACCCTTGACTGAGCTACCCAAAGATCTAGTAAAATATGCTTCTTCACCCTTATTTGGCAACTTGCATATTTACCCATGACATTAAAAGAAAAAAAAAATAGAATTTTGTTTCTGAATCTCCCTTGAGCAGAAAGACATTCAGATTTAGACCTAATCAGAATAAATCCATGTAATATAATGCGCAAACCTCAATCAAATTAATTTGAGAAAACAGCCAAGACATCTCTTCCTATATATAATTCCACAGATCTGGCAGATTAAATATTTCAAGGTCTGTTGTTTGGACTGCTAAGCTCCCTTTGCCAGTGACTGAATGCTGAATTATTGTTGGATGTACTTTCCTCCCTTTAGTATCTAATTTCATTTTTATTTCCTTTTTACACTGTAAAAAGTATTTCTGACTAACCACCCACTTCTGCAGCCAGTCATTTTTTGTTATAATTCTCCATCTTATAAATGCAGAGAGTATCTCATCTTCAGCCACATTTTCTAAACGACAGTGTGGAATGAAAATAAAGTATTGAATGCTTAACTATTACCTTTCTCTGCAAGGTTTATGCAATACTTTATAGACATGGTGTATATAGAATCTTGTTTAGTTCAGCCATAATATATACACATACCTCCCTTTCCTTGATAAAGATGTCCCTCCAAATTCACTTGAGATTGTACTCACGTTTGAAGCTGTTGAAATGCTTGTGGTTAAAAAACCAGCCCAGCTACTCACTGAGAACAACCCTTTCCCTCTGCCCTATTAAACAAATATTACCTTCAGCTAAGAGAGAATTTAAACTATTTGCTTAGGTGGTCCTGTTGTCAGCTGGATGAGGGTTGTATTTCCCCAGAAGCAAGCTAAGATTTTTATATGTGAGGGATGTCGATAAGTCTTTGCAGACCTACCATTTTCTTTTGGAGATGTCAGCTTTCAGTTCTTCTGAACTTCTGCTGTGTTTTGTAAATCCTATGACAATACTACTGACAAAGTGCTGTATTTTAAAATGCTTTTACAGACAATAGTTCAGTAAGGTTATGTGTTTTATTGCCATTCTCTCATTATTCAAAAATGGATGAAGAGGTTTTGCTCAAACTTGCTAAAATAAAAATGTTACTTTTGAGAAGGACTAGGTTCAGAAAGCTGTTTAAGCCCCTGCTTAGCTCCAGAGGCTCATACACACCCCTTTGTTGCAAGGGGACTTAATTAATTCTCACTTCATGCATTGTTTTTGAATAGAGACATTTCTCAGAATTGAAGTTGAAGCACTGTGAAGTTTAGCCTCGGAGATAAATGTTTTGGAAGCTTAATAGCCTGTGGAAATAGAGGCACCCTATGTTATGCTTAGTACTTGCTATGGCTGAAAGATGAAACAGAAACTCACTTCACCCAGCCGCTGAAATGCAGCCACCTCTGGGAAGTAATGTGCCGGCTCTTTAGTGCAACAGTGCAAAACCATTTAAGTGGGAAGTGAAGTGTTATGCCTCAGTCCAAAGGGAGTATTTACCATTGTTGTTACTGAACAGCAAGACATCTTTCTCTGGGTGGAAGCCACTGTTTGTGCAGTGCTATGTTTTAAAAGGATTTGGTTTTGGATACACAGGAAATGGGATCCTGCCATCAGTTAATCAATAACTCACTGCCATGCACCAATCTCCCCACTTAGCACTGGAAGAAACCAGCAGAGGCAAGACCATGGACAAAGAGAATGTTACTTAATGTGAGTGCCTACCCAGAGGGGTTACTTTTGTTTATCAGTTTTTTCGCTGAACTCTTAAGGAGGGACTCAAATGTCTGGTACAGCCAAATAGCTTTGACAATTTGCTGTAGTTGAAGATCACAGTTTAATTACTATCACATAAGTTTCCTTTCTTTTTTTAGCAGAATTCATTGTCTCTCCTTAATTTAGTGAATTTCTCTTATAAATTTAGGTTTAACTTTGATCTGAACTTCAACCAAGCCAAATCTATTCTCACCAGAAATCATCTTTACCTTTTCAGGGAATAGAGGGGAAAGTTTGGGAGAAGTTTTGCAAGAGACAAGAGAACAGAAAAGTAAACTGCAAAAGACCAATGAACATAATTCTAATTCTCTGAGAAGATTGGTTAAAGGAAATCAGACACTATATGGGTTTAATATATTAACTGTGCTTTCTTCTTCCCCTTTGTTTTTCTTTCCTTAAGCTCAAGGAATTTAATTTCCTCAAAATCACAATGCCACCACTGCCTGCCCTCTCCCTCCCAGCTCTCAGAAAAACAAGCACTAGCATGGTTTTAAAAATCATAAACATGGAAAATTGTAAGTTTCTGTGTGGAAGAGTTCTCCTTAAGTATTCTAATAGACTTTGGCCTGAAGGTGGCAACATTGAATAATGTTCTGAAGAAAGATGCTTCACATACAGGTACCTTAAATTAAGATTTTATGTTTTTAAGAGAGTATCTTTCTCCCTCATTATTTTTTCACAATGTGTTGAGAGAGAAATATGATGGGGTATGGTATATGTGTACATATAACAAACTTAAGTGCACATTATGCAAAATTATTTGCAATTAAAATGGAAGCAAACATATAATATATATACAAGCCAAACCTTCCATCCCCTCCATTTAAAAGCAATTTTAAAAAAGATAGGCTAAATGTTCCTCTTCACGCTATTACTACCAATATGCTCTTAACTTCGAACCAAAATTGATGCTACTTCCTTCAAACCAGACCTTGCCTTTATGCTAAGTTATTTCACCTGCACTCAATATGCTGTGATTCAAAGCATAATGCAGGAACCAGGTAAGAGGAAGTGGCACCCTAGGTATTGCACTGCATGGTGGCACAAGTTGGGTGCCCTGCAGACCTGGGACCAAAGCGTTGTCTGCACTCAAGGTGGGATGATAATCAGTAAAGGCACTTGGCCCAAAGCATTTTGTGAAGAACACAAGGAAAAAAGGATTTAAAACACAATTTCTATGCTCTTATATTTTTTTAAAGATTTTTTTTCTAAAATAGAAAGAATAAATATAACACTGTGTGTGTATGTATATATATATGGATTATTAAGACGATAGTACATAATTCTATGAATTTCTTAATCTTTCTGTTCTAATTAAGCTTCCACCAATTTCCACAGTGCTCAGTGATTTTTCCTTTGACTTCTGTAAAAGTCAGTGTTTTCTGCTATCCCATTGACTGCTGTCCTTGTAGCTACATGAAGAAAGGTATTATACATGGAACTGAAATAATGTTTTACACAGTCCTCACTGGTAAGGCTACATCTGCACTGCTCTGATCACTCCCTATTAGGAAATCGTGGTAGATTTAAAGCAAAAAAAAAGAATTAACTAGGGCAGCCAGCAAACAAAAAAAAATCCTCAAAGTTCAGAAAACTGCAACTATCTTATTAAGAGTGGTTAGGCAAGAAAACTCACTGCTGAATTTTCCCTGTCTAGAGAACAGATGACATGATAACAGGCCGTGAGTACTTAAGAGGAATTAATAAAAAGAAGGTGGAGGGTGGTGTGGGAGGACTCTTGGCAGCTTAGGGAAAGCAGGTAGAAGTATAGTAGTAGCTCAAAATTACTGAAGGGAAAATGTATATTAAATGTACAAAATGAGAGAACTGGGAGGTAATATGGCAGAGGGTCACTGGTTTCAAAGCAAACGTTCATCCCTGAGGATCATGTCAATCTACATTGTTTGTAGAGGTTGGATTAGGGGACTCCAGAGGTCTTTTTGACTCTAATATATGTGGTTGAGATCCTTCTCTTTGTGGTGATAACTCAAGGAGGAGCATTTCACACAGAGAACCCTGCTTCCAGGGGGACCGCCCTGTGCAAAGCAAGCCAGGAGCCTGGCTGTGCACGCCCTGCTGGTCCTTATACTTTTGTAACAACCTCGAGCTTTATACAGTCTTTTCCAACCTGAAAGAGGAAAAGAATCTCTTGCTAATGATTGCTCCTGTTGACTCTGAAGAGAAGCTGATGTAAATAAAGCATAAACAAGAACTGGAGAACTGTTAAATGGAGTATCATTAGTTTAGCTGAAAAAAATGCCATTGATGAATCAATGACTTAAAAATCAATCCGTTCACATGATTTCTGACATATGGTTAGTTTTGACTGCGTATCCATCCCTAAGCAAAAGTGAGCAGTAAATTTTTATCCTTCCAAACCGGAAACAGAGGCCATTTAGAAGGGAAGGAGAAAAAAATAAGGCTAAATAAGGTCTTTTCCTGCCTATTCTTACCCGCTCACCTATTTGTCTAGTTGAGTGCATAAGCACATGAATTCTCTGATATTGATATACCTCTGGAAAAGTGATACAAACTAGCTCCCTCAGAGTATGAAAGGGATTTCTACTACATGACACCACAAACACAATCTTGCTCTTAAACACTAGCTATATTTCTGGTGTGGTTTCAAAAGCTTTTGGGGGACAAGCTCTCAACTCCTTTTTAATGCATCCACCCTGTGATTTTCAATTCACTTGGTAATTAAAGTAGACTCACTACCCTTAGCATTTCTATTAAAACTGCATGTTCAGAAAAGGAACAGTGGCTGAGTGAGTCACTGACAAGAAAGCACAGGTACCACAGAGCAGAAGGATGATTATTTCCAGACATATTCTCTTGGAAATGGAACAGACTGGATAAAGATTTGGTGAAGTTGTAATACAAACCACAGCATCACGAGGTAACAAGGCAGAAAAGCAAAATCAACACAATCCTAACCCTATAGATTCAGTTCAGACTCCATGTTCTGAAAAAAACCCCAAACATATCACAAATGATAGAAAGATTTCTTGTACACTCTGATACCAGGTAATTCACTAAAGCAAATATGAGACTAAATGTTTGTGAGCAAGTGTATGCAGCCTGCTCCTGCAAGACAGCTATAGCTAGAAAAGATTTTCAGACTGCAGCTGTAGGAACATATTAAGTGCAGGTGTAAACAGGATGGTCTCAGTATAAGAATCTCACAATAACACAAGTTAAAATGACCTAAGCAATGAAAACGCAGGAGTGAAAATAACATATAATAGATAAGCAAAGGTAAACTGCTATGCCAACTGGAAAGCTTCGTTACAAATAGAAAAGTCTTTATCAAAGTGTTAAAACAAACACCTTTGGCCATTCTCATCTGGTGGAATTTCATTTTGCAGGCCTAGATCTCAAGAACAAAGCAGCCAGGTACAAGACTCAGATACATGGCACTCATGCTTGGCACGTGGAAGAGCAGAGGCAAAGGTAGTGCTAGGCTCCCCGGTCCCAGGGTTGGTATGGGAATAGGTCAGTCCCAGGCACACCACTGTGCAGACAGAGGGTTTGTATCTCACCCCAATGTCAGCACTTGGAGAGTCACTCTACCTCCAACATAGTTTTGTTCTCCAACAGGTTTGGTCTTTCCGTAAGGCAACTAAAAAAGGCATCCTCTGGATTGTGAGGGATAGATCTAGGTAGCTCCAATGGGTGCAGACTTCCCCTGTTCTGCCTATGCCCTGGGGCAGTTTGCAGGTGGGGGGTTTTATGCTGCCACAAACAGCCCATTTCACTTACCTGGACTGTCTTTGCAAGGTGCAAGGCTTAAAAAACCCAGTGCCCCAGGCTAGAACACTTAATCCAGGCAAAGCACCCCTAAAGGTATGACAGATTTTACAAAGCATACTTTAATAATAAATTTTAAGAGTCACACACTCTGATTATTTGTACTTAAATTATTATGCCTCTCCTATTCTTCTGAGTTGTGCCTATTTTATTTTCAATAAGGACTCTCGATGAAGATGAATTCAAGTCTGTGATACTTAACTTTGCACAGAATAACATTTAGTGTGTTGGTTCATATTCTGATGTGCTAGACGAAAAGTTCTCACACCTAACAAAATTAAGTCAGTCAATCAGCAAGAATCTGTCAGGTCCAACTCTGGCTATAATGATCCATGGTTGTGCCAGGATCTCTTACTAAGGAGATTCTTAGTAAATCTGTTTTCTTGGTGAAGTCACATTGCAATGTCCCTTTGGGACAGTGGCTTTGTCTACTTATTGAGACATATATTTTCAATGCACATGTAGGATAGCTATAATGGGGTTAGAGGGCGTTGGGTTTTGTTTTTCTAAAAAGCCTACACAGAAAAAATTATTTGCCTTGTGGGTTCTCTTGCCAGTTAGTTCAGGGCCCTGGAAATGGTTTTATGTTTTATTAGCCAGTGGGTCATCTCTATTATCTCAGATGGAACATACTGTACTGTTTACAGCACTGCCTCTGAATACATTTTCTGTGTTTCCACATTTTCCCTTTCCTAAAAGAACCCACTGTAAGAAAACACAAAAAATAAAATTCAGGTTGAAGAAACCTTTAATAAAAGGAAGAAATACTATGGCAGAAGAAGCAGGTCATTCCGTAAGATTCATTTGCTGTATTTTAATGCATACCATAGCAGGATGGCATGATTCTAATTGGATTTGAAAGCTGTGTGAATCTCCTGTAATAAAAGCCATATTTGCCAGGGCAGCTGCAGGAAAACATTATTCCTATTGGGTCTTAGATTTAGGGGAGAGCAGAATGAAAGAATGAAAACAACCTTTTCTAGTAAATACCCTTCCACATGACTATAGAATGCCATGCAACTTCAGATCACAGTTCCAAAAAACAGGATTTATATTAAGTTTATTTAAGTTGTCTCCTACTAACAACATCATATTGATAGAACACCTGGGGGGAAGCTTTAAGGAAGATTAGCAAAATAATCCTTTCATGCTGAGAGTTTCATTTCTCCACTTAAATGGCCATTGTAGTCAGAATCTCAGTGTATTCTGGAGTGAGCTTTAAATACGGTTAATAGACAGCTATCACACACACTTAATTCTTTCAGTGAGAATGTATGATCTATATTATATAAGCATTTGTTAATGAAGCCTCACCAACAAAGACAGTATTGTATTAATTTAACCTGCTCTTTATTTTGGTTTTTAATCTGGGGAAAAATGTTCTGAAGGTTAGCATTAAAATTTTCCATTTATTTCCGGTTTAACACATTCTGAAACATGCAAAGGAATTGCAAAAGCAAATTTAAATCTTGTGAGGGACATAAAAGTTTTCTCACAACACTTAATAAAGCTGAATTTTTTCTCAACCCCACCTGCAATGACAGATCAAGGAGATTTTTGTTAAAAAAGACTGCCTCCAGATACATTTCTTTCTTTAAAGGACAATGTATGGATAGGAATTGAGCAGAACTGCTACAGTCAAATGTGAAACCAGCAATGTTTGATCTGGCAACTGTGCTGAATAGAAATACACATTCTCTTTAAAAGATACCATACGTAAGTAGATGTAAATGAAAACCACTGGCTTGAGGTTTGTTTTTTTCCCTTCATTATTTTTCCTTATTCCTGTCAGAATAAAACAGGAATAATTTAATTTTCATGTCTGATATTTCACTATTTTATTTCTGGTGTAGGATCCTACTTAAGGCACAAAGTCTCATGAATAATGTAGCTGATCTCTTGAGGTATCCATAAGTAATATTCTTATTACCCAGTCATATTTTATATTGCCCTTGCTATAAAACAAGCCACAGAGCAAAGAAGGCAAAATGCTGCACCACCTATGATGAAATGCAGAACTACTCAGGACGGACCTACAGTCTTTGTGAGAAGTAGTATAAAAAGACCTTGGAGAGCCACAGAGTGGGTCAACAGGCCTCATGCGATACAAAGTAGTGGGTTTCAGCAAATGAAACTGAGGGAAGAAAATCTTGTTTCATTTCCTTCCTGCCCAGAAGATTTTAACGGTAGGCTGAAGGGCTGAACCACAGAATTTCTACTGCAGATGAGAGAGAAATATTTTTTTGCCAGTTAAATGTGAATCCTGAGACGCCTACGAGATATTTTCCAAGTAAAAAGTGATAGTTGGAGTTTTGTGCATTACCTCTGCACAAGTCCATTTGACTATGTAAGATGCAAAACAGTGGGAAAGCAGGCCAATTTCCTCTCTTTTTAAGCATCTAAATCAAAAGGGAGAAAAAAGAACAGTAATAGCAGACCAGGGACCTGACTATGATCTAACTCTACTTTTGTATCCTGAGGTAAGTTACTTGACTGCAGTGTGTTTTCATTCAGGTCAATATGAGGATGGAATCAAGCCAAATGGATTTACATCAGTATATGCCTTTGCAGTTACTATGAAAAACAGTCCCTGAGTTTCAGAGCAGTTAAAGCTATACTTTGTCATAGACTTTGAGAGACAAGGCAGATCCCATCTTCTATGCCCCTGTGTGACACTAGCCAGTGAATTTACAACCTTTTTTCTTTGATATGGAGACTTGTAGTCATTGTGAAAAGACTCTGAGACTGATGGTTGCCTCCATCCTTGTGTTCCTCATCAAATATAATCACCATTACAATAACATTAACCTTAATGTCTTTCCAGCCGTGTGGCTGGGGTTTTTTTCCAGCCAATGCCAGAAACTGAGACACTAGGAATTGGTATAGATTGAACCATCTCCCAGAATGCCCTCTGCTAGTCATAAAATTACCTTAGCTATCATGCACATGTATTAGTACTTGGTTAGTCCAGTATCTCAAAGGCAGTGATATTTGCTACTGAGAAAAATCTCTCCAATACTCCCCATCTTGCAAAGTTGTCAGGATCTTGCAGTAGGCAGTTCCAACATCCAGTGCTTCCTTTTTTTGGCCCAGATCCTATCTTTTTCTGTCAGTGAACTTTGAAACTGCTGAGCACCTCAGAAGACTAATTACTAATCAACATGCCACCTCTCACTCAGATTTCAGCGATTTGATGCATTTTCTTTTACATAAAAGCTATATTCCACAGAGATCTTTGAGAACATTGTGCTGATACATCTAAATAGCAAAACAGTTTAAGGCAAGATAGCCGGTTTTCCAGCTGGCTAACTGCAAGTAATAAAAAACCAATTATATTAACTCAACTTTGCTTTTGTTCATCACTTAGACTCTCTTAGCAAATGCATATATAGAGACCTCCCATAATAACCACTATCTCTAGGTGAGTGCGTGGAAAGCATTAAAAAAAGATCCTCATGCACTGTAGAGTGGTGCTCTTAACCTACCTATAGAATAAATGTCTAATAGTGACAAGGTGAAACAGATGTGAATGGCAAAAACATTTATTCCTTTGTAAAGATGACTTGGAGGCACAAAGAAGTGAGGGTTTTTTCCAAACTGATTAGGAGGGGTCCTAATCCCTTAATTCCCAAAAAATAGCCAGTGATAGATGGCATAGACTGATTTATTAGTGATTTGACCTCATCTGAATTAGATTTATTATCTCAAAGCTACATTAAACTGAAAAGTTGTAAGTTTTATTTTTTCCCTTTAAATCATGCTTTCTTTACATGTGTTGCATGAACATAGGAAATCCTTCTCGATCTCATTCTTCTCTCAAGGGAGAAAGAAGAACATCTGTTTTATTTTACATATGTGTAAAATAACTTTTTTCCCCCCCATGTGAATGATGATTATGATATTAGTTCTGGAAAAAACAATTTTGCATCTGTGCTGGAAAATCAACAGTATAATTGAAATATTGTTGCACATGGAATTAAAGAGAGGGAGGGGCTAAAAGGAAGATATCCACCAAATAGTTAAAATGGTAAAATATTCTTTAGTCAAAACTAAAGACTATTTGAGAATATATTATATTGTCTTTCATATTTTTATGAAGTCAGATAAATGCACAGATAGTTACTGCACAACCATCTTCCTGCATACATGTATGGTTTCATCATTCTGACTTTGATTTAAAGGATGGTACTTCCACACAGTGGAATTAAACAATCAGAAATAAAGTTTCAGGAGAACAGGCATTATCCCTGTCACCTGGTATCTGGCTCCCTTAGAAGTCTGATAAATTTTGGTTTTACATCTTTATGTAGAAAGCAAGATGAGCAACAAAGGATGTCTCTACTACCTAATAAACATAGAATAGATTTAGTAAGGAGATTCGGAACATTTCACATTAGATATCAGAAAAAATGATACTTCAGATTAATATAATATAGTGTAACATAATGTGTTAGCTCAGAAGAGTTATTCTCCACTTTTCCATCTTATTTTCTCTTGATGGATCACGACTCTTTTGTATTTAAATTATTAGGGGAATCTGTTTAAAACCTTATTGGAACCACTGTATTACCTTTTTTGACATCTTTGCATATGTTAATAATGTTGCCCTTGATGTCATCCCATTTTCTTATTCTCACTTTCAGTAACACAAAATACCCAGAACTTCAGCTAAAGAGTTCTAAAGAGTTATTAGCTAATGAGCTAATAAGTTAATGGGTCCAACTCTGTAAAGCCGCAGCCAGACAGAAAGGAGACCACTTGTAAGTGTATGAGTTTTGATAGGGAAATATCCTGGCAAAATAATGGTTTTCCCCGTTTACTTCACGCCTTTCAATGAAATAGCATATCTACATCAACAGAGAAATGCTTTTATCAGCACACTTCACATCCACTATGCACATCGCCAACACAGCTGTAGACAACTCGTGAATCCTAGTAACAGAGTTCAAATGCAGGCTGTAGGGCCCATGTTATCTGGCTCTTCCAGAGCATTGACTAAACTTTCTTCAAAGTCAGGGAGTACGGAAAGGGTAACAAGGACACTTGGAGAGAAATAACCCATTTCAAAGTGAATTTTGCATCTTGAAGATTTCAGACACAGTTAACCAAAAGCATGAAGTCACTGCACACACTGCATACATGCTGCAAGCATCGTCCAATGTGGTACTGAGCACCTTCAGCTGCAGAAGGAAGAGAGAGCCTCCAACACTGTGACATTTAATAGCTTGCTCTATTTGGGCTTTAAAAACTGACTCCCAGTTTTGGCTTGTCAAAGTAGGTGATCTAGTTGTTTTTATTAAACAAGGAAATATTTGTACAGGAGGTTTGAGGGTCAGGGAGATAACTTGCTTCTGTATATTATATAAGGATGGGATATGGCCCTGAAAGCGTCTGTAATACAATTTCTGAATAATTTCACTAACGAGTATTGCAATATATTCTCCATCTTACCGTTTTTCAAGGACTAGTAAAGTTTAAACATTTACTCTGAACTTCCAGGTCTATTAATTCAATTCTCATAAAGAAGCACAAAGAGCACCTGGGCATCATAAAGATGCCAATCACTAAAGCAGACTTGCATGTAAATGTGGTTGTTTCCCCCTTCCTGCCTCTCTTCCCTCCAGCATATTGTAATAGAATTTTATTATGATAATGAGATTTACAATGAACTGTCCCTGTCATAACTTTGGGTAGAAAAGCTGATAAGTCTATTTAACCTAAGTTATCATCATGCAAATTCATATAAAGCAATAGTCAAAATTAATTTTTTTGCAAAATGAAAGAGGAAGAAGACTCATTTTACTTTGTTAGATCTTACACATTAAGGTTTCAGGCCTTCTAGAAATAGCTAGCGCATTATTTCTTCCTACATTATCATGAGAAAAGGAAAGACTGAATGCATGCCGCTGGGTATGTGCATGTGCATCTGTTTTCCAGTGGTTAGTGTTAAAAATGCTAAGGGATGTAGTCAGAAAACGTATTTTTTTTGCAATTGTGAAGATTCAATGAGTTCACTGAGGTTACTTTTTATTCATATGGTGTGTGAGAGGAGAATCAGATTAATCAAAAATTAAAATTATATTAGTGTATTTGAACATAACTTATCCTTGTGTAAGCCATCTTTAATTGTGCAGTTTCCCCTGATTTAAATTTCACTTAATTTGACTGAAAACAAAATCATAGTACTACCTTAATATCTCCCTATCTCATCAAGTGTACCATGAAAGCAACTAAAAATATATATTTAATAGGCTGAGCTATGTATTCTGCAGGTTAATAATCTTCAAGGATAAAGAGAGAAAGAAAATGTTGAATTATACCCGGCCAATGAGGCTGTCTTGCTTCCAACTGCCAAAACACCTGCAGAGGGTTCTCTTAAATGCCTCAGCTCACCTCAGTTACAAGGGCAGAGCATGACAAGAGAGGCAGATTTGAAAGATCCAAAGAAGAGACTAAAACCAGGAACCTGCACTGAATACGGAAATAGTACTTATGTACTGTCTATCTAACACATGGTAATATGCTCTGTGCCTACAGTGCTGCTGAACTGAAAATTGAAAATGAACCTTACAAGATGCTCAGTGTAATTTAACCTGGGAACAAAAAGCCATGGATACCGTTTTGAGGGACTTGGACAGAAAAGGGCACAAGCTCTTTGGCAACTGAAGATGGAAAAAGTGCTCTTGGCTGCTGTCTGGGCATGCAGAAGCAGACAAGTATCCAATAAGACACTTCAACTATGAGCATTAAAGAGAAAATAACTTATTCCCTGTTTGCCCCAGTTGTTTCAATTTACATCTACCATATGTCTGAGTTCTTATACATACATTTTACCAGCAGTGCAAAGAAAATCAGAATTTTAACACCAGTGTTTGATGGTGTTTCATTGCAAACTTAATAAGAATCCTTAACATCCTTAAAATAACATCCCCATTAGTCTCAGGAAATACTGGTACCAAAGATCTGTTGCAGAGATTTTGAAACAGGTAATGAACCATTTGTTCTGTAAATCCTTTCCAAGAAACTGCAGAAAGTCAAGTACTGTCAGGACTGTGAAGGACAGCAGAGTGCTCTGAAAGTTCTTTGGGAATAAAATCCTTTTCTTTTAATCTTTAGAATAAAATTTTAAGGACTTTTAGAATGTAGAAAGATACAGTTCCTGATTTTGACATTTTCTTAAATAAGCTCTTCAGCTTCGTTTACCTCTTCTAAGTCTCAAAAAACCCTACTCTGTTTCTCCCAATAGCTTATCTAAGCTAATTGAATATCTTTCTTTTTAATCAGAGAGAAACATCTCAAATGTTTATGTGAAAAAAAGGATGTATTAAAATATGTTTGTACAAATTCTTCTATAAAGGGCCAACATTTGCCTCATTTTCTTAGTCATGTGAGTATCCAATGTTTCCATTCATCTTATGGAAGAAATCTCCATCTTTTTCCTTCCACCTAGTGCCCATATCCCCCATTCATAGCAGTCAGTGAAACTTTTGTACATTTGGAGTTCTGTCTAGTAAACATTTATTACTAGATACAGTGCATTGTGGGAGACTTCAGAGGGACTCCCTGTAGTATGCGGTATCTTTGGTATTACACATTACCAAATTTGCAAAATAAAATTGTAATAAGTACTCAGTGGAAATTATCACAGGTTTGCCACTGAAAGTGTATTTTGCTTGTTAAGGAAGTTACTCACCTGAAATGAGCATCCTTCGGGGCATATTGTCACAGTGGATGCTACAGCAGAGCTGTTTCCTAGCAGTGTCTCCCGGGAAGCTCAGGGGTTTTCTGCTCATGGCACTAGCACAATTTCCCCAACAGCAGACCTGATAATAAAAGCAAAAGGGAACAGGTGGCTGTGAATGAGTGGAGTCCACCTTGAAGAGCTTTGGTTATAGGTGAGTAAAGTTTTTTTTCTTCTACATGTGGGCTGTCTGTATTCACACTCTTGAGTCCAACAGGCAGTGTTTCTTCCATTCTGTTAAACAAAATGTCTTAGTTAAATGCAGGATAAAAATTTTAACAAACTATTAATTTAATCTGGATACTAGCTTTCAGAAGTAATTTTTTGTGAAGATACAAATTGAATTCTAAGTGTCAGGTTTATAGGAAGTAAGAAAACATGTTTAAACCAAACATGAAAGAAGCCTGCAATTTTTTAAAAAAAGTTTGACACAGCACTTTCAGACTAGGAACAGAAATACTGCCAGGCAATAACATCCTGATCTAATGCCGAGGACTGTGACAATGCATGAGGTAAAGCACTGATAAATCTCTCTGGTAGACAAACATCTAACCCTGACCAAGTACCTTTATTAAGGAATTCACCCACACACTGGGGAAGCCATTACTTTCCAGAGCTTAGCAAATTTATGTCTATTTACTGTAGTGTTTTTCAAAACAGAGTATAATACACTTAGAAAGCACTGAGATGTGGCCGGAGAGCATTTGTTCTTTTACTATAAGGAATAAAACCTTTTATATTGCAGGCAATCTTGCAAGTTACTTTGATAAAAGGTCTTTTGTCCAAATCTGTCATTGCATTTAATCAGAAAATATTGATAAATATGTCTCAAATTGACTAAATATCCACTGAAAAATGTAGGCAATTTAGTTCATACTATTAGCTTGGAGAAATTTCCATTGCCCAGTGGGTAAAATGTCTGTGCAGTACAGGTTTTCTGGTGTACTAGGTTCTCAGAAACCCTTTTCTCTGTTGTGTAAAAACCTTTAAAATTCATTAGCTTTGAATAACAGAGAGGGAAAGACATGACTGAGTCTGTTAGCAAGACATTCATGAGTGGCACAAAACCTTAAAAAAACCTTAGCAGTCCACTAAGGAAATTTCATTTTCCCTTTCATACAAAGAGATGACCCCATACTCTGCACCCCTTCACTGTCTTACCTTTGCAAAGCAATCCTAAGTGTTACAAGACCTCAATCAACCTGTATTCACCACCAGGAATACAGCAAATTCTCATTAATGTTTGAGAAAAAGAAAAAATCTTGGGAACTTGAGTGGATCATTTATGTCTCCTTATCAATTGTGGTGTAACTGTGGTCCAGTCTTTCCAGCCTCCTAATTTGTGAAAGCCATAACTTACTACTAGATAGAAATCACCTCCACAATTCCTAAATCTGTCCTGTATTATCTCTGTCTCACACTAACACATACATACCTCCATATTCATAGTAAGACAGAGGCTATTGCTATTATTTTCAGTGTCTATTTTCAAATGGGTTTGACGTATCAAACACATAATGTCATATGATGTGAGTATAAGATCATCTGCTGAAGTAAGAGATGATAATGCTATTATACATCTGTCTTGGATAAATTTTCAAAATTAGAAATTAAAAAAGTAAATACTATCTCAGAACAAGCAGCTTCAGTGAATCAGGAGTTGTTTCTATTAATGGCGAATACTTAGAAATAATAAGAACTTTTCTTTATTCTACACCGGGTTTATTTGAAAGGGCTGTATTTGTTCTGTGATTACTACAGAATTGCAGAGTAGGGAGAAATAGAGAACAAACAGAAGTAGTTGTATTATCATAAATCATTAAAAATTTAACAGAAGCATCCCAGAATTGCCCACACACATCCTGGTCCTCCCCTACCAACTGGGGGGGCAAGAGCTCATGAGTTTGATTTTCCTATAAAACAGCCTTGTAATACAGCTTAATACATTCAGAACTGACTAGATCTCAAATCACATGTTCCTGAAAGGCCACAGGAGAAATGAAGAGAGGACACAGGGGTCATTTCTCACCTTCTTCCACAAACAGACAGTGGCAGAACCCTTTCAGGTACCACAAATACCAGTCACCCAAATAATACTGGAATGCTACACAAGTTAAACAAAATGAAAAAAGTGAAACAACTCCCCCACCTCCAAATCTGCTCTGCCTTTTAGCTAGAGTCATCTCAAGGGCTTCTTATAACAAGAGAAGACAGAACATTTTCAGATGGAAATGTGATTTTCAAGTTGACAGTACAGCTTTAATTAAATGGGAGTCCAAGGAAAGAACATATCACTGGGAAATAAATAGGCTATAAAAGAAAAAAACCACTAGTGTGGATAACCAAGGAAATTGAGGGAGGGAACAGGAAAGAGCAAAGGCCATGTGAAACATCTATTACAAAACATGAAGGTCAGAGCTACCAGTGGAGGCAGAGACAGCTAAAGTGATAAGAGATTACAGAAATGATCAAGGAAGCAAAGATCAAACATGAAAGGAAATTGGCAGATTCTTACTCAGTGCATTCTGCACTGACCTGCAAAAGGAGAATTTTTGTGGTTTAATAGCTGAAAAAAATTACACAGAAGTATATCATAGGGTTTTAGACAATTAATTGGCTTAAATGCAAGCAGATATAGAAGGCAATTGTTTTTAATATTTTACATAAAGTTACAGACTCTTTGACCCTATTTAAAAATATGTCCTAAATTAACATTAAAAAAGCATTTTGAAGCACCAAACTGGGAATTAACAATTCTTCAAGTGCAGCTCCATATCTGAACATTTCTGCCATTTTCCATTTTTGTCAAAAAATAATTTCTGTATTTTGGAATTAATGAAAAGCAGAGCCAGGCACCATGGTGCAGTTAGATCAAGAGCTCCCTGCAGCCAGGACACCGGGGTTTCAGGACAACTGAAAAGGCAAATCAACATTTACTATCAAAGTTCTATTGTGCTGAGAAGTTATTATCTGAAAATAGCTTCTGACAAGCTGCTCAGTGTAACTCTCCTATATTTTGCTTTCATAATGGTGACAATCATCAGGGTCACCACACTGCTCTGTGCTACTTTTGTTTTGTTCTAGCTGTTTAACTAATTTTTGTTGCATCTTATTTTCTGTTTGCTGATGTTACTCACTTGATTCAGCTAAACCAAATCCAATGAGCCACCAGTCAGATCCTGAACAAACATATACAAAGGACATTTGCTGTTCTGAAGAGCCTGTACTTCTTGTCTCAAATAGGAAGGCATATTTGTACACCATGTTGAATATAACTAACATTAATCTTCCACTTATTAATTCAGTCATTATGACATCTGTTTTAATAATAAAAAAAATTGCATAAACAATCCACAAATGCAGATACACGGATGTACACTTGAATGAGATTTTTTTTGACTCACTGTTAGAATATCTATCATTTTTTAGCAATTATTTAGTCTTATTTTAAGGCCTCTCTGTCTATCTGTCTTTTCCTTCTGTCTTCAGACTTTTAGCTTCTACTGTTAGCTCTCAAAATGTAGTCACAGGTTTCTGGTTCTTGTGTTTGACCCTACAATTTAACAAGAATTCCCCCTTGAGATTAAAATGAAACACTGTAAAACTGAGGTTCTGAATCAGCCCAACTTTTTTCTCTATTCTAAGGAATTTCAAAAACCAGCCTTATCCCTGCTTCTATGATTATAACAATTATTTTCTAAGGAGGAGAATGTTATCATATGTGTGATTCACTATTTGTAGCAAATTTAAAGTGAAGAAAAGCAAACAAAAGTAATTAAAGTGTCTATTTTTTCTTCCAGAGAATTAAAGTCAGTTCTTACAAGATTTATATACTCACGCTCTAGTTGCACTTGACTCCAAGTGTTACACTCCCTGAGGATTTAGGAATAGAGCTAGTCTATACATTGTACTCATGGGACTATAATGGGACACATGAAATTGGAGGAAGGCACAGTGAATGCTCTAACCACTAGGATTAAGGATGAAAGGAAAGGAGCATAACTATTGTCATCGGCCTCATTTGAGACTCATTTGAGAACACCACAGCTTAATTCACCAACCAATTCCACAAAAAGGTTCGTAATTGTCTGTTTGAGGCTTGAAGTGCTAATTCTCTTTGGTAAGTAGAGACAAAATCATGCCAGTCTTATTAGTCTTCCCTCTTTCCTGTGTTGACTGGTCCCTCCTCAGGTGGAGGCGTCCCTGCTTCAGCTCCTGTCGCTCCGTGCAAGGGGTACCTCTCTCTCCCTGTGACTCTGGTCAAGGTACAAGGCACCTAATCACTAGGCACTACAGCACTGAGCTTAAAACTTTCATGGAACTAGCCAAAAGGATATCTATGGACTTTTATGCAGCAGTCTTAGTAATATCTTAATGCTTTTAATGCGTTTATATAATCCCTACACGGTCACAGTGAGAATACCTACATTCACTACCAGGCACCAGAAAACACTGCCAACCACAGCAGAAAAGGGAACTGGTGTATTTGACTTTTGAGGAATGTTAAGAAGAAGAATATATATTCACAGGAGATTAACTAAGCAGAAACTGAATGGGTACATGTCAGCAGTCTACAAATACTTGAAGAAAATAAGTACTGCATTAGGAAAGGTACTATGTGTCAGAAAAATTAGAAAAGCAATGCAAACACCAGACAAATACCTGGTCACAGAGTTCTTTTAGATTGTGGAGTCAGTTCCTGTATAAACATTAAAACATTTACCATAAGGCATAATTTTAGAAAGGTAGTTTTAGTGCCTATGTGATTATCACAGAAAAACACTCAAAGTCTAAATATGTTTTGAATCAAGTGTCTTTTCCAAGACTAAGTTTATGTGGGTCCAAGAAAAATAAGTTATTTTCTGTTAATTATCATCCTCCACATTTTTTGCTATGTAAATGCGAGGAACCATGTGGCCATTTAAAACTATGCTGGTCAACATTTTCTCATGCAAAAAAATACTGGTTAGCTAGAGTAAATAATTAGTTCCCTTGAACCTGTCTCACTTCACTGGGATGTGATTAGACAACGCAAGAATTGACTGCAAATACAGAGCTTTGAATGGAAGGATCAATGAGCAGTGATGACAGAATGAGCCTTTTGAATTTGCTTGGTAAAATATTTTGGTTTTTACTAGCCTTCGAAGGAAGCAGTATCCATTTTTTTTCACTGCAGTCTCAGACAGTCATAAAAAGCAAAGCTATATCTGGTTCTTTGGAGTAGTCACAAGACAGCAGTCAACACATCTCTTACCTAGTTGGGTTATGGCCTCTCCAAGGCAGAGCAGCCTGTTGGATTTCCTTCCGAGTAACAAGTCCTTTGGCTGCTGTGAGAAGGAAAACTGTGAGATTAAAAAATCTATTCCTAACAAACCTTCCCAGTCAGGTCTTCCAGGTATACATGAGCTTACTGGAAAGAAAACTAAGATCCAACACTATTCTCTAAAGCTGTATTAGAACAACCGTTATTAACAGAAATAAGATTATCTACAGAATACAGACTAAGCTATTGAGGTAGGGTACTCCTAAATGAACAATCTTAAAAAGAAATTTGGGAATTAGTTTGCTAATTGTATAAAATTGAACTGTGCAATGTTATAATAAAAACCCTGGTAAGAAGTGTGCTACAGCCTTGTTTACAACCTACATCCATTTGAACAGTTGTCCTGTTGAATCTTGGTTAACATTATGGCATTTTTGAGGATTAATGCCATTAATTTGCCATGTGTCCATGCCCTTTGCTTTATGCATAGGCCATTTTTCAGGGCCTTCTTCTCGTCTTTTCTCCTCAGTTCTCTCATCACCATCTCTCTCACCATTTTGACTCTCTCTTCTGTATCAACTTTTGCCCACTAATGTTCTCTCTCCTCTTTCATTCCTCTTTTCTCTTCCCTCAATTTTCCCTTACTTCCTTATGACATTGCTGTCCTTGCCTTTTTACCCCCTTCTGCCCACCTCCAGTTACCACCAGTTCAATAAGGAGACTTATGTCCAGAGGCCATCTCTTGGGCAACTGCAACCTTGTATAACACCAGAGCTTACAGGGACAGATGGAAGGAGAATGTGACCAATGAATGTCTATAATTTTAAAGGAACATTAGCAACTCATGTTGGTTTTTTTCTAAAGGTAAAAAGAGGACATTGTGGATTATCATCTAGAGAGCAGTGGAGACACAGCGTCAGGACATCAGAGAAGACAGAGCTGGAGAAACGAAATTTGATCCAGAATTGAGGTAGAAAGAAGGGCATTGGAAGGAAAGAAATGTTATGCCCTAATGAATGTGACCAGCTATGAAAACTAAATATCAAACTGCTTTCTGTGGTATTAACAAGGATGTGAGTCACTCCCTCAGCAATGGCAAAGGACCATCTGGTTTTTTAGCCATTTCCTGGCTTTTCGGATTTTGCCATAATTATTAGGTGACTGGACAGCATCTTCACTGAAACAAATAGCAAAACCATTCCCTTGATGTCAGGACATTTAATATTTTCCACTCATTTCTTAAGTGCATATAAGGCCCATTAGGTCATGAGTCACATATGGTGAACACTAACAGTAAACTTAAGTTTGCAAAACATGACTCATCATGTAATTTTATACATATGAAATAAAAGGAAATATTTCAACAGTCATCCATTCCAGCAAGGAAAATTGTGGAGCAAAATGCTATCGAGAAAGAGAATAATTTATACAGAAAGATAAATGTTTTTGCACATTAGGACTCTTCATTATGCATTTCCTGTGATTTTGGTTTATTCCTATAAGCAGTTTCATAGTCAGTTACAAAATGTTACTAATGCTATCATGAAAGGAGATGTCTCTTCTACTTATATTGTGTGTGTGTGTTTTATTTTAAGCAAGAATTCATGAAGTAACTTGCATTAAATTACCCAGATGTAATATTTTGCAAACAGCCAATGAAAACTATGATGTGTTCCTAATTAGCTGATCATCAAGCTGTAATAATTTCAGGATAAATTAAGCTATGGATTATTATAGAAAAGTAATGAAGTGCCAGTGCCAGGGATTTTTTTATTTTTATTTTTTAGTATGGTGCAGTCAGACAAGAAGGGCAGAAGAGATTTGTTTTATGTTTAACCTCTGTTGTAGTAAGCAAATACGAGTTTCTTAAAGCTCAGAACAGAAATTCTGGTTTAAACTGAACTTTTCATTACCATATCGGTTTCTCAGTAGTGAAGAATCATTTGTCTTTGTCAGCTTTGACCCCACTTATCTTCATCAGGTTACTTTTTGAAAGACGACGTCTGTGATTACGTTCAACAAAAAAATGATGTACTGATTTAAATGGCCCTGAATGGTATTCTCAGAAGTTACACTGTTATCCTGAAAAGACACTGATGAAGAAAGACCATCTCCCCTTCTATGATGCTTCAGTAACTGACGATATATTATTAAATATCTTATTTATTCTATGTTACAAATGAATTTAAACTAATAACCCTAGCAGAAAAAGGATACATAGTCTCATAATAATCTGTCCAAATACTGCATGTTTGCACACATAATTGTGTTTAAAAAAAAAAAATAAATGAAAAAAAATTGTACTGTGACAATTGCTAGCCAATATAAAAGAAATTAAAAATGCATAATTTAAAACATATGAAAATCTTCACTACACTGGAAGTTGATAAATCCATTTTAAAAGAAGCAGGGTTCAAAAACATAAAATGTGGACATTCTAATAATATTTTTTATGTTTCGATACCTGGGGCAATATAAGAAGGCCTTGCTTTTATGGGTTCTACTTGATTAAGTTCTCTGTTTATACATGAACCATGGCAATTTCAATTTGTGTTTCACACACATGCCCCGCAAAGCCTTGCTAAGGTTTTTAGCTCTAGAGTAATTATGCTTTATAATACATTTGGGCCCTCAAGTTTGAATGAAGTCGGCATGGCAGATTAGCACCTACTGAATTCATTTCACAACTGCACTGGACTTCTTCTCTGGCATAGTGACGAAAATTCCGAGTGATGATGAATTTAGAATTTTAATAGATTTCAATAAATCTTTTGTAGCTTTTTTCCTAAATGTGGATCTAACATATCTACCTTCCATCCTAGTTACAATAGTCGCTGTGTAATTTGTCATGCAAAACAGCTGGATCTTCTGTTACACTGAAGTAAAGGAATTGGGTTGGGGATACATCTGAAGCCAGGGAATGTCAGCATACAATAAAGCACAATCAAAAGGTGGTTTGTTTTTTTTTTAATATAGGCTTCAGAGAGATGAAGCCAGAATAGAAGAGTCATTGTAAAAGTTCATTTCAGTATTGCTCTTACTGCCATCTCTCTCCGGCTTTGTGAATACTGGTGACTCTGCAGAGCTACACTGTAATGAGTGTCATACATAAGACTCAGTTTGGCGTAGGTGTTCTTTTTGTGGCAGGTTCAAGCTTCTTTTGACCAGCTTGAACAGATAACCTTGTTGCAGTGCTAAATTTACATTTAAAGGAATTTTTTTAATTTAAAAAGTTGTTCTAAGAAAGCTAAATAGAAACAGCACTGATCATTTAAAAAAAAAATAGAGCGTGCAGGATCGTAGCAACGAGAGCCATATATATCACTGCTTTCAGAGCGCTCAGACACTGACCTCATTAAAATCCTTTCTGAAAGGAAAGTATTATCACCATATCTGGCAGCAGTTAATCATCACAGAGTCCCTTTAGGACTGCACCTAGTTTTTACACAAAGATGGGACAAAGCAGCATGAGAAGAGGAAGTAAATCAAAGGCTGAACAGCATCACTGCCTGGGCTTTGCATATGTCAGAGAGAGGTGCCACAGGACACACTGTCTGAAGACTATGAGAACTGCAGTAGCTCAGCGTGTTTCATTTTAGCTCTGACCAGTGACTGGAAAGAGCATATCCATATCTAAATTTCACTCAAAGCTCATTAGAAACAAACAAGCAAACAAATTAACAAACAAATAAATAAAAAGCTTCCTTTGAGGCCCGCTGTGCCTGTTAGGGGAGAAGAAAGGATCCAGAACTTTGGGACCATTTTTTCTCAGGGACAAGTTAGCCTAGATATGTGTTTTGATATGTGACACTCAGTGGCTCTAAAAATTCAGCTCCTCAGAATTTCAAGCAGGACAGCTAGAAAAGGAGTCTCTAAGAATTGTGTTGCAATTCTGTGGAGTCAGGGGGTATAAGGAGGGGGATTGTTTGGGTTTTTCCCCTGATACTGAGTTTTAATTAAAGTGAAATATTTAATATGAAACTCAGTATTTTCTACCTATGGGTAAGAGTTTTAAATAAAATATGAAGTGCTGAAATGAACTGTAGACACACGGACTGGTTTGTAATTTTAAAATGTTTTATTAATTTCACCACTGACTGAGTAGGAATCAACCTTTTCACCTGATATACACAGTTCTGTTCTGTGCCTACTGCACACTTCATTTAAAAACTGAAAAAAAAAATGAACCAAGAATTAGCAACGGTCCAACCTCCATCAGCTTTGTTCTGATAACTATCCAAAAGTGTAACTCCTTATCCAAACTGACTGAATGCATAGGAAGCCTTAATGCAGAAGGGCCCCACTCTTTAATAGGCAGGTTTTGGAGTCTTTTTCCAGGAGACTGACTTTTCCTGGCTGTCTTAATTTAATTCCAGTGAATGAGAAGAGTCAAATGGTCTACTCCAGGCCCCCAGACCTGGTTTAGACATGTACAAACAGTGCAAAGTAATTGAAAAGTACAACAATGTCAGTACAGAAATGCTTCCTGGATGTTTTATGCACATCTAATAACTATCATAGAGAGAAGCAGAAATCAACTTCACTTCAAAACTAGAGTCTTCATAGCAACTATTATTGGTGGAGAAGGATTTTTTTTTTCAGTCCTGGTGGGTTTTTCACAGAAGAAAACTATTGATCTGAATTAATAGTAATTACTAAGTAATTACTATAATAATACTATAATAATTACTACAATAATATTAATTATTAAGCAATAACAAGGATATTTGAGCCAATTGTATGTCTAAAATACTTTTTCTGTTCTTACAGGTTTAATTTAGTATATGTTTTAAAGTATTTTTTGACAAAACACAGCCTTAGTTTGAGGCCCTTTCTAGAGTGATTCAACCAATATCTTGTGAGTGATATCTTTCTAGAGTGATTCAACCAATATCTTCAACAGAAAGATCTCTGTTGCCTTTCAAGGTTTCCCTCATATCACTTAAAAGAGTCCGGTCCCATCCTCCTGGCAGCTGGCCTTTGGATACAAGCATTGATAAGATCCCCTCTCAGTCTTCCCTTCTCCAGGCTAAACAGAACCAAGTCTCTCAGCTTTTCCTCATAAGAGAGGTGCTTCAGTCTCCTAATCATGCTTGTAGCCCTCCGTAGGACTCTTTCCAGTAGTTCCTTGTCTTTCTTGTACTGGGGAGCCCAGGACTGAACACAATACTCCAGATGTGGCCTCACTAGGGCAGAGTAGAGGGGGAGAATGACCTCCCTCAACCTCCTGGCCACACGGCCATCGGCCATCAGCCGATGGCCACACGGCACATTGCTGGCTCATGTTCAACTTGTTGTCCACCAGGACTCCCAAGTCTTTCTCCAGTGAGCTGGTTTACAGTAAGTCACTCCCTAACCTGTGCTGTTGCATGGGGTTATTCCCCCCCAGGTGCAAGATTCTGCACTTGACTTTGTTGAACTTCATGAGATTCCTCTCTGTCTAACTCTCTAGGCTGTTCAGGTCCCACTGAATGGTAGCACAGTCTTCTGCTGCGTCAGCCACTCCTCCCAGTTTGCTATCATCAGCAAACTTGCTCAGGGTACACCCTGTTCCTTCATCTAGGTCATTGATGAATATGTTGAACAAGATCAGTCCCAGAACTGACTCCTAGGGAACACCACTAGCTACAGGTCTTGAACTAGGCTCTGTGCTGCTGATTACAACCCTCTGAGCTCTGCCATTAAGCCAGTATTCAATCATTCTCACCGTCCACTCATCTAACCCACGGTTCCAAACTTACCTATGAGGATTTTAAGGGAGACAGTGTCAAAAGCCTTGCTGAAGTTGAGGTAGACAACACCCACTGCTCTGCCCTCATCTACCCAGCCAGTCATGCCATCAAGAAGTCTCAAATCCTCACAGATCTGACCGAATCCTACAACAGTGCTGAAGAGTAAGATTTCTCATTTTTTTAACTTCCAAAAACTTTTCAAACCTTTGCACTTTATTGCTGAAAGTATCATTTTTCATTCGTTACCAGTGAAAGACTTGGCTCTGCAATGAAATATCTCACCAACCTCTTAGTTTGCATAGTGAGGAATCCTTTGAAGATTCCTTTACTCTTTTTTCCTTTGATTAAGGCCCAGATCTAACACTCAGCCTTCTAAGGTCTATTTGTGAGAACAACTGGCCTCTGTATCTTGAGAAGAATTTCAGAAGTGGGTTCTTGGAAAGTGCCCCAGTAAGGTAAGTCATGATAAAAGACAGATAAAAAAAAATAGGGTTAGATTTTCTTAAATTAATCTCTGATAGTGTCATAAAAGACTGGGTAGGAAATGGTGAACAGTGACAATTTCAAAACACCTATAAACCACTCCTTTATCTTCTCATGTTTCTGTTGGACTTCTGTTTATTTAGTTATTTTTTAAAAAGTAACCCTTCATTTGTGATTTAATCTCCCAATTCAGAAAATCCTGAGATGTAGGGGGTCCAGTCCTCCCTTTCCACTGCTCTTGTACATAACAGATTGCACACAATCTCTGATTCCAGCTAACACACCAAGAGCACAGAAGAGTTAACAAAACCAATAGAACCAAGTTAATAACTGTCCTACTGGGTAAAGATTCCATCTTTCCACATTATTAGTTTTTTTATTGGATATTTTTCTTGGCTAATATTTATATCCACCATAGCTGGCAGAGCTCAAACCTGTCGTAGCTCTGACTGCACCTCAGACCTCTCCATGGGAGAAATCAATAGAACTGATTCATGAAAATCATCATTTATCAAACCTAGCTCTAGGATACAACACCACAGTTGATAAAATAACTTTGTTGTCTTATTCTCTAGCTAACTGTCTCTTATGTTTGTCACAGTGGATTAATTTGTTATTTGCCAATACCTATCCTTTTTATGTGTTTTAACCAGTAATAAGATGTTCTGTAGGGATCCATTTGAATGTTTTGGTTACAATAAACATATTGTGCTGTAAAAATAGGGCTTAATTCTGGCAAAGAATAAGGCTATAAACAATATTTTCAAATATTTTTGGTGAACAATACAACATTAAGTAAAATTTAAAATCTGGTAACAAGGAACAGTAATGTGCATGCACAAAGGTAATAAAAACCTAAAATAATTTCACATCCAGATAGTTATATTAGTCTTTGACCATTAGAATGTTAACATGATGATAATCAATCTTAAATCAATTACTGTGTAATTGCTGAGTCAATAGGAGTGCGGTTAAATATTGATAAGTGTCTAAAAGCTCTATCAGGACATATTGACAACTGGAGAAATGAATGCAAGTCTGTGCAAAAGGAAAGAAGCTTGACTTGCATTGCTTTGATGGAAAGCAGCACAAGGCTGAGTTTACATTCTTATTACTAGTTAGAAGTGATGATCAATACAGGCTGCCTCTGCCCTGTCAGCATGGAGCAGTGAAGATGTCTAGCTGCTATTTCCAGTCTTTTCATCTTTACAACAACATGGAGATGACCATCTAACATCCTGTGTAGCAGAGGGCAAAGGACTTAAGAATATAAAATGTTTTTTTAAAAAATAATTTATAAAGTGATATGGAGAAAAAAAGATCTATGTCCAGAAGGGTGACTGCTGTTTCTCCTTAGCATTCTCTGGTGGTTGCAAAGATAGTCACAGTAGCCTGCAGGAAGACTCACTGGAGGGGCTATGCTTATAAATTATGAATTAAGAGTCCTTTTATTTTGATAGGTATAAGCAAAATCGCTCCAAGGATTTACACTGCCTTCAGAATCTTCCAAAGTCAAGGCACATTTTAATTATACCCAGCCTGGTTTTGTGATGCTGCTTTTCAAAGGATTCACCAGTTTTGTTCCATGCAAGTGGAGCAGTCACCTTTATCCTGTTCTTCGACTTACAAAAACTCTCTTTCTGCAGTACTGAACTATTTGTTTTCCCATTTGCTTAATGAAGTCATTATGTTGAAGCAAATACCCTTTACTATTCCTTTTGTACCTACGAGTGGATGAATAATTGGTGTCTAGGTACTAATTCTTTGAATGAAACATGCTCAATTTTATCCATAGCCTGCAGCAAAATATATACAGCAAGAGAGAACAGAACCATTTGTTGCTGGATTTGGGTCAGATAAAATACATTACTATAGTGAGCTCCAGGTAGCACTACCTGTTAAAGTTATGTAGGAATGTCATTATATCCTGTTTCTTTCATGCAGATAACTTTTTGAAACATTCTCCTTTTCTGGTGGTATTTTCCTACTTTGATTCAGCCCAGGGCAAATGTTTTCTAGCAAGTTTCAGCTAAAACCATTCAGCCATTTCACTTTACTGAAAGATTAATTTTCACCTCGCTCTTAAGCCCCTTAATAAATATTAAAGCACAGTTTTGTTCTTGAAGCAATGGGTGAGCAAATCTTTCAGGCTAGCCCTCATTGTTTATTCTGTGCTCGCCCTTTCATGGCTGGCACTCAGTCACAAAATGTGTGAGGACCATCTTCTTCCATCTGCTGAAGCCAATATCAGATGATGCCTTCAAGCGATTACGGGAAGATCCTGTGAAGAGCTCTGTTCAAGAGTTTCTGACAAGAAATCTCCTGTGGCTCTGCGAATATACCCACTCTTTCTATGGTGCAAGTTTTAAACCCTGTGCTGAAAAATTGCTCTAGAGTCCTGAGAAGTCCTGTGGATCTTGTCAGCTGAGGAGCAGCCTTCCTAAAGCCCTGTCCTTACAGTTCTCACCAGGTCATCATGACTCCTCAAAGACCAATCACGTCATTCTAGTTTTATTAGTGCTCTAATTTTTCTTTTGGGTCAGGAGTCTCAAATACTCCCATTTGTCTTAGGAGCACACAACTGCTCATGGCTTTTGTTGGTATCATGTTGTGCAGAAAATAAGGGATGAATGGCCCTCTAAATCCAGGTATGTTTCTCACTGATTAGCAAAATATTTCTTACTTTATAATCTGTTTATCTTGATGAATTTGCTCCTGATAGGGAAAAAGGAAGCACTTCTACAGTTCAGTTTTATTTCCATGGCTTATTTCTTTTGGAAGCTTCAACAACGAGAAAGTCCAGTTTTGTCTGGACGGTGGGTATGGCCGGTAATTCTGGGAGGGGAACAACTGGCATCCTCAGTAGCAGAGAGAACTAAATGATCTGGGCTGAATCTGGGCTAAATATCTGGGCTGAAGCCCAGATATAGCACACCCTTGTAAAGATGTGAGATATTTTTTGGTTACTGTTAAATTTACGTGGCTACTCCATTGCAACACAAGCTGCGAAGTGGCTACGTAAACGTCAAGAATACAGACCATATTGATGCAGACAGTGTGCTACAGCTCTGACAAGCATAGCAAGCAAACTTTCACAACCATAGACTATCACTTTGTTTCATCTGTGCAGAGTGAGGAAAGACACATCTGCACAACTAGGATTCCAGTATCTCATTTAGATTCAGAATATGAACGGGATTGTTTTCTATCTGGAATAGGCTCTCTATCTTCAACCATTGCCATTGATGAAAAAGTCACTCTAATGGGGAAGAATGTTACTATTTCTAACACGCAGAAATTTTTAAAATGTCAAGGACTTTTTATAACTCTATTTAAATATTAACCTGTGTCAGTCTACTGACTATTTTTATCAACTGTGTTTGGACATCAGCTTGCTACGTGACAGTTTATTATGCTTTAGAACCATTTTAAAAAATGAAACAATTGTAGATTAATGTCTCTGCTAATGAGACATTGAAAAAAAAAGCCAAAATGCTTTAGTAGATGAAACAGATAGGAATTCAATAGTCCCCAATTTTTCCACTTCCCCATCTATAACAATAAAGTATGCACTTCTAAAAGAGTAAAATCTAAATTCACTCTCCTTATTCAGGTCATGCAGTAAGTAGTAGTTAATACAGATTGTATCTTTAAAATCTTATTGAATTCAGTCTCTCAAAGAGATACAAGTTATATTTATAGATGAAAAGAAAGGTTTAAGTGAGTTACAGAAGATCACAAATCATAGAGCCTGAGGGTGAGATGTGCAGCAGAGGTGTCCCATTCGCCATTGAAATCTTTATACTCTATGGGCTCAAGGGAGGTCTCCGAGGGCTGGGCCTGATGGTGGCACAGTGGTTATGAGGGGATGAAACACCTGTACTCTGTCAGGTCTCTCCCACATCTACATTTTCCCAGCTGGCTTCCTCCAACTGGAGCCAGAGTGCAATCCCACACTGAATCAGTGTGAAAACTCCAGATGACATGAGGTTGCTAAAATCAGGTGCCAAGGTTAACCACCATAGCATATTGTTTCTTTCAAAGACCGTGGAAAGATCATGAAATGTCTGATGTATACCTCTTCAAAATGGGGGTCTAGAATTAAACTGAATACTAAATACTAATACAGCTTTGTGTATCTAAACAGAAGGAGGAGTAAAGATACTTTTATACACATATATAATTATGCATATATATATATATATAAAACACATATAATAACTCCAGATAACAAATAACTAACTGATAATACCTGAAGCACCCACGAAACAAAGTATGACATCAAAACAACATCCACTCCTATGCCTCTCACAAAATCAATTTGACTTAGAATTTTCAGTGCTGGTCTCAAATGAAAAGTGTGAACTATCTCTCAGTCATTTCTATTTCCCAGTATACACTTTGAATAGGAAGGCTATGGATGAGCATCTCAAAGTTGGCTGATACTCTTAAAAATCTCTGAGTATATTTGTTTGCTTTAAAAATCATGTAAGACTTGTATATCTACCCTTATTTGGAAAAATTAAAAACTACAGTTCAGAGTTTCTGACATAATTTAAATAGCAAACTGATTAACTCTGAGGAGAGCACTGGTTGTTTCAGCCAGCACACTTAATGTTTATTTAAATGAAAAACCTGATGGCCAAAATAGGACATGTGGAACTCTGGAGTTTGGAAATTCATTGCCACTGAACAGATCACCTTCAAATCTGACTTTGTCTCTCACTCTTCATTATCATAAGCTTCGCATACTGAACAAGAAAGTGGTTTTTAAAACGTAAGTTTTAATACATTCTTACTATTAAAATATGCCATATGTAATGTGGGATATGCAGCTTAGCCACATTACACTTAGAACAGCCCAACCTTCTAAAATATTCTGATTTTTAAGTGCCTGATATTACAGTGCTCGCGCTGCATTAACATAGCATTTTGAAGCTCCGACTGTTTGGATTTATTATTAAATTTCTAGACGTGGGTCTGTACTCCTTTAGAAGTGTGAAGAAGTATTCTATATATACCCCAGTACCCCTGCTAGGCCTTTGCTTTTCAAAGGCTGACTGCAAAACCAAAAGAGGCATGATGCTCTTCTTTACAAGCACAACAGGAGATCTGTTCAATATTTATGACCTTCAGATGTAAAAATGCTCTTTATCAGCTCCTGTTTTGCATTCTATTCAGATAAAATCACGCCACAGGTCAGCTAAAAAGACTATCACTGATGTAAGTTAAATGAGCAGCTACCAGCATATGGGAACGAATGTAAGTATCACAGCAATCTAAGTGGATAAAGTATAGGATTTGCTTTTGTGGGAAAAGACAAAGTCTTTTGAAAATAAGGAGTGAATTAATTTGTGCTTTGCACAAAATATCTACTTTAGTAAGAAAAAAAACCAACAGAGGATGAACTTCAGCTGTGTGACTTTCAAGGACAATCACAGATGGGAATTTTAATGTTGCATGCAAGAATACAGCTTGGACCATTTGTCAGACATGTATGCTTTCTTTCACTGATGTCCCTATTTCACTAGGCCTTAGCATGTATACCTTCAAAATATGTCTAGTGCATATTCTAACTTTGATAAAATACCAAGTGTGCTGTTGTCCCAGCTTCTCTGCTGTAGGGTAAGAGTGGGGTGTGCACTTCAGGGGCTGGGTCAGCCACACACCGGTGATGAAGGCCTGTGGAAATGCCACATTTTTGCTGGCATAATGCTAAAACCAAGGAGACCCACATTCCATGGGAACAGTCTTTGTTAAATGAACTACACTGGTCTGAATCCTTAGCAGGTAAAATCACAGAAAGGCCCACATTCAAAACATTCCAAGGTTTGTAAAGGTAACATCTGATTGTTTAATAGCATGCTAATTTTGCAGAAAGCAATAAGAAAGATTCTGCTGTTAATCAAGTAAGAGTTTAATTTAAGAGGCCTTTTCAAAACAGAAGTTTTTGCCTATTTATTTTGTTTGAAACTGTCTTTTCTATCTGCCTGGGAAGCAAACATGCTCAAACCTTGCAATCCCTGGGATCAGCTTGCTAGGGGTAGGAAAACCACCTAACATTATTCCAGCAGCAAACAGGCACTGTAAAGTGGTTGGACACTTTAAAGTTCCCCTGCACAAGTACACCATAAGGCCCATGTTTTTTCAGCAATATGCTTAATCATATGAATGTCCGGACAAATAAGGACTGTTAAAAACAAAAGGTGGAAATACTTTCCAGTCCAAAGGGGGCAGGAGAAGCTGGTTTCGCCAGGTTCTGCTCAGTAAATTTAAAAAGATGATTATTTTTATTTTCAGTTAAAGGGTATTATTTCCCACAGAGTTAGGAGATAAATTACTGCACACATTAATTACACAGTATGCTGGGGCTTCACAAGAAATACATGCTTAAAACTAGTGCTAGGGTTGAGTGGATGCTACTGTCTTTTCTGCTATATATACATTATCTAATAGCACTCCCAAGGATTTCAGATCTATTCCCAGGTCTTCTTTTCAAATCACAGGTCAAGCTAGTGGAATGATTTTACAGTTTAAGATCTGGCCATAGGGAAATCAATGCAGTCCTTTTTCAGCAGGGAACATTTGTCATAAGTTTTTTCTAACAGTGACCAGCTCCAGTGTACGTGTAAAACTTGATACAGATAAAAGGAAGAGTGGACAGGAGGCTCAAAATGCAGCACTATGCTAGAATAGATTTTAAACATTCCAGGAAAACCCTGCCTTAGCAAACCTCCCTGTTAATTGAAAATTAAAATTCAGATTATTACCTCATCATCACTGTAGTAATTTTTTTAAACAAGATAAATCTGCTCCAGGTCTCAGCACAAAATGAAGTATCTGTCATCTTTTTATTCATCACACATTTTCTCACAAGGCATATTCAATCATTTATTTCAAGTCCTAATCATTTAAGGCTATAAAATTGATTCAAAATAGAGGTCAGTGTACAGGTATATTCTAATCTCACCTATGGAATGCTAATGCATTCAGCTGCACAGAGTTTTTCATGGTAGATTTTGACTTGACTTTGAGCAAAGGCTAAACACAGCATTCCTGACTAAGCTAATGCTAGGCATCCACAGGTAAATTACAGCAACAATGTGGAGTCGAGGTTTCAACTGAGAAGCTTAAAGAAAAGTTCACCTTCAGGAGGTTTTTTAGTATCAGCATAAATAGCACTTGCTGTTTAAAATCTGGCATTGTATACTGAAGAGCCCTGAGCAAAAAAAGATTTCTAAAGGTGCCTTCTAGTTATTTTCTCTGATAGCATGCTAATTATGCAGGAAGCATGCTGGAAATTGGTACACTGAATGTCTTGGTGCATTTTTGTCTCTGAAAAGCATTGTATTTATTTCACTGAGCTGATTTCAGTATTGGTGGCAGAGAAATTTTCCGGTAATGATCCCAACAAGCCATTCCCTAGGTACCCACCAGGGAGATTAAGATTTTCACCCAGGCAGGCTTCATTCCCATAGCTACAGGAGCCTGTACACTGCCCATGCCACTTGTAGCATGTCACAGAGACAGTGACAGAATCCTGAATTTGGCCTTTGGTTTGAATCTCAAGAGGCAATGTACCATGTTCCTGCTTAAAACCTCCTACTTGGAACTGACTGCTCTCACTTTGTCCCCCTTTACCGACCAACAGACATCATCCTGGAACGTTACCCTGGGATCTTCCAAGATGTATATACAGACACACTAATCAGGCCATAAATCAGCTACATTATTTTAGTAGCCATACTGCTGTTGTAAAGATCTGGAGCCATAACGGAGCCAAGACATGACAGAAGAGGTACTACCTAATAAAACAGTAACTGTTACAGTGACAGACAAAGAGCCAAGCTTTTATGCACCCAAGTCTTGTCTTTTAAATACACTGTCACAAACACGCACCAAATAATCCCCCCTGCCATCATCCTCTACATCTGGTGTTATTAGGAGAGACTACTCCTTCCTGCAAGCTTCACCCATGACGCCTCCAACATGGCCAAGATCCCTGAACCAGGGAGCCAGAGAGAAATCTGAGCAAATGGATTATGAATCCGCAAAACCAGTTGACAGCTCTTCTGCGTTCTGGGAGCCAATGATGCACCGAACATAAACTGCAGTGCTGCTGCTCTGAGTATTACCACTTGTCAGAATGAGAAAAGAAACTATCAAAGTACACATTGCTTTCTTACCATGCTGACCACTACAACATCTAGGCTGTAGTACAACAATCACAAAAGGGAAAGCATATTTTTGAACCGTTGTTTGGAAAGGACAGCTGAACACATCGTCTTCATATTGGCTTTATTAATTTACTTTTGATAAATTTGGGGCAATATCAAGATGCAGCTCATCTGTGGTCTCCCAACATTAAACTATTTTGCTTGCAAATTAGACTAGGCTTATCCTATCTCATAACACGCTAGTGCTTAGCCACAATATAGCAAGTTGCCTGATGTCTGCAATACTGTTATTTAATATTTTGATCTCTTATCTTTTTCAATACGCAAGTCAGATTATGAGAGTTATACACTACAGAATATTAGTTCCTTCATTTTAGATAAAAATGTTTCTTTCTTTTGTCCCTCAAGACTGCTTTGGCTGGTTCCTCGAGAGCTCTGCAGCAAGTTTTCTTTTCTTTATTGACCTTAATACCTCTGGTTTCCCTAAAACTATCCTGCAATCATTTCTTTCCTTACCTTTGGAATATTCTCCTAATAATTTTTTAATGTGAATTTTAATATTATTAAACATCTAGTTACATTAAAGCATTCTGTAAGTCAGCAGCAAAAGAGCTGACATTCAATATTTTCCATATAATCCATTATTTGCTGCCTCTTAAATAACAGACATCTATTTCCCCAAGTCTTCCCCCAGTTCTAGTGAAATTATTCTCTTTGATTCATGGGCAGTATATTATAGCTGAGAGCATTTATACAACAGCAACCCAGGGAGAGCTGTTCTTTCATCTTTGAAACTTTGCAAGCATTAGAGATTACTTACCACATTTTTACATTAAGAGCAGACTAAAGAGCATAGACTAAACTGTAAAAGTCCAAATGCCTGAAACTAAAATACCAGAACCAAGGACTACTCTCAAATCTTTTGACTGGTCATTTTCTTTAAGTTGTGTGCAGTTGTGTATTTTACTTTAACTTACCCCATACTACTATATTTCGTGGCTTTTCCCTGGGGAAGTAATTTTGCTCTATACTTTGTATACCAATAAGCATGTTTTCAGTACAATAATAAAGTATTGCTTTCCCCCTCTTCTTTTATCAATGACCCACAGTGCTGTTACAGAAACAAAGGAAATGTTGTGTATGATGATGATGGAAAAACTTATCATCAAACCGGGCAATGGTAGCCATTTGACACTAATGATGAAGGCCTTGACAACAACAGTAGAGCCAAATTGTGTACATTTCCCTTTACCTGCTTGCAATTACACTCTTTGGTGCTATAATTATGTATACATACACCAATGTCCTGTCTTTGTAAAAGAAAAGAGGTCAAAAATACAACTGGATTTCATTAAGTTGTTATGCTTGGTTTTGATTTTTCATCAGGCATTCAGTCTTGAAAGGTAAATTCTACCTGGATGTACTACCTTGCCATAAAGACAGGTAATGGCATCATGAATTACTCCTGATTTTCAAGTGAGATAGAAACCACGTGTGTATTTTCTACTAGGTAGGAACAGCAGCTGAAAAGGGGAGGTGTTTTTGAAGAATATGTTTACATCTGGCTTGTGTATTTCTGTGTGACAGTACTGGCCTGGAGAGAGTGAGAACACAAAATCTAACTTACATGTACACAGTATAGATTGATCAGAGTTCTTCTTGTAAATATAAATACATACACATGAAAAAAATATGCCTGCAATAAGCTAGCTTTGCTTTCATGTTCAGTAGTACTCCTTCATGAGGGATTATCCTAGGATAAATGAAAAAAAAAATTGGTTCCAGATTGCTAAAATGCATGGAGTGCATAGAGCAGTGCTTACTGCTATTTTAAACAGTAACCTAATAGGATAGAAACTAGAAGGAGTTACAGTGCTATGCCTGACTATTTCCTTTTATAGGCCAACTAGTTTGTAATCAATATTTAGGCAAGCTAGAAAATTCCCTTTGATTCAGTTCATTTTGATCTCAGTGGACTGGTTGTACAACACCACCTTGTTAATATGAAGAGAGACATCATCTGGTCCATGTATGCAGAATACACTTGTCAGTGTTTCTGATTACAGAAGTCAAGCTCTTTCCAGTCACATCAAAAACGCTGCAAATGTAAGTTTCAGTACACTGCCAGTAGTTTATAGGTATATAACCAGTATGGCTACAGTACATCATAAAATTTTATGTCCTGCAGATTTGTCTGCCACAGAACATTTACTTGCTGTCAAAAAGGTAAAAAAAATTATGCTAACAGCCCTGGGTTTCCTCTATATGCACTGAAATTTCTGAAACCATCTCTACAGCTACTATTTTTTCCTTTTTGCAACATTTGATGCACTCTACTTTTGAGATGTGGAGAAATTTTACTTTCAGAAATAGATTATTTTCATATTGGTATCTAGGGAACAGCAACTTCTAGAGACAAAATTTACTTTGGGCCTCCTCTGTGAGGCTTAGCCATGAGCCTGCCACATGGCACTGGGTGTCTCCCCTTTACTGGAAAGAGCCTTTGCGGGAGAAGCCACATTGATGTGGTTTATTAGATACAGGTACTGTTTCACTCAAGCTCGCTTTAGCAGAGATGAGCACAGAGCAGGCCCACTGGCCAGCTCAGTCGTTTCATGGTTGCCAAATGTACAAGGGCTAAAAAGGTCTCTTTGGTGCTATCTATGGGGCAAGTATTTTTGTGCTTCTGTTGCAGGGCTCTTAGTACAACAGTAGAACTCGGCAAGTAAGGGGCTAAGCAGTGGCTTTAGCTGCTAGGTGGTAAAATTAGAGGCCGATTCTGTGCCACCAGCACTAATTTCAACAGGGAAACAGCAGTTCTTGAAGTCTGCAGGAGCTTCAAGTGAAGTTGGCTTGTATCACCAAGTTAGCTGAAGACTTTTATGGTAAAGCCCAGTTAATAACAGTTGGGCATTCCATCCTACTGTAACATAAAAAACCCTGCGATGATCACATATCACTGCGGACAGATGTGCATCTGTTAAGTTTACTGCTTTTACTCAGACCCCGCCCCACTGCAAATACAACAAACCCACCAGCAGTCATGCTGAAGCACAGGGAAGCTGCAGAGCACAGATCCAACCAGAGCCACCTGCTGAGCACAACCACCCACCAGAGATGACATGACAGCTCTGACACGCCAGCAATACCTGGGGGTACTTTTGGCTCTGTCAGGGATTTCTTGAACAACCTTGGCCATATCATAATCCTCTCATTGCTAAGCTTTAATGATGACAGCTTTCCTCCACTGTTTGAGTGGTATATAATTCTTGGGGAAGGAATATCTCACATTTTAAACTTACACCTCTTCATACCTTCCATATACGAAACATTATAATTATGTATTTTTATGAATTAGAAATAGTTTCTTAAAATAATATTCTGAGTAGACTGTTGCCTGAAGAAAGATTATTAGTTTTAGTGAAGTGACAGTTTCTAGCAATTTTTTTCTGAAAAAATCCCAAGCAGTTCTGATGAAGTAATAGCAATAACACTTCTGAACCCCATTTGTGTGCCTTTGTTTTCTCCCAAGTCCATGAATGCTCCCAAGATTAGAGAGAGAACAAAAAGCCAATTTTTAGCATTTGGAAAAGGAAGCACAATGAAAACCAGTGTACGCAACTGTTGAGTGCACACGCAATCACCTCCCACACTGGATCTGACTACACAGCAATACAGTTTGATATGAGCAACTGCATTTAAATAAAATCAACCAGCTAATAATTTTAAAACAAAAAAATCAAGAGTCTGAAATAGACTGCTGCAAAAGATGTTCATTGAAAGAGTGTTCACTAGTATGAATTAAGATACTCATACCTAAGTCCTGTTAGTGCTTGGAAAGACTTTCTTCCACTTCAAAGCCTCTTGAGCTTCTCTCAAGCAACTGCAAGTACCGACTGATGAAAGCAGCTGAGGGCTGGATTCAGGCTCATTTTGTCAAAAATATGAAAATCTTTCAGATTTTTCACTAGAGCTGCTGCCCCTTGGGCACATTTCCCTGCAAAAGCCGGGAAGGACTTTCCAAGGACCCCTCATTGGCTGCAGGCTTTGAATTGGAGCACAGCTTGGGCCATAGCAACTCTTTTAGGACTACTTTTTCAGCAACAAAGCTGAGCTTTGTGCTCAGAATAATGCTGGCACAAGCACAACAGTGTTTTGAGCCTTGTGTGTTATTTGTTGCATTATTTTATGTGCACCAGTTCTGGATGTCTTCTGTCAATACTGTGCAACATTTATATTTGGTTTGGTGCTCTCCTCATTATGAAAGTACAATAGCATGAACCTAATCCCTGCTAGGAAACCTGGTTTAAACTCAGACCTCAGAAAGCTACATTTGAGCTGAAACCAATCTCTGCATCTGGGGGTTGGCAGGTAGTCATAATATTTCTATTTTTATTATCATTGTGTCTTTTTACAAATTCCTAAGTACATGTGGAATAAATACATTCAATTCCCTGTAGAGTTCTTCAGTACAATAGACATTTATGACAAGTAAATTGCCAAGAAAACATTTGCAATGCATGTAATTTCCATGTTAAATCAAACCTTTAAAATAGAAGTAATCTTTTTTAGAGTTTCACAATTTTTACAGCAAAAGCTTGATAAAAGAGTGTTTCCCTTCTGAGAAATAAAGCAATAAGATAATTGCAGGGCTGCTGCGAACCATTTGGCAAAAGCTGCTTGCCATCTTTGAGATTATCCCTATGGTAGGTTTTACTTTTTCTCATAAACCTTAAAGCAGCTATTAGAAGAATAGTAAAGTGTGAGCCTGGAGAAATGCCCATATTTGGCCATGAAGCCAAAAGAATATTAGTATGGTACTGTCTTAATCTCAGGAGCTAACAGAAAGGCAGATTTACTGAAAGAATGTGACTGGATTGTGTTCTGTATGAATACAAGAAGAGTCTTAATTTGGACTTCAACTATGGATGGGAGTAGACTCTTGTAGGGAATCAATCTCTCTCTTTTTCTGAATAATGTGGACTTCTGTTGTTTTTCTAGCTAGCAGGTTGTAAGTCAAAAAAAAAAAAAGTAATTCAAAGTTAGGAATGGCAGAGTTGTCTAGATACATTGGCACTTTTGAAATATTTTCCCCTTGAGCTTTCATTCAATGCAAGATTGGACAGTTAGAAACCTGGATGACTGTGGGCCACAGCGAGCAGTCAGAAGTACAGTCTGAATTATACAAGAATGGGAGTTGCATCTCATGAATCAGGAAATTAAAAATAAACAAATAGCTACTAGCACTCGAAACTGTGGATTTTGCACTTTCCAGCAGTGTTGCTAGCTCCAGGAATTTGTGAGATTATATTATATACAGTAAATGTTTGCTTTATCCAGGCCAAAGCAAGGGCAGCAAAACTGATCAAGCAGAGAAGCCAGAAATGCCCCCATCACCAAGCCAGATTTTCAGGCACTCTGCTGTAATATGGTCAACACAAACACTAAAATTTGTAGCAAATAAAGATATAAATGTCTAAAATGCCTGTTCTACAGAGTTCAAGTGTTTCATTGACACACTTGAAGGGTGGAGGTAGAACTACAGAGATCATGCATATTTATGAACAACTGCTTTTGATTATGAGATGTAAATCTCATTACGTCTTTAATCTTGACTGCCAAGCCCAGCGACATTTCTAAATATGTCATTGAACGCACTTTACTATGTAGTCTTTTTATAGAATACTGAAATTTCTGAAATATTAATATACAGTCACCTCAGTTAAGAAAAAAGGGTAGCTCTAAATCAGTCTTTAGCATAATAAACTCATCACTGAATTTGGCTTTCTATCCCAAATAGCGGCTCTGATGTCATGAAGATTGAACAGTGACAATCTTCATTGTGGGTTATGTGGAAGTATGTAGTGACTTTTCAAAGTTCAAATTGCAAGTGGTTTAAAGAAACAGTTTACTATATTCAGTGTTGTGCATTACTGAAGGGTCCCTTACGAAAACACTGAAAAGGCTTCCCTCTCCCTCCCCACACTCAATAGCCTGATCATAAATCTAATGAAAACTACAGTAAATCACATTTCTGACATGCCAATGCAAGATTTTTTGTTTTGGGTGTTTCAGCCTGTAGTTTGTCCAGTGCTGCAGGATTTCTTTGAATTACTTTGTGAACATTAAAATCAATATGTTTTAATCTCAGGATTTCACACAGCAATTTTGTAGACTCTGTGGCTGTTGTTGCCTCTGCACCAATTTTATAAATACAGTAAATGATATTAATCATATTTTGGGTTTCAGTTTAAGCTTGAAGACATTGCATATGGAATCAGCATAAACTGTAAAACAGGACATGGATTTACCTGACACCTTCTATCAATCACAGATTAAGACAAGTATGGACTATTATGAGCTATGCTTATGTTTCAGAGAGCTCTCAAAGGAAGCTTTTGATAGATAACAGTGGTTTACACTTACTCTTTTTAAAATAATGTGTGCAAAAAGCCAATAACAGGAAATAACTAGTGGGATTTCTAGTGAAATTGTAGGATGCATTCACAGTCCCACTAACCATTTATAGTAGTCACATTGACAAGAAAATTGTATCCTCTTGCACTGAGTAGGTAATATTAGACATGAGCAAAGGTGTGCCTCTGCACATCTTGTCTTATGTGAAAAAGAAATTACTGTCAAAGTTTGGGAAGCTATTTAAAGTAAAAATAAAATTCTGCTATACAGGTGTTCTGTAATGACTATGTTTACATGGATAAATGACAGTGTTTATACAGTGTACTAATATGTATGGCTTGACTCCTGTCCCTCTCTATCATCATAATAATATGATGCTACTCTTCCTGAAGATGCCAGAAAGTAATATTTTAAGGAAAGTCAGCACAGCAAACGGTGACTATTGGTCTAATCCAGAATTAATGTGCCATAACTGTGTAAGATATTCAGAAGAGAAGCAACAAAATATCATTATATTTCAATGAAAGCTAATTTATAGGTACTATACCTGTACAAATGCTAAGATACTGGCAAGGTTTAGATCCTCTTGCATACTAGGGTGTTTAAAATATAAAGGCTTTACTGTCACACTATTATTTTATGCACCTGCATTGCTTATGTAATGGAGCAATATGTTTCAAGTGCCATGTTAGTAGCAGCCTCCTCACCTGCATCAGAGAAACTGATTCATGTCAAACCCAATCCTGCTCAAGAGGAAATGAAACAGCCTCACACCACTTGGGTGGCAGAGAGCTGAGTCAAAGCAGCATTTACCCCATGACCCACAACACTCCTCACCCCCACTCATAGCTCAGAAAGTCTAAGAATAAAATATTCAGTTACGGATAGGAATTGCTGTCCCATAACCTTTCTATGCAGTGTTCTCCCACAAGGCTATACCCTGGGGATTCGTGCTGATCGTGTTCATATTCACAGAAGTTCCTGCATCACATCAGAGATGTTCTGAGAGCTAAATTTAGAACAGGTGAGGCATTTTCATTACTTAATGGCTTTACCACACCAAATGAGGGAATATCATCAGCAAATATTCTAGAAAGCCACAGACAGGAAGCTTTCACTAATTTCTAAGAGAATAAGGTATAGTTAAGAATGAAGCCAAGTTAGTAACTTTAGCAGACAAATTAATTTTATCCAGGTTCCAAAAACTGATCAGAGTATACAAATACTCTGGTACAAATACCCAAAAATGAAAAAGATTACAAATCAGCTATAGACAAAAATGTCATTAGATTTCTTAGAAAACCAGCAGGAATCAGTTCCACGCACTGTGTTCAGAATTACATACGCAAAACTCATGGTGAAGGAGGTATAAAAGTCTTTTGAAGCTTGTTAGAAGGGCCTGACTTTACACAGGCTGCAGTTTCTCTTGTTGATAATTGGATAGTGGATATGAGTTATTCCTATCTTTTCCCACATGAGAGGACTGAACTGACAAATGTTCTCTGGTTTATAGGGGGATTGAGCTGACTGTAATCCAGATAGCTCCGCAGACATACTCCAGATAGTCCTGTTCTCTTCTTATATTACATACAGCTACAGGAACTCTTACTGCCACCCTTAGTGGACCTTCCTAGATACTCAGGTAGACAATAGTAATTATCTGGATCATCCGTAGTGAATCACAGGACAGTCATGAACCAAACCCATAAGGTTGCTGTGAAGTAGGCAAAATTCAGTTTAGAATATGTAAAAGGAAGCCTCACTCTGGAGTTTTCTTCCACTGTTAGTTTCCAATAATTCCACAGTTTCCTAAGAGATTTCAATTAGAAAAACATGTACTATCAGGATAATATATCCGTTTATAAGCAGTTTTACCTGTGTGGAAAGTGCAGTTAGTAGGAGAAAAGCAGATGGTTTTTAACAGATTTCAGATATAACAAGGACCTCTCAACCTGTGCAGGCAGAATAGTGACCGTAATGTACTTGCACATAACCCAAGAAAAATGGTTAGATTACAAGAAATGTTATTGGCCAGTAGAGTACATGACATTAGCATACCCAGCTGTACTCTCTGCATGAAGATGATATCCCTTTGCAGCCCAGTTGTTAAGGGCAGATGTTCTGTTAAGCACATTTCAATTAATCTACTTGATCTTCCAGTGAGATTAATCAAGAAGGCTTTTCTGGCTTAATTTTTAATATAAAGAAGCATATTTCTGCATTAATGAATATCAGTGAATTAGTGTATATCTACCTAGGAAAGAATTCACTATTAATAATCTGTGGAGAATATTGATATGTATTGAAATAATGCAAGTTCATTCAAATAAATGGATGTCTCCAAAAGAAAACAACTACTGAAAGAAAAGATCTCGGATAGACAGTTTTCCTTGACTGGGGAAAGATACAAGTATTTTACTGAAGGAAAAAATCTATTAAAAAATGTGCAGAAGTGTGCATAAGACATTATACAATAATCTGCAAAGATTTTTTAACAGGACTGAAAAAAATCTTATTTCCACATTTCCTCAAAGTGTCATGAAAATTTGGAATCAGTTTGTAAACCAGAGGAAAACATAGATGAATAAATTCAGGAAGTAGGAAACACGATGGTATTATTTGGACAGATAGAGTGAACTACCCACACTCCTTTGCAACAGCTCTGCCACAGAAGAAAACGTACACTTTAGGAAGAACACTTCTATTTAAGGATGAAAGTGATAAAAACTTAGCTTTGCACAAAATTGTTAAGCCCTCCTGTGGAATCTCACTGATCTACTTTGAGCAGCGTTTTCCACAACATAGACTGAGAATTACAAAGTAGAAAATTTAGATTTAAAAAAAATAAGTTAATCCTTTTTTTCCTGCCACGTCTCCATGATAGAAAGCAGGGCCCACTAATTTCATTATTTTTTCAGCCTAGTTAACAAAGTCAGAGTAAAACCAGCCAGGAAGCAAAACAAGGCAAAATAAAATACTATTTCATTTAGGTGAAGAGTTGCAATCAGAACTTAATTCTGGTGTCAAACTTTGCATATCAAATACTCAGAGCAACCATTTAATCCATGAATCATTTAATCCCTAGAGGTAAAAAATCAGTACAATAATAATGTTCAAAAGCATTTGTTTTGTTGAATTTGTTGGGGTTTTTTTCCTTGTTTGTTTTTTTTTTCTTTCTTTTCTAAATTTATTAAGGGGTTACAGAGGCACAGCAAAGAAATTATCTGGACACACTACGAGCTGAATTCTGGAAATCTGTGCCAAACTCATATGCATCTGATACTGAGATACAAAAGATGAAAGACGGTTATAGTTTTCATTTGCTTACTCTCAGTGCTTGTCTATTTGTTATAGAAATATTGAAATATCCCTATGAGGAACTTCTTGTATCCACAGGAGATCACAGACACACAAAGTGACCTTGTAATATCTCCAGACTGATTTCTACACCTGAAAATTTTGAGTAGTTTTAGATGACAATTTGAATGCTGAGTGTCTGTGAGCCAATGGTCATCTCTTTTCAGGGTACTTCACCAATGTGAACAAGTCTTTACTGGCCCAGGTAATGCATCTGGACCAAGAATTATTCTCCCTGAAGGGCTCTTTACAGTAAATTACAGGGACTGGATTTCCAAGGTTGCCAAGTACTGTAGCTTCAGGTGAAGTCAGTGCAAATTCTGGGTGCTCAACATAATTCTGAGAGAGAGAGAGAGAAAAAAAACGTCCTCTGATTTCAGCCACCTGGAATGGACGGGGTAGGTAGTTCAATCACTACACTTGAAGGAAACAGGTTTATGATCTGTACCATCCCTGCTGACTTCACTGTGGCATTACAAATTTTTCTCCTAGTGCATAGTTTTTATCACATTCCAGGTCTCTAGCAGTGATCAGTATAGAGCTGACAATAATTTAAAGGTTTTAAGTAAAGGCCTCTGAAATTGTGAGTTTCAACTGAATCTGAATGGGATGTATTTAAAAGATTTTCACCTACAATAATGCTTTCATGGTGAAATGAAGAGAGTAATTAAGAGATGATGAGACAGGACTGAAAGAAGCAGATGTTGAGAAGATGAACAGTCAATATTGAAACATTCTTCCAGTATGAAGTAGCTGATGGAGACAGCCTATAGCCATGCCAGCAACGGCTTGGCTCACAGCACTGTACTGCAAGAGAACCAGCTGATCTTTTTTCTTTGTGACATTATTTAAGGTCCTTCTCCAGCTTTATTTCTTATTTTGAAGGAATTCTTGATAGATCACAATCAAAAGTTTGTTTCTGACAAAGCTTCCATGGGAGTTTGTGCCCAGGCTTACTCAGAGACCCCTCTGGCTATCCATCTGCACATTAGCCCACAGAATACTTTTCAAAATCTGGCTTTGTGTTACCAGTTGTCAGTGCTGACTGAGTTCCCGAGGAAAAACTACTGGGGGAGAAATGTGCATGCAGACATTCAGAAAGCCAGAGGGTTTTTTCATGATCTAGTTTCTTTACATTGTAAAGCAGACAGTCTGTTCACAACAGGCAAACATACGATTGTCCTAATGCATGAAAACACTGTACTCTACAAAGCTGTTAGATCTAGCTCCCAGATGAGCAATGGCAGCACCTCATGCAACAAAGGAAAAAAACAAAGCAAAGCAAAGAAACCTTTGGCATGTCAGCCAGCTGGGAGTTCTGCTTTGATACTATAAAGTATATATTGTGGTGGCACCAATGTGATCTTTGCAAATCTGACTTTGTAATCTCTGCGTGTATATTCTGTCTGGAACAACAAAGCTTCTGTTTCAGACAGAGTTTGGTTCAGTTGCATTCAAACTATATTCTCAACCTTAATATGAATAATACTACTGCTTCAGATTTTGCAGACATTCCTCTTAATCACAAGAACAATACTGGCATGTTAACCACCATCTGCAATACTGCACTGTTATTTCACTTAAACATTTCCAAAAGTGGAATTTGTGACTTATGTAATTGTGACTTCTAAATTTGTGCAGTACTTCTGAACCTTCACCCGATTCCCTCACACTCATTTTGATAATGATATTGCTCAATTATATCACTGATTTACTAAGGCTGAGTCTATTCTTAGTCCTTTGGTAGGTCATTTTGCCTCATGATATGTTGGCAGCACTGAGATTTCATGGCCAACCTAATGGCAGAAAGAACATTATACTGTACCATCTTAGCATTACAGTCTAGTGAAACACATTCTGATGTGCAAATGATCAAATGCTTGCTTTAAAAGGAGCTGGAGGTGGCCATCTGCAGTGACAGATATTTCCATATGTTTAGGATATGCATGTGTCAGGCATTGTAGAGAGCCCAGTGTTATCGTCCTTCTACCACTTGGCATTACAAAGGTTTTACATTTCCATGAATGATGACTGACTACAATAGTTCTGGCATTGACAGAAAATGCTGCTATTGTGAGATATGCAAAATACGGCTTCCAGCAGAGACCAACACGGCATGGCTCTCAAAAGCCTGGCCAGAAAGACTCCTTTCCAGTTATTCAACAGAACCTCTGTTTATTGAGCACTGTGGTTTGAGCACAACAACTGCACAAACCCAGACTTTAGTAAGTCACAACAACAATACCATTTTGAAGATACTTCAAGAGCTACATTTTCCTTTCTGTGTGGTTGGGGTAAATTCACTGACTCCACTGAGGTCAGTGGGAGCACTGAATGATTCATGAAGTCTCCGCGTTCACACATTGAGGTCTGCACAAATGCCAAGTAAGTAGAAAAACAGTCTTCATCTTCAAATAGATTATAGACATCAGATATATGTTGACAGTTGTGTGAGTTTTCTCCAGTGTATGACTACAGGCAATCCTACAGAAATAGCAGCTTCCTGGCTTTCAGTGGTTTGGGTAAATGGAAAGAAATACACACACTCCACAGGCAAATGGATCAGTGATGCAGCCTGGTTTTGCTTCACTGAATTTAAGTATCAATTTAAAAATTAATTCCTAGAAGAAAGCCTTCTTTGTGTTTTTTAACCTCAAGGTTCCTTAAATTACATCCCAGATGATCACTGCGTTTCTCCAGAAAATACCTCTGAGCCATTCATGTCGTGAACTTGATGACATGTGGAAGATGACCTCAGCAAGGAGGCATATTTCAGACAGTGCTGTGTGTAGTTTATTGACTAAGAGAAGCAGATGAGAATCAATGATAAAAATGTCTCTGATGGTAAATAAGTAAGAATCTGATCTTCTGCCTGTTGAACTTAATGCCCTTTTTTACTGATTTCAAATGGGCATTGGCTTACACACACACAAAACCTCCTGACTGGCAATAGCAGAAGCATCATGTTCACAATTCACCAATGGTATACAACTATGTTCCTCTCAAAAAAACTGTGTGATTAATAAAATATAGAGTGGAAAGATACTTTCTGATTTTCCTGGCCACCTGGCATTTATAAAAATAAATATTTAAAGCAGTGGTGTTCGGTATCATGCTCTACCAGCCCATACCTTTTACACTTTTCTTTCATTGATGGTATTAATTTAGAGTTGTATTTTCAGCTCCAAGCAATCTGTTTATGTGCATGCTCAACATCAGCCAGTCACCATTTTTCTTAAATCTTTTACTGTATGCACCTTCAATGATTTGGATGACTGTATGCAATTAATTCACATTCTTGCCTCATCTATATCAGTTCTTCCTCTTAAAAATATCTTCTTTGTTACACTACATTAAAATGGGATACAATATTCTGATAAACCATTGCCACTTTGGAGCAATTCAGCTATATAGAAATACTTTTGTCATCTTTAATATCCTTGATGCTGCAATTCAGTTTCTAGGAAGCATAAGAACATATAAAGATACCATACTTTAGCAGCATAACATACAGGGAATACAGCTTCAGTAAATCAACTAAGAAGTTGCACAAGTTGCCTACAAAATTTTCCATGTATCCCAGAGAGACAAACCCTTTCCATTCAGGATACAACATACTAACACCTCAAATAAGACTCCTCTTTTGAAGCAGAAATACCTCTTTTACATTTGACTTCTCTCTCTTTCAGGTTTACATGCCCCTTGGAGGCAAGCTAGCAAATTACACAGGAAAATTTATGTGATAAGTCAGTCATTTCTTATGCAAATATTATGTTCTGCTTCAGGGTGTATCCTTAAGCCACATCAGATATTTACCTCAGTTTTTGAAAGTATTCCTTCTGTTAGAGCAAAATGGTATGTCTCCTAGAAGGAAATTATACTGAAGTTTCTGTTAAAGCAATCTGCAGGCATTTAAAAAGGCATTATTGCTAGAATTGTCGAATAATACATAATAAGATTTTGCTGCCTAGCAATCGCCTACCCACTTGCAATTCATATTGGGTCACTGAAAATCACAGAGATTAAATAAACCAGGAAGTTTGCTGCTCAGATTATATTAGATCTTCTACCTGTTGGCAATATATTTGTTTAATCCTTTTTGACCCTAATCACATTTACTTTCCCGACATAAAATATGAATTAATTCACTATCTCCCCACATTTCTTACTATAATTTGTGTATTTTGTCCAATTAGCAGTTGACATATTTTCTTGACTACACATGAGAATTTGAGAAAAATATTCAAAATGACCTGATTTTTAAAAATTTGCTGAACATACTCTTAATTAATGCTGAGATCTCAATGGTAGCTCTTCTGAAATTACAGTGACCTGATTTTGAGTTCCTAGAGTTGAATGTTATGTGCTAATTTCAGATGCACAGCCTTACCAGTCTGGTCTACATCAAAGCATTAAAGAGGTCTCAAGGACACCATTCTGAAGGCTGCAAAAGAAAGCCCCAGCTACAGAGGCTTCCTTCCTGGAAAAATAAGGCCTTCCTGTCCTTTGAATTGGGTGGGGGATACGCAATAAACTTTTTTAGACGTTGGAGTTTCATTATGCAACTGCTCAGATGTAGCCATTACCATGACTGAAAATTCCAGCTGTTTTTGGCTTCAAGCAAAAATTCAAGGTTACTTTAATATAGCTTTCTCTGCATTTGATAATACCTATTTTCTGCTAAGGAAAAATTACTTTAGAACTTCTGCTACTTCATACTGCAATTATTTTTTTCATCAGTTAGAGCAGCTGCCAATTTACCACACTTTGTGACCTGTGTTAGCTTGGTTTAGAAGCCAATCTAACAGTAATAAGCCTTTCTGTGCAGGAAAAGCCTCGGTGTTCACTATTCAGGTGATGGAGTGAGATGATACCATCGACAGTCCTTATCAGATAACAAATGCAAACCCAGTTCTGACTTAATTCTTTGAGAGCTGTGAATGGATTAGTTCCCCCATAACATTTTACCTGAGAAATCTGTAAAACAAATAATGTGTAATGTTCATAAAAATAAAATAAAATAAAATTAGTTTCTAGTATTTAGATGTGTTTTCATTACAGGTAGTTCACATTTCAAGTATGTCATATTTGACAGTACCACTGCACACAAAGACTTGACAGTGATGAAGCCGATACAGTGCATCTGAAGATAACACAAAAACAAATAATCTATAATCTGCATATATAACTGCATTTGCAAAAGGTAACCACTACTAAAGTCAAGAAAAGATAATTATCTATTATGAAACAAAACTTATCCCTCTTTCAGAGCAATATTGTTGACTACATTATCTAGAACAGAAATCAGATTTGACGTTCTACGAAACATTTTTAGACACATTGCTAGGTAGCAAGTTAGAATTTATTTTCCTTAAGGTTCATCAGTAAAATACTGTGAATTTCATGGTTAAAAGCACTCTCTGAGTAGCCAAAAGATGTATTTCTATATCAGCAGTAGTAATTATTAGATTTTTACTAAAAAATTCACATTTCTGTGAAAATTCTGCCTTTGTGAAAGTTAGGCAACTCCTATTTATTTGGGAATTGACTTTGGGATGAATATCCCTGGGAACCAAGAACTCAACGCTTCTGCTACAAGTGCAAAACACAGTTCTTTTATCTCTCTCCCTGTAGCACAAATAAATAGATCTCACATTTAAAAAGTAACAACAGAATACCATACCAAAGGAAAATATTCCACTGCAAGTCTAAGGAGAGGATAAGGAAGCAAATAACCTGTGACAGATTTGGTTACTTAATGTACTACAGGGAAGTGCTCAGATCCTGAGGTAGTAAAAAAAAATTCATATAGAACAGAATAGTCTAATTCACATGCAAAGCACTGTACCCAAAGCATCAGGTGTTCCCTGGAGGGACATAATACAGTGGTGATGAAAATAACTGAATAACCAACCATAAGCTGGACAATGGCAGTTGTGCTTAAATACAAAGAGCACCTCTTGCCTCATAAATGAGGCAAGATGAGAAAGGCCTATCAACATAAGGACACTTTCCTATCTAGGACCCAATGCCATGTCACATCTGCTAATTGTCTTCCCTCACTGTACCTTCAAACAAGTGTAAAACCGCGTAAGATAGAAGAGCAGCTGAGGAAAACCATATCCTTTCACCAGAATGCTAATAAAGAGCCATTATTCCAGCTAAGCCTCATTTCTCCTGAGAAAATTATGGTACCAATACTTACCACATATATATGGAATGCAAAAAGTAGCACAGGTTACAATTAGTTCCGCTTTTGATATAAAAAAAGCTATAAATTAAAATACATGAGGGCATTTTGATTATTTTTAACTATGAAATATCTATTTGGTTTTGTGTTTTCAACTGTTCAAACCTAACTGTTTAGTTACATCTAATTTAAATGTGAAAAATACTGTGGTTTAGGGAAATAGATCATGATACATATTTCCAGAGAATTCTTATTACAGAAAGTCACTGAAGTACTGTTTTGATATAAGAGATACATACGACTTTTGTGAAAGACCCAGACCTTTAATTAAAATAACACTACAGAAATAAAAGATCAGGAACCATAAGTTAAAGGCACAATATAAACAATTTCAAGTATCTCATAATTATAATAAGCTCAGATCCAGGACTTGACTCCATCAACTTTATAGCTAAGCTGAAGACCAATTACATGATTCAGATCCTGACCATCACTGCAGGCCAAATGTTCAGGTCCATTTTGAATCCATGTCAGATAAATACAGCCAGAAAGTGTGAACTAGTTGAGAAGATTTGCCAAAAAAAGCAATTTCTTTTCTATACTGAAAATAAGAGATATATTTACAAATATATAAAATGGTTTGTGCTGTTATTGACTGGTTACCTGAGGTAACCATTTTAACAGTACATTTGTATTGAGATTCTTTACAACCACACTGATTCTTTATGTATGAAACATGCTTGAAATAGAGGATTCTCTTTACTGAAAACTAGAGTTATTTGTGGCAACTCTAAGTGTTGCAGGTATGCCAGCAGAGATACTTACTAGCCACGATCATGTTTCAAAACACATATGTATATCAAACTTCAGCTGTTTCTTTCAAGAGGGATACTTGAATGCATGATAATACATTTTTCCTTAATAAAGAGCCTTTCTATATCATAGAACCAAAGCGAAATAGCAGGCAAAAAATGCCAATCTAATTTTCAGCTTTTCTACATAATTCTTTAGTGGTCCAATACAATTTAATAGGCATGATACTCAGTATGGCATTTCTAGTGTGGACCAATGAGTATTCTCTGGAAGACTGTGCCTATTCAGCTATCCAGCAGTTTCTTCCTTAAAAGTAAGATATAGCTTCTGCTAGATAAGGACGTGAGGATTACAGAATCTATTTTTATTTTGAGTAGCTTTCATAAACATTAAAGCTAAAAGTCTCAGTCTACAGACTCCTATAGTTTGAAAAACTCTGGGTTGATAAAAAATTATATTATGGAAAATATTAGACTCCTTGCTACAGAAGAAGGCACGATGAATAAAGTAGAGGATACATTTTCTCCTGAGCCAGTTTTGTGTGCACATAGGAAAAGGCAAGGAGAGTCCTGGCCTTAGAGTAACAATTATAATGACCTAAGGTATATTGCTATAGCCCCACTATAGAAATGGTATTATCTTTCCACACTCCTTGACCTGCCGTAAATATTACCCATGGTTTCCTAGAAGTGGGCTATATATTCCATCTGAAGAAAAACACCTCAAAACCTCTTACTGCAGAAGTATAACATTTGCAATTTGGAAGTTCTCAGTTCAGTTCATTGCCAAAATCAAATCAAATCTGATGTTTATGGAGAGCTTTTCATCCAGATAGATACTTTTACCTGGTAGAAAGTAGGAGTCTGACCTGAACTACCTCTATATTATTCTTCAGACCTTGCCACATGTTTGACAATTCAACAGTAGCTGCATAAATTTGCATCTATCAAATCGCAGGATGAATCGTTTTGCTCTAAACATGTTTCTATTTGCCAGTATAGTACCTGTGTCTAAAAAAAAATTTAGACTGGTGAGACACCAAGTTTTATTTTTGTCAGAAAAAGTCCCGTACACACCCAAACAATAGTATCCACTAATAGCAGTTAATCCATTCTTGGAAGGCTGATAATTAAAAGTGTCAATATGTGCAAGAGTTCTGTCAAAACATATTCATATTTATTAAAGCTCCCATAAAATTCTCAGTTTTCATACTGAAATAAAAATAATTAGCTAAAGTATCTTAAATACGTTTCTATGGGATATTTCAAAGTCATCTGTTTTTCGTAAATGTAGCACAAGATCTTCATTTGTGAGTAAAAAGAAATGCACAGACATGATCAGGGATGATATAGAATTAGACAGCAACAAAAAGCTGATGGTGGTATACAACAAATTATAAAAAAATCCTTACACAAACAATTCAAAGTAAAAAAAGGGGTCACTTCTCTTGAAAAAGAATTGCTAATTCATAAATCTAGCACAGTAAATCCTCTCTATCAAAAAGTTTACTGCAATATTAATCACAAGACATTTGCTGATGTTCAAATATTTATATTTTCTTTGCTCATAAGTAGGCTATATTTGTATTAAGAATTGACTGATAACATAAACAGTGGTGAGTGCCAATAAAGGACATTTCATTTCAGATAAAGAATGGGTTGTTAACTTCAAGTATTTCCAAGATATAATACTTCCATATACATTTGGATGGCTTTGTTTTACGTGGTTTATAAAAGAATCACCATTTATCTGGTGCAAATTAAACTAATAGAGAATATAACTTTTACAGAATTGAAGATTATAAAGAACTGGAGCACTAGAGAAAAGCCATACAGAAGAAATACTTAATGGCTTCCTCAGGGAAAACCTATTATTTTTGGAACAAAAAATTTTCAGCTCTTTCGGGCCAGAGATACAAAGTGATACAAGCCATTCACACAGCTGGAATTTCAATATTAGACCATTCAAACTGAAGAGATATTTTAATTACTGGTTTGAGTACAATCCTTTCCTGGCTCACACATAAAATTTTCAAATCTCAGGATTCTTCCTAAATATGATAGACAGGAATTAATGAGAATCTTTTAAGTTATCATGTTAACTGATTTAGTGAAATATTTTAATGATGCTGTATCATACAGGTAGGGAGCTATCTGGGCAGACACCGTTTACTATTTATCTGTATAGCGGTGAGCAAAATGAAGCTTACATTTTATTGGCAAACGTTTGTATTCTTTATTGTCCACATTTCAGGTTATTTATAATAATTTTATAGCGTAGTTAAGGGAGTATTTATTTTTAAAAATTATTTTTCACAGGATGCTCTTTTATTTCTAAGCTGGAACCACAGGCAGCTATGAAAGTTGCTAACAGTTTTGAAGATACAACTATTTCCTTCTCTTTCTTAATATTATATCAGGGAGGAATTGCAATTACACTTGACTATCCTCTGCATGATCTTCAAAGATAATCTGTCAGATATCTTTCTGATATTTTTGGGGAACAAAGCATAAAATACTTTTTAACAGTGATGAGATGAACACTTAAAAGTGGGTTCTCAAAGTGCTCAGATAAAAGAGAGAGTAGTGGCTACTAATATTCAGAAATAGGTAGGTACACAGGTGACACTGGTGTTTTTTTCCTTCATATGAATCTATTTTGTATGAATATTACTATTATTAGCAATTCTCTGTCCTACCTGATGTGGGCCTCATTACCATCACTGACAGCTTGAACAAGCCACAGCACTGGATGGCTCAAGTCTTCATGTCTCATTCCTATTTAGTTTTTTTTCTAATGTCACTCAAAAAGTGGGAAGCATGATGATTTCACTTTTTGTAATTTGGAAGCAAGACCAGTAAAAACTAGCTTGAGATTGACAACTACTCTTAGAGCAGGCTATGAAATGCAATTCTGCTATCTTTCAGCCATGGCACACTTAACTGAGGCTCACATACATTGAACTATCCTAGCCTAAAACCATGAAGCATTTGTATGTTGTTAAAAGTCTTTATAGTTCTCCCTATATATCTATCAAAAACTCAGTATCACTGGATGCCAATAAATGCAGGGTTAGGGTTACTATTTGCAAAGCTATTACTGTCTGCTCTACTGCACCATCTCCATATCTGAAATGATAATTTAAAAAAAGTGAAACAAGAAAGTTTCTTGCATCAAAAAAATACAGGTTACAGAAAACTAGTTTCCTCAAGGAGAAAAACCAGTCCTGAAGGTTACAGTTCTGAAGGTTGTTTTCCATTGCCTCTCCTTTTCAAATGTGATAATGTCCTTTTGTAAGCACCCCAATAAGAGTTTACAATCTTCTCCCAGGGATTGTAAATCCACCGCTTTTCTCCTCTAAATTTTTAAAAGATACCATTGTTTCCTCAAATTGCACACAAGGGGGTTGAAAGAATTAAGATTATTCTCAAGTACATCAAATTCTTTTTCAAGGGCCTTTACGACACACAAAACTGTATCAAGGGATGTTTAATAGGCACAACAGTTTCAATCCCGAAAGGTGAGAGAGCAGACAAGCAATGTTTACCAAAACTACAACAGAAAGCAACGGAAACAAAGATGTGTTGCCCAAAGAATCACTGCTAAATGCAACACCTAGCTATTCATTAATATTTATACAACATAAACCAGTTATTTTTATTTAACCCTCTTTAGGTAAAACATTGAGCTGAGCTGAATGTTTTTGAGGAACAGCAGAACAGAGGTGGTGTCTGACAGGACTTGATGTTTGCTTGCTGATCCCTCTGTACAGAAGCTAGAATGGTAAAAACTGTCCCATACAATACATGGAATGGGCTGGATTTGGGGATAAGAGAACCCCCTCTAGAGCAAATCAGAAAGTGGGAAATCTTTGAATCACCTCCACACTACAGCATTAAATCTCATCATAAGTATCTATCAGAAGCTAATTTTCAAAACAAATCCAGCTAGTTAACATGCTACTTAACAACATCTTGACTTTCTGCTACAATTTAAAGAGTAAGCTAGAGCATTATGTTTACATCTGTTTAACCTGGTTGGAAGCATATCCTATGACTGGAGTATTTCATACTGTCAAATATTGCATGAGAATTAATATTCAGCTAGAGACACTGGAGCGTGAGGCCTTCCATTCAGCACGGTCCTAGTTTTACATATAAAAATATACATTAAGAGGAAATTTTTCTCACCATTAGAAAAAAATTGTTTGCCCAGAGGAAGGCAGTAGAAAAGACCAGGCTTCACTTTATCATCAGACTGAAAGCAAGTATCAGGGAGATGTGCAAGAAGGCAAGAATATTATGCCATATTGACTTATGCAACCTGTGTCAATAGTCCCTTTGTGTGGATGCTATGGTGTGCATATAGAGAAAGAAAATTTGGTGCTAGTTTAATCAAAAATTATAAACAACTCTGTCCGTTTGAGTGAAAAAAAACAGTGGAAGCATAGCATCAGTACCCAGGAAATAACAAATACACTTCACTACAAGATGACCTGGAAAGGACCTGCATATGCCTTGATTCAATCCCCTGCACTGCTGATAAATATTACATGAAGTCTTTTCTTCAAATATATCAAATCCATCTTTAAACAGCATACAGTGTTCAGTCTTTCCACTCCTGGTGGTGAGGTTGTTCCCAGAACTTCAGATGTCATTTCTCATGGCTAGAAACAGTCTTCTCATTTCCAGCCTAAAATTATTTACTTCCAGTTTAATACTTATTTGTTTGTCTACCAACATTGACCCCTAACTTCAATAGTTCTTTTGAATTTCTCCAAGTTAATACATCTGCAAAGAGCCTGAGCTAATTAGGACAGGTGCACTGCAGTGTTAGGGCACTGTACAGCTTCCAGGACTGAGCTGGTGCAGCTGCACAGCTCTGTTGTGCTCTGTGAGCATCAGCTCTTTATGGAGCTACCACTCCACGTCAGCTGGTAGTATTTCTGCAACCACTGATAGATACCACAGCTTCTCTTCACTCTAGCCTGAATTCAGTTTTCCAGAATTATACGCAGTATTTCAGGTAAGAACTTAACAGTGTTTTGAACACTGATAGTTTCAGTTCTGTATATCTACCCAAACCAGATGGCCTGACACAGAGTAAGGTCACAGTAGGTTTGCTCATGCACTTGGCACATTCATGGCTCCTAGTCATCTGGGAAGCATAAATATACATTCAGTTAATCCACTCATCATTAAATGTTGAGAATCTCCAGTTTGTAGGACTGTTTGTTGTACAGTTGAAGAACTTGGGATTAAACCTTGAATGTGCATTAATAACTAGTGTTGTTAAACTTGCATTTCTTTCTATAATTTGACTAAACAAAATTATTCCATTTTTCATGTATAATGTCCTAATAATGCCTTTCAGATTGTGTTTTTTTTCTCAGACAATTTCCTTACCATACTATTTTATTACTTTGGACCAGATCAACACAGATCTTTAAGGAACTCCTCGAGTTTGCTGAGTTCCCCTCCATACACCTCATCATTTGTTCTCCAAGCAGTTCTTCAGTCACATTATATTTCTCCTCCTGGTCCTCATTTTATTCCATTTACATGATTTCTCAGGTGACAGCATATCAAAAGCTTCACCAAAGTCCAGAAGTGTTTCTTTGAAGTTTGGGTTTTTTTGACAGAATACATCCAAGATGGTAAAATACTTTGCTACAGAGAGGCTGCTTCTTAAAGAAAGAGAAGACATTGAAGATATGCTGTAAAGCACATATATACAACTTTGATTTTGCTTTCCATGGGAATTGAAATATATAAAGATGTTTCCTACTTTTACATACACATAATTTTATATTCTTCATTATTCACAATGAAAGATTAGACTGGAGGAAATGGGCTCTGCGCTACCTTTGCATTACTTAACTTGCATATATATGTGTGCATGCAATAACAGTGAAGGATCAAGGGAAAAAGTGTTTCGTTTTGATTAAGGATCCTAATGGAACAAGGCAAAGAGTGCTATCATTACAGCTGTCTAATCCTAGTGCTTCTTCCTAGAACTTTTTTTGCAGCTTCATTCCTGTCTGGCTTCCTGCCACTTGTATCTGTCATATTTTTGCTGGCATATTTGTAAATATAGGGAACACACGTGTGGCAAACCTAAGCTCAATTTGGTGAAACCTTAATAAATATTTTGTCTCATATTTCTGACTGAAGAAAGGAATAAAATTTTCTTAAAACAATTCTGTCCTCCTCCTGCTAGAGCACTAGATATATTTCCTTCTGTGTTAATTCCTCTAGTAAGACTGATAACTTTATACAATATGCAGATGTAAAAGTGCTTCTTTCACTATTCCGGAAAGCAAGATTCGCAATCCTTATACTGGTTATTAACTATTCTAAATCAGTAGTGATGGATGTCAAGGGTATTTAATATCTCTTAAAAAAACTGCTTTATATTTACAGACTTCGTATTGTAAAATGAAGCCTGACTATTTTGCCTTTCAAAAGAAAATACGAAGGATTTGGAAGTAGGAGGCCTTTTAAAGTTAACTAAGCAATCTTTGTGTTCGTGTTCCAAGTGGTCAGCCTTCACTCGAGTGGTAAAATTGCATGACATACTTTCATTTCCTTTCAAACCTATGGATCTATTTGTTTCCCAAAATCACCTAGAACTACTAGTTGTAAAACTGTGTATATATACATCTATGTCTCTCTACACACACATCAGTTATGAAGCTAACACCAAGATGATGAACAGCTGATTCTATACCATGTGCAAGAGGTAAGATGTCGCATGAGATGTGAGCAGTGGATGCTGTCCTGAGCTCAGGTGGAGTCTGACTGCAACACATCTGAAACACATTTCTATTCTCATGGAAGACCAGCAAATCTCTGTGTCTTTTATAGACAAGAAAGATGATTTTCACTGATCAGGTTTAGAGAATTAGAAACTTCAAATAATTGGCTGCATACCTCAAAGCTTGTCACTTGTTTAAAGAGTGACAGCGTGTTGGTTATGACACAATATTGCCTGATGCAATGCAAACCTGGAAGCCCTTTGGAGAGGACAGCAAAATCCAGAAGTGGGAATTCTAGAGTTCAGAAGTACAAGCAATGTATTAATACAAGCATTACATTTGCCCTACCTAAAACACTCACTAGATTTTAGATTTGCCACCTTCTTTTCTCTGATGAACAGAAAACAAAAAAAGTAACTCAGTTACAGAAGAAACCATCAAACTATGATGAATTAAATATGTGAAACCATTAATATTTCCGAAATCAGAATCTGAATTATGTACAAAATCAATGGGACAGATTACAGAATTTTTATGATGACTGTTACTGCACTGCAACAGAGGACCCAGTGTTTCCAATTGGATGGATAAAGCAGTGAATTTAAGTATTGCAAAAACCAGTATGACTACCCCATCCTGATTTACAGCCTCTGAGACTGCATAGGTGAGTGTCTGCAGTGCTGCATCAACTTGGAGCAGTAAGACCTGTATTGCTTTTGAAATCAGACCACTGATTTTAGTGTTGGCATTTAGGTTTAGATATCGAATTTTGGTACCTTGGTTTGAAATTATAGCAGGACTCTCTTTTCAGTCTGGTGGACTCTAGCCCTATGAGAAATCAGTTCTCCTCTTCCTGTACTGTCTAGTTCACAAATCCCTGTCTGTTTGTTTGTGTTCACTTTTTTTTCCTTTAGGTCTCTTCCATTCCTTACTCACTTATTATTCAGTTGCTCATTCTCATTTTTTATTTCTCTTTTGTCTCTCTAGTTCCTTATCCCCTTATTATTCAGCTGCTTGTTTCAAAACATTTTACAATCTGAGCTAGTCTGCTCACATTTTCTCAGTGTTCAGCAGTCACATTAGGAAACCTTTTCTCCTCATGGCTCAAGTTTATCAAAATACCTGCTAGTTTTCAAGCACTGGGCCCAGCAGCTCTTCCATATTCCAGAAATGAACAGAAAGTTTTCTATTTCTTACCTAGAGTGTGACTTGTGGTACTGTTTATAAAGCAGAAGAGCTGAGATGTTAAAGGCAAGACTTTTGGCCCCTGTTTATAAGTGCATTGCCTGTCATTCAAAGCACTTGTATAAAAAAACATTGTAATGGTTGTACAGTGGTAAATTGCAATAGATTGTTCTCTCATCTCCTCCTGTTGTCTGGGGGTGAAAGTGGGATGGGACCCTGGTTAGAATCTGGAAAGAGAGGCTCATTTCTGTTAATTCACCGCCTGATTATTACTAGTTCCTAAACTGAGGAATCCTCTTTCAAGGACAGCCCAAAATACATATTAGGGTTGATGTATCCAGTCAAACAGAATGTCTGCATACCACTGACTGGCTGGTCTGTGAGCAAAAACAGTCCCTGAGCTTCCCAGATTAGTCTCCCACTGCTTGTGCTACCTGACAAACACACCCCTTCAGCAGAGTGACAGGCCAGGTCCTCCCGTGCATTTCAGTGCAGAATGGGAGATGTCAGTGCAACCAGAGAAATTAAGTGACATGATGCATTATAAAGGTGCATGGTAAAACCAGCTCTGTTTGTATCTATTACTCTGGGGTTTCTTTTGTATTTACTGGGGCAAAGTAACATGCATGGATAGTACAGGTATATTGAGCTATGAGATACAGCTGAGCACTGTGCAAACTAGGTTAGTTTTATGGTAATTCAGACTAATTAAAAAAGGATGCAATTCCACCTTTCCAGAATATTTGCCAATATTCCTTATTGGATAGGTAAGACCTAATAATATCTCCATCATACAGAGTTCTGACCTAATTTAAGACAAATCTCTCTGTCTCCACAGTGTTAATGTTACATACTGTACCCGTACCCTCAAGTCTCTGTGAGGCTGGAAGAGACTTTAGCAGTAACCTATTTCACACAGGTAATACATCAAAGTTTGAATTATTCAGCAGTGATGTAAAGCTTTGAGGTCTTAAATAAGTCTTCCCATATGTCTGTGTCCTGTCTGAGCCTGAGTACCACCAGAGTAGACATTTAAAATAAAGGATATAATTCTATGAGCATACTCAGTCAAACTGCCATTTTATAAGCTATATAGCTTTCCATCTTTTAAACAAAAGAGAGAAGTAATTTTCTGTGTGTATACAGCATTCATTTTTAAACAAAAATAATATGGTCTTATATGTTGTGTTCCAGAAGCCAGTCAGCTAAAGATATGGTAGTTAGGATTATTTTTCGTGAAGAACACATGCTACATAGCATGCCTCTATATCTTCTGTTCTTGAAAAGGATGACTTACACACGGGTAGTCTCTGAGCTGAAATACTTAGGTATCAGATGAAGGGGATGTACTCAGAAAGATATTCTGAAAGCATAAGCTAGCTAGCCATTCTTTTCAGGCTATTATTAGCTTTGCAGTACTTTCTGTAGTAGCAGTCTGCTGCTTCACAACCACCTGGTTATCATTTTCAAAGCGCTTCCAAATTCTTTCTGGAGTTTCTTTGGACCTCCCTCCAGAAAGATTCCATTTTCTTTTGAGTTAAGGGACATCAAAAGATTAGATTGCATCGGATTTTTTAAGAGCTAGCTTTATTCATCTCAGAGAAAAAGCAGAATTATCAAGCTACATCTGACCATTCCAGCCTTCTGAAAAGCCTTCTTGAAAATGCTGTTAAAGACTAGCCAAGCCTGATCATGACCCAGTTCTATATTTAGCTCTAAATGTATTTTGAAGACATGCAGAAATCTGGAATTAGGATAAGAGTTCCCAAATAAGAGAGATCAAACTAAGAGGAATTTCATTGCAGGGTAACTAGTAGCCCTGTGTTTGTGTGCTTTTAATTAAGCCAGGAAAAAATACATTCATTTTAGCTGAACTAGTAATTAAACTTCGTCCAAACATCTAACAGATTAACTGTGCTAATGCTCATACAGTAACATCATAACTTCTTTATGAAAAGGTTTCTATGGAACAGGATGAAGAGTTCCCAAGCACAGAACTGAATACTATGTAAATCTGTGGCTGGATGTAAAGTACTTTAGTACAAGTTAGTCCTGAACTTAGCCTGAGCCTCCAGATTGTTGTTGCGCAAATAATAGTTCCTTATTTCTTACAGTGGTCATGTACATCTTTGTTCTCATGCATACATGAAAAAGAATGTTGCACAGAAGACATTCAGAGAGATGCATAGCAGGGTCCATAGTTCATGGCATACATCCAAAGACTTTAAAGGTAACTTAGGGTACAAATGGAGATGAGAGAGAGGGAAAAATAAATAAAAGGGAAAAGGAAAACTCACTGCAGTAGCGAGCCAGGAAGAGCAGTGATGAACTCCTTAAACAATACCTGCCACAGGCTTCTCTCTCCAGAGCAGAGAGTGGTGATGATGAACATGACCATGATTTCCCCAGCACTATACACTTTTCATGAGGATCCTCTCAAACTCTGTTAGTAGTTGCTATTTATGATATTTTTAGTGGGACTAGAACATCCTTAATGTGCATGTTGACACAAGTATTGCATGCTTACTGGTTACTCAGCATTTGTGCACAGGTAATAGTGAACAGATTATTTAAATACCTATTTTTTTCAGTATTCTGAACTAAGTTTTGGTCCTCCTTATTCTAAACAAAAGCTAATAAATTAATGAGTAAGAAAACACAGGGAAAGAACAGATGATTCTTACAGGAGTGGCAATTGCTTCCCATAAGTACCTGCCATAAAAGCAGCAATCGAGTTTGCAGGTGCAAGCCACAAGAATATCAGGAAAAGAACGGCAGCATGAAACAAGGGAAAGAATCCTGCCACAGAGGCCCTGGAAAAATTACACTGCTACAACAGCTTATTTCAAAGGCTACAGTGCTGAGAGTGCAAGGCATGCTAGAGACTGGGAAATGGGAGGGTCCTCAGCATGGCAAAGGATACAACATCTAAGGCATCGCACACTAAGAGGTTTGGCAGGGAGGTAGAGAAGAGTTTAGATTAGATATAGGAACTTGCCACGCTTCCTCAGTCCCTTTTTGTACAAGTGTTAAGTGGGAACATTAGAAACGTCTGTCTCTTTAAAAACCCAAAGATGATCCAGATTGTATTTTTGCTGCTAACTCTTGCAATAAGGTTACTTTTTTCAGTTAGACATAACTGTTCTTTGATATCTTTATGTTCACCGTCCTATCAAGCACTGCATTTTGTTACTCATACTTATTTAAGAGATGATATTTTATTCATTTATTTGCACGAAGTATGACCAAGGGCAAGACTTTTCTGTTTTCAATGGCTTGTATCAGCCTTAAGAAGAAAATAAAATTGCTTCACTTCATTTACTCAGAGAAGTTATGTAGTTGTCCTTAAAATTTAGTAAGTACTCACTATGCTAATTTGCATCTAGTGAATTTCATAAATGACTAGTGCTGATTTCTCACATATTTAATATTATATTTATTTACACTTGGAATAATAGCAGTAAAAATTGCTAAATGTCACCACTTTTTTGGATCATGAGAAAATTGTACCATAAATTGCACTATTAACTATGCATCATAAACACCTAATACAGCATTCTCACTTTAAATGTTCAGGTCTGTAAAGAGACTTTTTGCATTTCCACTTGTATAAATATGCCATTGGTGGTTTATATTCCATGAGATCCCCTCAGTGCAATAGGAGATTCATTTGGGTATCCCCTTGCTAATGCTAACTGGCAGAATACACATAAATTCCCTGTGCATTAATGAGAAAATAAAACTCCACAAATAATTTCTATTTGAAAATTCTAGGTGTTCACAGGTAATCAGACTTAAATAACCAGTATTTTGCCTCCTTCAGGCTTCTCTATTTCTAATTATAAAATATATTTTACATTTAAAACTACTGGTACAGGTACAACCTCTGTTATCCCAAATGTTCTGTTCTTAGACATGCCTTAATAAAGAGTCCTGACACTGAATAATTTTAACTTGATTTTACAAAAGAGAAAACAAGGTTTAGCATGAAGTGGGTTTTGTTTCAGAAAAGTTTTGTTTTGTTACATAAAGTTGACTTCTACATAGCTTATCTGATACAAATTAAAAACTGGAAACATAGCCAAACAAACCCATCCAGATTCTTCTGAATATCATGAGCTCAGTGGGACAGCAAGGTCACAATCCATCCTCCACAACTGTATTTCATTATTAAACCTTCAAGTATGTGTTAGGCATTTAAAACTGAACTTAACAGAAAATACCAGTGAAGGGTGGCATCCCTCGAATCTCTCTTTAGCGCTAGGATTCTGTCCAATACTGTCAATTAAAAACTCTGCAGCTCCTGTACTGATAGTTGAACAGAGAAATGCATCATAATTCCTGAAAAAGAGTTTAAAGCTTTATAATCTATCTGACATAATACCCAAACACAATCAAGGAAGACAAGTGTTCCCTTAATGATTTTTCCCAACAATAATAACTGAGCAAGAGAAAACTCTGTTCCAATTAAATGTATGAGACCTGGGATTAATAATAATTACATTTTGGCTCTGACACAAGTTCCTTTTTTCACCTGGTGTAAGTCAACCTGATGTCACTGCTTGTGTCTTACTTGGGGAAAAAAATAATTAATGCCAATCTTGCATTGACATACTATATAAACTAGCTGTCATGAATATATGCAATATTCTCTTCTTAGTATTGCAATATGCATTGCATGAAATTATCTAAACTGATTAAAGCAAAGTTCTCAAAAATATGTCAAAGATTTCTTCTACTGTCTAGATCAAACACTGAATAAATCAGGTTTCTGACACAAAAGAGCTGCAAGTTGTAAAAATCAGTTTCATGTAGCCACCAATGTGGATTAATATGCTACCAAATTATAACTGGCTACATCTACAATAGAGGTTCTCTGCTGCTAGTGCAGGTTTTCCAGCATAGTTAAAGAACATTTTTAGCTCTTTTTTGTTGCTGAGAAAACTCCCTCCTACCTCAGCAGTATCTCACTTCAGTTAAGCCTGTGAACAATGTCATTATATAACATCACAAATGAATTCTTTGATGAAAAGTAGTAAAACTCATTGGCATAAAGTTTTAGTTGTTACCTATAGCACACCAAAGAAAAATCTAGCATTATATGGACACACACAAACATCTGCCACTGTAATAATCTAATACATTCAGGACAACTGTCAAGAACTTTCCAAAACACCTGTCAGCTTAGAGGTGTTTCAAGCAGAAGAATACTAGGCAGGAACAAATGTTGCTCCCTGCCCTGAAGTGAATGGCAAAAGTTAATCCGCTCTCACATTTGCCTAGATGTAACAACTAACTAAGTAACTACAGCTTCTTCTGCCTCCTTGGCCTCATGTGGCTTGCTATCTGAAACTGAAATGCAAAACTGCCATACGTGGGCAGACCTGCTGTTCTGTTTCCAACAGTGTGTGGGAGCAGATTCCTACATAGGAATCGAATGAAAAATGGGATTAGGGTGTACTTAAAGCACTGACAGATGGTCATTCTGTTTATCATGACCATTTTAATGCAAGCTAAAGAGATCACAGAATCACAGAATAGCTTAAGTTGGAAGGGACCTTAAAGGCCATCTAGCCCAACCCCCTGCCATGGGCAGGGACATCCTTCACTAGACCAGATTGCTCAGGATCCCATCTAACCTGGCCTTGAATGTCTCCAAAAACAGGAAATCCACCACCTCCCTGGGCAACCTGTTCCAGTGTTTTAGATGTACACCACCTTCTACTACAACAATACAGAGGCTCACGCAGAACACTCATTCTGCACACACACACTGCAACCAAAAAGGATATGCAGGGTGCACGTAAGGGGTTCTCTCGAGAAAGCAAAAGCAACAGCAAGTACTAACAGACATTTTAGAGCCGGTATCTGACCCAGCAGGGTATGTTAATCTAATCTGGCCATGCTAATAAGAATCTGATGCATATTCTAAAAATAAATTTCAAGTTTGTTACGGACAAATTAAATGTTCTATTTAATATATCTTTTAACCATTATGTTTTTATGAAATAAATTTTCATGACAAAGAGGCTTTAGCTGCATTCCATGCTAATAAAGGAGAGAGAAACTTTAGGCTTCCTCAAACTTTAAGATTTGAAAAGCTGAAGATAGAGCAATAAGGAATATAAGCAAGAATGCTCAAGAAACAGCTCACACCATCTGATTTAATTGGGTTATATAATTAAGTTGTGCCAAGAAAGGATTTCAAACTTTGCAGTCATTTTAACAGCTACGGACAGATATTTTAAAGGCCATCAAAGTGGAAGCTCATGATAAAATGGGTCATAGAACTGAAGCCGCTATAAAATGTGAAGGGCATACATAATAAGTACCTACCAGGGCTGCTTGGCTATTTGGTATGTACTGTACGACTGATTGTTGAATGCACCACTCTAAAAGTGCAGAACAGAAAGGATAAACAAAGAAGCAGAATCCTTCAAAAGCTTTTAGACTGAAGCTAGTTGTTACAAACCATCTCAATATTCAGCTTAATTCTCTCCATTGTGGGGGTAAGATTGTCTCAGTTCATCCTATGTAATTGATTTTTTTCTTACGTATCTTAGGACTATGTTTTAATTTGGTAAGCATGAAAGGAGAAGTGGGTTTAATGGCCTACCAAAATATAATTTGAGACACTAACAAATGTCTTAGTTGGGGTTGGCTATGGAAGTAGTAACATAAAATGTATGGCCTATATTTAGCCCTTGTATGATAAAAAAAAAAAGGTAACTGCAAAGGCTTCTCTCACTGATCAGAAATGGCATAAACTTGCATCCTCCCTAAGGGAAGACAAAATTTAGGAATTATTCTCCACTGCCTCAAGATATCTCCTGGGTGCTGGTAGTTCACCTGAATCAAGCATGAAGGATCAAGTTTCTTTGCTTCGTATTTAGCCCATGCTTACCCCTTTGTAAAAAAAATCTGTAAGTGAAGGATATTTCATAGTGATCAAATAGAGACTGCTGAACTTGGTGACACTCACTCACTCAGCCCCTTCTCTAACAGCTCACTGCAGCAGGGAAGCTCAGACTAACCACTTTCAGTAGTCAGTCTGCTTTGCAATGGAGCTCCTCTCACCGCTTAGCAATAGTAAGAACACACACACAAGCAATATATAAATAAGAAATATTTGAAGTAATACTTTTATGTGCAATGAGGAATTTTAACATGCTCAAATTACCTAATAATGTTTTTTTAAAAATTTCCTGTGTGAGAACACAAGAGACCTGGTTTAAAAACAAAGTTGTGTTAAGTGCTGAAAACTTTATCTACCTGGGGTGGGAAGTGCAGGCGTGTGGCTCTGCCCCTGTTCTACTGCCTTCTCAAGACAATTCAGTCCAAAGAGAAACTTTTTTTCTTTGCCCTAGACATTTTCATTAAATATACCAGAACTAAGTCTCACTCTCCCAAACAGCAAAACTGTAAAATCCTGTCTTTGAATAATATGCCTTTTTGTGGCTTTGTGAGAACAAATGGGGTTAACTCTTTCCAGCTTAGATCAATGCTTGTAGGAGTTAGCTGTAGCCCAATATTTATTCTGAGGATGCATTTATTTAACTCATGAGGGTGAGCTAGCCTCTCTACCTAAAAGAACATGAAAGAAAACCCATGTATCATAAAACTGCCTAGAAAAGGGCTGGGCAAGCCTCAGTGTGTCATTGTGCTCATGTGAGATGATCACCATGCCCTGGCAAGTGAGGGTAAAGGGAAAGAGCAGCAATGAAGTCATATTAAATCATGACATCATCTAGCTGCAGGGGGAGGATGTCAGACAACATCCATCACCAGCTAGGACATGGCCCAGGGGCTGACAGATGAGGTGACAGCACAGGACTAGCGGTGAGGCTGAGTTATTGACTGCTGGGTGACAGATGGCACAGCACAGGTGGGATGAGGGCTGTGACAAGTTGTGCCACCCAGTGTAACTACCATCAGTCACGCTCCTCTAGGCAGCCTTGACTTGCAAAGCAGGTGAAGCCCACAGTTGTCTTATGAGAGGCTTTGGGGAACCTGCACATGCAGGTCCTCGAGCTGGGAGCCTGTGTGGAGGACAGCACTCTTGGCTGACCGCAGCCACTGGCCTGGTCATGGCCAGGAAAGAGCTGCTACCACCTATTCCAGCAGTGCCTCCAGCTGGGGCCAGCCTCATCCCAAAGCATGCACACAGACAAGTGGTCCCTCATGAGGTACTTTTATAGATGTATGCAGACACAGAGACACATCAGCCCCCTGCACACCTGAAACAGGCTTCCTCTTCACCCTGCACAGGGACATTCACTTTAGCACCCACAGCACCTTAGTTCTCATGATTTACAGATGGTTGGCACAGCACAGAAATCACTCCTTTAACCACCATTTCTTAGGTAAGTCATGAGGTACTTTGGCCATCTTTTCCCAGACTGTCCAAGCATGCCTTCAACTTGAGAAGTAGCAATTCCAGCAAAGCCAAGCAGCTGCTTTTCATGAAGGGTGCATCCGAAACCCAGCATGCTCAAAGGGTCTAAAAGAGCACTGCACACAGAGCACTGTACACCTCCAGCCCCAGTACCTTAAGGTCTGGAGGCAATCACATGTGAATCATCAAGGCAATTTTCTCTATTATTCATAGTCATCAAGGAACATCACCATGTTATGAACAATGACTTTCCAAATCACTGCGGTTTATGTAATTGAATTTGACCTGTTCATATAAACAGAGAGGAGGAAGAAAGATATTTGGAGAAACCAAAGCAATGAATCAACCACAAGACCAGAGCAACTGAGGATTTCCCTTGATAGTTGGAGAGTTCAATGCAATTTAGATTATATTCAGTAAGTAAAACTTTGGCTTGTGGTATTAATGGGCTCATAATAGCTTCCTGTGGGATATATATTACTTCCACGCTTGTTAGAAGTTCTTTTGATAACTTATTCATCACCTTGCCTTTTAAGAGTTACAATGTGTTTCTTAATACATTTAGTATGCAAGTCCTTCTGGAAAAAGGTTTTTGACCTTAGGTAATTTGAACTCTCATGATTTATTGTGCCAAAACTACAGAAGGTAATTTCAAATGTACTGTTCAACCAGATCTATAAAAAGAAGAAAGAAGAAATAAAAAGTCACCATTGACAGAGACTATAATCTGAGAATAATTTGACTACAAATAGCATAAAAATAGAGAGTGTAGATGAAGAATGACAACAATAGAAATATTAAGGTAATAAAAATAAGATATATGCAAACAAGAAAACATTGTAATACCCAGCATTACTGAGCATCTTACAATCAGTTATATAAACATTTGCTTTATATTTAGTAATTCTGACATACAATTCCTTTCAAAAAACATATGGCTTGAAAAAATTCCTGTCCCTTCCTGTAACATTACTCAGAGAAAATGAGGGTCAGTGGAAAAGAAGTCAAGATTGATTATGAAAATAAACAGCAAACTTACACTTACAAATGTCTCACACATACTGTACCTTAATATATCAATCTATAAAATGTTTGTAATTTTATCTATAAAATGCTACTTTGATGATGCCTCTAAATGCATACATATAAATAAAACAAAAGCTCTAAGAAACAGGGAGACAGAGAGGGAGAGACATCAAAACAACCCAAATTCCCAAAGCACAGGGATTCATAGATAAGTCCCTGTTTTGCACTACACAAAATGAAGAAATGAATAAAATCAGATACTTGATGGATAGGTAGAATGTAATATAAGGGAAAACAAAGAACATCCACTTTTGGGCTTCTTGAGGGATACTTGTTTTTTTTTTTGCTTCACAGCAACTAGCTAGGCACAGCACCTTACTCAAGACAAATAGTATATACTCAAGACAAAAAGATTCTTGGTGAATCACTGTTTTCCATAACTAACTTAAGTGTTAAAGTACAAGACACTTGAACATCACAAATAGTGCTATAAGATTGTTGGGGCTTTTAAGCTCTGAAACTCTCCTGTGTCATCCCACACAGACATTTTCTATTTCTCACTCAAAGAAGAAGTACAGCATCTGGCATAGGTTAACTTGTAATAGAATTGCAAAAGTTATCTGATTAAATGTCCTATACAGTTTGACAACTATGATAGATTTCCACTGCTCTAAAAATTAAATTTCAGAACTTAGTTGTTCCAAGAATGGAAGGAAAGAATAGAGGAAAGAGGTCCCTGTCCCAAATACTTCATACTTGATATAAATCTGTGCTTTCAGCATCTTTGAAATTCTTGGTTCCATTGAAGAGTATTTTTATGTGTTATTATTTGATTCTGAAGGCAATAGATATTTTTTGGATCAATACTTTACAAATCTTTATCGTTATTATAGTGCATAATCCATGCATTTTAATAGCTGAGCAAATCAATAATCTTTTTTTTTTTCTACTGATGCACTAGCAGCATCAACAGCTTAGATATCTTACTGAGCACAAACATGTAATAGGACATATCTAGCTTTCTGACTCATTTTGGCAAATATATCCGAAGATAGTCCATGAAAAACAATAGGAGTTTGAGGCTGCATGAAATTACCATTTTGCGTACGGTTTATGGGAACATTGTTATAAAACTGGATTGTGTCTGTTTCAGGGTGTTTCATGTGCTTCTTATGGGAAGGATTAAGTTAAATTTTCCATTACAGAAAATAACAAATATTGTTTGTATGTGTAATACAAACTTTTAAACACTGGTACTCTATGTCTACATGACCCAAAGGACATTTTGGTACCATTCAGTGCAAACTCTTACTATAGTATTTCATGTAATCCCATTCATACACGTATTGGTTTATGGGCTCTGGAAATTCAGATTTTCAGACAGCATTTATTCATACCTTGTAATTACATACATAATTTTAAATATCATTATACATGTATAAATGTATACTGATCAGTGCACCAACCCAGTTTTGGGCTTTGTTGGGGGTTTGGGTTTTTGGTTTTGTTTTTCAATTAATTGTTTCTCCCTGTTTTTATTCTTCTGGTTTGATCACTGGACAGTGATCCATGTCCAGATCTTGTTTTGTCAGAATATCCACAAAAGGATCTTAGATAGATATTGCAAGGCAGATATTGCTCAGATATTAACATGGAGGCTGAACTTTCTCTCCTCTCCCTGCTGACAGAATTCATTTGGTGGGAAAAGATACAGACCCTTAGCCCTACACCAAGAAGCAGAACTTCTCAGAAGCATAACTACACAATGCAATCCCAACAAGACTGTTCCTGTTGCAAGATACTGTGCTGTTGCTCAAGCAAATCTGCAAGGGCAGGTTTGTAACCCAGTAAAGACCTGTTTTCCTCCCTTCCTTTCCAGAGTCTAGGGTCCAGCTCTCATTTGCATCCATCTCAAAACTTTTCTGCCTCATATGTTCCACCAGTTTTCAAGCATGCTTACTAGATCAGTGTATAGTATTCTAGGTAAGACTTGGATTTACTTGAGCTGAAAGAAGCTCAGCTGATACATCTATGTTTTTCACAGCTGCATCTTACAGCTGGCCCCTAGCCAATCTCTAATTAATGCTCCAAGGCCCTTCTGCTTCTCTGGCCTCCTCAGCTGAACAGCTTATTGCAGAAATTCTTGTTTTTATTTAAGTGCTTAAGTTTGCACTTGGTACATTATAGCTCATTTGTTATATTGCAGGCTTAATGAATCATGCTATCAATACATTTCATTTGCACACTATTGTTTTCTTTCAAAATCTGTGAAAATGCCCTGCATACTCATTTGGTTAGTCTGAGCTACGTGTAATTGCAACACCAAGACCACCTCCTATCACTCCTGGGGCTTTAGAAATGACACACTTTACTCCCTAGGGAGTGGGTATCACCCCACTTCACCTGCTGGAATGAAAGTTATGCCCAGTCCTCTGGGACACTGACATTCGCACACTCCAATAGCCTTCAGCAGCACACAGCAGGGAGGAGGGAGAGTATTGGATGGAATATTAATTTGCTTTCAATGAATATTCCATCAAATACTAAAATTAATTAATTCTTCACCAAGGAACACTTGTGGAGCCAACCTAAATCATCAAATAATGTTTATATCGCATCCAAAACACACCAGAACTAAAAAGCATGTATGAGGCAAAACCAGTGGTTGCTTCAGTGTAGGAATGTGCTTTAATATCTATTGCTAATACAGGATTTTGCTTAGGACTATATTGAGACTGACTAGAAATAGATACTGGTGTTCTGAAACAGGGAGTATGAAGTCCCGTACCAAGCACTATTTGTCAGAGCAATATTTGTGTAACTTTTCTGACCAACATTAGGACTGTGGCAAGTTGCTCAAAGATTTATTAGAGACCAGTCTGGACCATGTGACCCAACATCTCATTTCTGTCTGCCTCAGTTCATCGAGCCTGAGGGAAACCTCAGCACCTCTACCTACATGCTTTGTACCCTTCTCTAAATTCCAGCCTTCATCTTGCCTAACTTTAGATATGTTCCTGGGTAAACCTTTGTTTTGATTCATCATATCTGTTCTGATTTTAAAAGTTTAGCAGAATACATTCTACCTTATTGAGACAATATCACCTCCTTTGCATCAAAGAAAAAGTATTGAGAAAGTAATATTAAAGACTATGAGCTGTACACATACCATAGTAGTGAGAATCTGGAGACATTGAAAGCTGGTCTTATTTACTGTGTCCATATTTTCTGAAACTTTTAAAGTTCTTTAGGCTATATATTACTAAATGGCTTCAGTATTTATGCATGAACAAATAGACACTGTGCCCGACAGATAAGGAATTACTGATCGCATCATGCTAAGACAGAATAATCTGCCATGTTTTCATAGGTTGAAGCAGTCAACATTCCTCCTGTCTCAGAAACATCCAACTCTGCTGAGAGAAAAGATAGCATTTTGAGTAGCTTACTATTTCATCATGTAGACTCCTGTATTCTTCTGAACATCAGGTTTGGAACTGTTCCACCTTAACTTCAAGTGGCAAAAAAAAGGAATACAACAAGTTACCTTTTTATATGTCCTCTCAATATCTCAATTCTCTGCAATGCTCCACAGGTGTGAGCCATAATCCAATGTCTTTTGCCATGTTAAATACGTAGAGATACCGGTGGGGTAATAGCAGGAAGACTATTCTGTGGAAAGCACTATTTGTCTCCCTGTTGATTGTGATCTTCATTCGTCAGTACAAGGTAATTTCTCATACTCACCTATTTCTACAAATTCAAAATGCATATATGGCTTTTTCACTAGGCTGTTAGCACCCATTTTCTCCTTAAAACAAAAAAAAGCAAACATTTTTCAACCAGCATTGCAGTTTTGTTTTGGTTTTCTTATAAATCCTTTTCATACATAACAGATACTGGACTCATTATGCTACAAGAGGACAAACGAATACCTAATTTACACAAGTATGGAAAAGCGTGCACACATTAGTGCTGAGGAAGACTTAGCAGCACATACTTCAAGAGGAACATCCTGCTTTCCTGCGTGCACTCTTGTGGACAACAGGTACTACACTTCACTTATGTAACTACTGTCTGTTACCACTGTGCTGAATTTGGGGATACCACATCACTGGTTGTAATGAATAAGCAGAAATATGGAGGGGCATCTATAGTGCATAACCAGGGTCAGTTTGTACCCATTCCCACAGTCACTGTTATACACAGTGTATAACAGTTTTGATCTGAAATCCTCTCTCTACAGGAATGGAAATTTGAAATCCTAACAGAATTTTATTCTGATGATTGCTTGATTGGAAATTGGGTTTAACATAATGAGCTTCTGACAAAACGCTGCTCATGAGCTGTAAAGGTATATTTATTTCCTCTTTGATTGACCTCCCATCTTTGTCTTTTGGAACAACTAGAACAGCTACTAGCTGATCCTCAGGTCAATTTAAATGTATTTGACTTTGCCTGTCTGCTTTTCTGCTCCTGTACTCCACACCATTCCAGGTAACACTACTTACTGGACTTTAAACTTTCTTCTAATAACTTTGTAACAATTTTTTTTATTTCCTTTAAAAAAAAAAAAAAGGAAAAAAGCTTCTGATCCATTATTTATATCAATTAAGAACTTAATGTTTAGAAAGGCTCCAAAATACTACACTAATCACATAATAAGTGAACACTGAAAAGTATGGGCTGATCTGATGACCACTGAAGCCACCACAAGCGTGCTCATTGAACTCAGTGGACATCAGATCAAGTCTTGCACGATTAGCAATGTTTCAGCAGTACTGAAGCTTAAAATTTATTACCTTTCAAGGAAAGAAAATGACTTCACAATCATTGTATGCCATAAAACTTTGGTGGCATTTCAAGGTTGGTCATATAATCTTAAGAAGGACTGGAAAACCAAACACATTTTCTAAATGTAAACAAACTACTTTTTGTTCTGATTTTTTTTTTTGCTCCAAAATACTTTTTAGCCTTGCTTTTCCAGATAGAGAAGCTCAAAACCTATCGTTAATTAATTATCCACTGAGATTTTGTCTTGGTTGAGACAAAAACAATCATCATTCTGAAAATCAGATTGAATCACTTTCTTTGGTAATAAGTTATAACTTAATGCCATCTGAACTACAAAAGATTAATTCTTAATCAAAGTTTTCACACTTCCACTGTGTGATTTGTTTTACTAAAGTCTACTACAGATAGTATTGGCACAAAAAATCCTAGTAGTTTGTCCTTAATTTAATGCTATAAAGAGTTCAGGCTTGTTTTTATTTTCCTGCTAACCAGCCATTTGGAATTAATTCAGAAGAATGTGTAACTCAGTTGTATAAGGACAAAGACAAGAGTCATCTGAGAGGAGTTGAAGATGAAAAATCAGAGCATTGTTATTTTCCTTAATGCAATAGGAATTAATCCTATTACTAAAGAGTAGTTATCAGGTAATAAAAACTCCTTTCTTTTACTTTAATCTCTTGATAATCTCTCCCTAAAAAATGCTGATCAACCACGGATGCTTTAAGCAATGTATATTCAGCATATTTAATCATTTATCAAAGCAGAGCTTTACATGCTCAGTATTGAACCAAAGGTCCTTTGCTTTGCTGCCTGTAACTCCTTAGGCATTAAGCATAACTGCAACACCTGCTTTTCTTTTTATAATTATTCTACTCTTAACGGAAAACAATAATGACATTCATTTATGTGCGACTGGGAAATCCAAGAAAACCCAGGGATAATTCCATGGAGTGGACTACAGGAAAAATACCTGGACAAACTGAAAAAAGATGGAATATTTTACTTAAAAGAAGTCATAGTTCCAAAATTTTTGTTTGGAATATGAGTAAAATTTGAATGCTATAATAAATACAAAGGGTAGCATTTATCGTCAGTTATTATATGGCAATAATTATATTTCCCACATATTGCTTATTATTCTTTTACACAGATGTCATCATTAGCATTTGATCCGCAGGACAACTTAATCATAAGTGATGCAACTTCCTTAAGATCACACATTGAACCAGTGTTGTGAACAAAACATGAGATATCTGACTGCATGACTGTGTGTGATAAAATGGTGTAGATGAGATGCTACAGCCAGGGGGGCCAGACTCTGCCTTTTGACCTGCACATGGTTTCCCAGTCAGTCAGACACACCTGTAATGCAGGGGATTTGTTGTCTGACTAACAACAGGACTCAGCCTTCTGGAGAGCTACTCATAATCCCAGTTCCTGGCTGTGGGAAAGAGTAAATCAAGGGTTGAAGCCAGTCCCTGCACCCAGCAGTGACTGTCTTGGTCCTGCCTTTCCCATAATGGACTGGCACTTCACCAGGAGAGCCATTTCTGTACATTGCAGAGGAACCATCACTTGTTGTCCCTTCATCTCTCTCTTAGCCATGTCAGATTTTCAAAACTCATGATTCAGGAATCATGCCCCCACAATACTAGCACTATTATCCACTGAATCCCAGGGAAGTGACATACATATGAGAAAAGCTAGCAGAATTCAGACATTTGAACAGTCAGACACTTTTTGTTAAGCTAGGTGCTGGTAGCTGTGAAGAACCAGACAGCAATGTGTGAAATTACTTCTTGAAGTATGAATTTAGTTCTTGTGCTGCCATAGGATTTTTGAGGTATCTTAGAAGAGGTGGGAATTCCACTCCAAATGCTGAAGTCCAATATTTCAATTCACCAATATATTTATTTCAAAGAAATTACTATTAGGATTACAAAACTTAATTAAATATGAAGGAGCCACAAGATCTTCAGAAGTTATTGATGCACTGCACTGAGGATACTAAACTGCTGACATATACTTTGTGATTCTCTTACTTTGCCATTTATTTTAAAAATTATTAGCATAAAAAAAGATATTCACCTTTAATTAATCTGATCCTTATTCCTCCCATGAAATGAAAATTCTTTAATTAAGACATCATAATCATTGGGACACACATTATTTGGGCTAGGACTCAACAGCACCAGCAGAGAATTGAAAGGCTGAAGTGTCACGAGCTTTCAAGTGACTGAAGGGGAGTAAAATTTCATAATGTCTGCAAAACAAGGAAAAAATAGGAAAATAGGAAAAAATCTGTAAGGAAAAGGTACCTTAGTTTGGTGGGTGGAAAATCTTAATAAAGCTCCAGGTAAGGTCCACTGTTTGCTAATGACCCAAAAGTCCCTTATTACCCTAGTCCACATGCAAATGCTCTCAAGAATCTGGCAGGAAGCTTCTTATTAAAAACTAATAATGTATTATTAATTTATTTAAATGTAGTTCTCACTCTGGCTGGAGTCCAAAGTGTAGATACAAAATTTCTAAGAAACCATGGAAAAGAAATGAATGTAAAACCTTTTGTAAGCTAAGAAATAATGTGATGGAGTCAGCAGTAACTAGGCAGCTTCCCCACCTCGGTACTAATAAATTAACTGAGAAATAAGGAAATAAAGCAAGATATCAAACTTACTTTCTATCCCTTGAAATAACCTTATGTCCTGTAATTAATTCCAGAGTAAGGGGAAGGGAGCCTTCAAAAACTCATTACTGTTCTGTATTCATATGAAATTTAAAAATATTTTGAACTCAGAATCAGCACATTCACATTTTCATGGACTGCCTTACACGAAGAATCAACCACAATGGCTGAGATTCCATTTTGCCCAGAAACATCGATGGGAAAAACTGAACCATTGTTTGGCATGCCTTAGTTGACATTTTTTCTAATATTGATGCAGACCTACACATTTGAGAATAGTCTCCTGATTAAATTAATTTTATGTTTTTATTTTACAAAAATTGAGTCAGAACTAATGCCAAACAGTGCTGCAAAGATTAATTTACCAGGTCTAGTAAGCAGGTTGGTACTGCTAGATAAGAATTTAAAAATAGTGATCATATGGACACTGCAGGTGATGAGGTTACAAGAAACAATTATATGCAAAGATATTGAAGTATTTTCTGAGTTAGAGTTTTGTTAACTATTAGCTTGCAGCTGCAAAGTAATTCACATAGCATGTTTGTTCAAATATTGCCTGAAAAATGGGCAGAAAATCGAGTTGTTCTATCTGTTAATCACACTGTCTTGGCCCCACCCAAAGCTGAAGAATGGCACGAAGTCCAGCATCAATTGTACCCGTAGGTATGCCACTTCCCCGGGAAGGGGCAAATTTGTCAGAAACCATTTTAGAGAAGTCAACTGGTATGAATACAGCCCTTGTGAGATGGGTCCAGTGATTATCTGTAAGCCCATAATATGATAGCAGGCTTAACAAAAAGTCAAATGTTATGTTTTCCCTTTGCTGTGTCATATGATCTAGGGTCATACATGCCAGAGGCATAGACAATTGGCAAGACTATATGGTACTGACTGGTCAATATGTTAATCTTCAGTAAGTGCTCCCAAATCAATGGATTTAGTGATTGGTACTGGGCATTCTTAGAGATTAATCACTACTAGTACAATAAGGTGCTTGGTCTTGAAATGCAAGAAAATTATATCTTAATTACAAGGATAAGCCTACAAACTTGAAGATGTACTCTGGAGCAGAGTACAAAACACAGCTGTGTCTGAGTTGCAAAGCATGCTATTGCAAACAGAAAGCAAGTAGAGGTGGATCAGGCAATCTACTATTATAAAGCCAGCATAAAGCTCCTAGATGCTGTGTACCAAATCACCTTTTCCCTCACAAAGAATAGGTTATTGTTCTGATGCACAAGCAGATGGAGAACACTCTCCTATGTCCCTCAGAGGTGCTTCACCTAAAGGAATCTGGTTGGAAGCTCCTCCTTCCCCTGTGGCCCTTGCTGGGAGGGATGAGGATGGTGCCTTCTCTCTTACCCCATGTACCACCAGGCAGGCTACCCAGATCAGACCACCAGAGTTTACTTGTTTCTCACTCTGTTTCAGTTTTATCATTAAATCTGAATATTCCCCCTTTGAAAAGATGTAGTGAATAATATCTACAGTTCTCCCCAGGTGAGCTTCTCCCCTTTTCCTCCCCTACACACACACATACACACACCCCTACACCCCANTAGCTACATTCTATTTCCTTCTGACACTGTTTCCCTAGTCCTAACATTTCGTGACACTGGTAAAATAAACTAACACATTTGATTCCTTATAATATTCTAAATAAAAATATTCAGATCATCTGGAGTTATATGTGCTTTAAGAAATTACTACTTACCAGCCAAAGCTCAGTAAAATCAGATTGTACAAGTCATAAAGTCTCCAAACCCAGTCCTTCTTAGATTGTCTAGAGAACACTCTGAATCACAGATAACGTCTTTTGGGTTATACTTGATACAGTTCACACTGTTTCCTGCATTTGTTTATCTTGCAAGTTGAGTTACTCAGTACTTTAAGCCTTCTCATCCAGCATTGTACCTTCAAGACTCCTCAAATCAACATCAGATAATCTGTCAGCTTTCAAGAACTGGATTATTGATGTGAAGGGCAAGAGTCTTTCTCAGAGCTTGGATTTTCTCTCAGTCAACAAGAGTATGAGGCAGACAGCAATGTATGTGTAATTCTCTAAAACATTTTTTTTTAAAAAAACCCACATAGAATTTACTATCCTCTCACATTTTAAATGCAGTTTCAATGATCTCCTAATTGGTTTTGATCCTTCTGTGCACAGGTAGCTCTTAGAAATGCTTTTACTAATAGCAACATATAATTTCTTCACAATTTCATGTTGTGGGCTTTTTATTGCTAATAGGATCAAATACAACTTTCAAATTTCCAGACCTCAAGATAAAAGAAATTCTAAAAATAGATGCCTCACCTCAAATCTTCCTCTAAAACTGCTAAACAAATTCACGTGTCGCACTTCGAAATGCATTTGGTCACCTATAAATTCACATCAGATCTGTCAGTCAGGAGTACCTGAGAAAATTAGCATCTGAAAGTAACTGTGATTTTCCTTACAATTTCACAAGACTATAAAATGAGCCAATAATATGTAAGTAGTTTCTATTCTCATATGTTAATGCCCAACTTTATGCTTCTTCATGAGGATATAAAACACACATTAAAGCAAGAAACAAAGCACCAATGTATATTGTCAAGAATATGTCAGCCATTCTACAATTTTCTATGAGCTGATTCTTCCAGTTCAGTTCCTCTGAGCCCTTTTTTGTTTTCTCTGAAGGGTCTTTTTAATGCAATTTTTTGCAAGTAGAATAAGAGAAAGCCCTTATCTTTATAACACACCTATTTTAATCTCTTTGATGCGTGGTAATCCAATATGCATGTAACCTGAGGCTGCTCTCAAAAAAGACCTGCAAATGATGAGTCGTGTAATTCAGCATGACAGAATTCTAAAAACGCATTTGCAAGGCTAGTTACTAGAAAAGCAGAAACTCTCCTTTCATGTTGGTATTGATAGGATGAATCAAGCTGGTTAGACATAGACTGAGTAATTCTACATTAGTGGATCAACAGATCCACTGTAGCTGCCTTTAATTATTCATAAATTCATTTGAGTGCTTAAAAAGGAAAGATGTAATAGCTCGTGCCATAAATTCAGTGACTATGTTTCTATGCACAGGCATGCACAAGTGTACATAATGTATGGCTACTAAAAATTCCCTTGGAGCAAGACACATCAAGAAGTCTGTTAATGGCATCAACAGTGTCACTTTTATAGAAAAGTAACTATTTTAAAGAATATCCAGGGAATTAGATGTCAACAAGAAGAGCATTAAAACAATATCGCTCTCCCCATGTTGCTTTGCTCTTGGTTACACACGGGCTGCTTTGCCACTGCACAAACAAGAGCTTCAGTGTTACACAAGCCTCACAGAAAGTGACAAATAGTCACTATTCAAGCACTTGGAGAAGTGCTATTCTCTCACAAAAGAAGTGAAGAAACAGCTAAATAAAAACTACTGAAGATTGAAATCTGTACAAAGAAGCAGACTGATGGGAAGTGCAGGACTTGGCTCATCTGGGTTTCAAAATCTGTAACTGGTTTCTAAAAAACGGGCCATCTCAATCCCACTTGGGACTGTGGTATTTCCAATAATACAATGGAGCATGTTTTAAGATAGGATTTCTGACGAGATCAGGAAGGAATCTTTTTCCCCCTGTACTGGCAGCAGTGCACAACTGGCTACAGGACTATTCAGCTGTTCACAGAATCACAGAATCCTAGGGGTTGGAAGGGACCTCGAAAGATCATCTAGTCCAACCCCCCTGCCAGAGCAGGGTCACCTAGAGTACATCACACAGGAACACATCCAGGCGGGGTTTGAATGTCTCCAGTGAAGGAGACTCCACAACCTCTCTGGGCAGCCTGTTCCAGTGCTCTGTCACTCTCACAGTGAAAAAGTTTCTCCTGATATAAGCTGTTCACACCAAACATGAAGCATCAGGCACAAGTATGAGATAAGGCATTTGCAGAGGGCAGAAGGTAATTCTGAAATTTTTCAAGGGAAATTCTGAAAGAGACTTCTTCAGGTTATCTTGACCCTTTCATTTCTTCTACAGAAATACGAGCTTGCACTACTCACAATAGCCATAGTCGGACACTGCCTGTTCATTGCCTAAAGTTCACATACTTCAGTAGTATATAACAAATAAGATCTGTTACACAAACAATCAGTCTCAAGGTCAGCTCCCTGTGCAGACTTCCACTTGGACACTCAGATATTTCCTCTTCTCTTGACTGAGGAATAAGAAAAAATACAGCATAGCACTGACTGAACAAATAATCTGGTATCTGAACAAATGTTAGCACCAAACCAAGTTGGGAACAGGAGAAAAACTGGATTCAAAAGAAACTGTTGGGGAACTATGTCCAAAACAGGAGACAGGGAGCAACCAGACAGGTTACAACTGTCAGGCATTACAAGCTGCATTCATATCTGTGCAGGCTTGCAAGGCATCCTGTGGAGGCAAGGCAGGGACTTTGGACAGCCTGGCAGGGAGAATCACCAGGTGCTCCTCCCACCCTTGTACTTCCTACTCGTTTCTCACCAAGAATACTGTCTAAGAGTAAACACCTATATTTTGACAGCCCCAATCCCCAACTAGCTCATGCTGTTCAGGCAGGTTCAAATAAGAAAAGTTATTTCTCAACTGTTATTCTTAAAGGTGCTGTAGTTAGGCTAATGCAAGCTTTTTCTTTCATGCCATCACATTAAAGTAGCTCTTTATTTCACCTGGAGTGATGACTGTGAAATTTGAAGGCTGACATTGCCAGTACTGATTGCCACCTGGTCACAGTATATTTGTAAAGTATCACAACACTGATCAACAAAGCCATCTCAAAGCTTTCTGCCTCATAGATAAGGTGGAGTTTTGCAGGGGCAATGAGATAAAGTTATGTGTTCAGGTGAGTACTTAAGCAATGAAATGAGTTAAAGGAATTTGAGGAAGACAGCATTGTTTCAAGGACTCTGGATGGAATGGGAGTCAGAAGAGGGCAGGAGAGTTTTAGAGTACCTGCTGGTACAGGTATTTCTTTCCAGTTGGTGCTCCTTCCTCACCTTCTCTTTTCCCACACTTTGTTCAAGCATGGATATCCTCTCTTAACCGTTCCCTATCCCTGTGCATTCCCACCATCCTTCTACTGGGATTGCCTCTGGTGCTGGCTGAGGGAATGGCAGTGCTGGGAGAGGCCTCATTGCACACTGTTGCCCAGCATGCTTTGGCAATGCAGAGGGGCTGGGTCTGGACAGACCCACCTGACAGTTATCTTGTGAGGCCTGTGCAGAGCAGACAGCACATTGCTCCCGCAGGCTGCCAGCAAGACGCTTATTCTGCTTATAGGCTGAGCCAGCCCCACTGCTCAGTGGCAGTAATGTCTCAAGGCAGCCGAAGGTGCTCCTGATTTTGGGGCGGGGATGAAGGGAGGACATACCTGAACAAGCTGTGCTTGGATAATACTCAGCAAAAGCAGCAGCTGTTAGAGAAGGACCCTGAATGTGGTGTTTTAGAGGCAAGGGCAGGCAGCTCAGCCTTCCTCTCAGCTCCCTGTCTTGAAATCATCCAGCCCCATGTCTTTGGTTGCTGTTCTGTAAAGTGCTTATGTTTTCTGAGCACAAATTTGAGTCTTAGTTAAAGGAGGTGAGAAAACTTGTCACAGCTGCCAAGCCAGAAGGAAGGGGAGGGCAAAGGACACATCCCAGGACTGAGTCATTCTTCCTTTAGGAGCAAAGTAAGTAGAGGCAGAGAGAAGAGTGTCTCTATCAGTTACAAGTATTTACAGTCTTGAACAGGGAATTAAGTGACAACACCATCAAAGTACAGAAGCATCAGCAAATCCTATAGCTCCCTGGACTCCAGAAAGCAGCTGGTTCAGAACTTCAACCATCAGTTATTTTTTGTTTTCCCCAAAGATACTGTATTTAAAACTGCTGTGTGCCTTCATGCTTTCACCTCCAAGGTCTGATTACAGAAAGTTCATTGTTGATGAAACGTGTACCAGAAAGAACCTACCTTGAATTTCAGATTCAAGGTTGATATCAAGAGAGAGACTTTTAGAGTGGAGGAAAGGTTGAAAAAAACAACAATGAACAACAAACTCTTGAAAGTTTCACGGTAATACAAAGCTGTTTTCTTCTAAAGCACAGAAATGTTTTGTAGAGCAGAATCACTTTCTGAATTTTAATAATGTAGCAATGATCCAAGTACTTTCTAATATCAATTTAAAATAGCAGCAATAGACAACATTTTGTAATAACTGTCAAATATTTTCTTTCTTGTGTGCTATTAAGCTTAATTTCCCAGCCAGAGTAACGAAAACATGCTCAACAACTTTCTTGCACCAGAAGTAACACTACTATTGAGAAGACATGCCTATCTATAGCCTCATAAAAAGATGAGTGCCTGTGTTTGTGTACTCTTACCCTGATGGTAATTGATAGATTTTTCAAATTAAGTGAATCTCCCATAGCAGAATGTTGAAGTTGTCATAAATAATACACTTCTGTAAGTACTATAAGCAGAAACAAAATAAAACTTTTCTTATTAATTTAGACATGCAAAGCAAAGGCCTATCCATAGCTATGCACTTAATTCAAATACTTAAGCATGTTTCAGTGCTTGTTTAACTGCAGCCTGAAAGAGTGACTCTAACTTCATGCTGAGAAAAATGGTTTATTTTATTGCATTGTATACTTCTTGCTGCAAGGTTTTCCTGGGTGTTTGTGTAAACTTTTATAATAGGAAGTGCTGTCAGATTTTAAAAAAAAAATCAAACAAAAAAATGAACCCGCAGATGTACAGAATTTGATATTAACTGCAGTTTAGAGATTTGAAGAAATAAATGTGTGGCCTGATCCTGACTGGTCCCAAGCACATACTCTGACCTGTGCAATAAACAGGAATGAGCCCATCACTGTACAGCCCTAGTTTATTATTGTAATAATCAGGGACATTTGTGGAGAAAGCTGCAATAAGAAAGAGAGGACATAAAAATTTTGGGATACCTTTAGGTTATGCCCAGGTACATACAGGGAGGTATATATAAAATTTTAATTAAATTAGCATTAATTACTGATGGAATAGCTGAATTACTGAAAGAGAAAGAGCATGGAGTAGCTGTTTTCAGATGGTCTAGCTGGGACAAATTATTCCCTAGAAGCCATATGGTAGTCACATAATCAGAACATTACCTATGTTAACATATGACAAAGGACAAATGAAGGTCTAGTTAACACTGCAACAGCTTCTTTTCCAAACAGCACAGATCAGACAAATTAGGCAAATCTCATTGCTGAGAACCTCGTGAAGATTAAGTAAAAGAAGAAACCACTCAAAAACATCTTGTTTATATAACATTAAGCTAAAATTTTTTTTAAAATGGAGTGGAGTCAGGGAGAATGAATATTTGGGCAGCAACTGTACTCCATCCTATCCATCTTCTTGCCAATGTATGCACTTGTATCACTGCTGTTAATTATGGAAAGAATCTGATTTTTGTACCATTATGAAAATGCATACTTGACAGAAGAAAACATTTGCACAGAACAAATACCTATGGCTTATGACTAGTGTAGCTGTATCAGCGAGGTGTTGCCATAAGATAAATAATCTTTTTAGCCCTGATTCTTAGGGCAATGAAACTTATATGACTGGTTATAACACTCCCTGTTACACGCTGTTTTTACCTTAATAACTGAGCAACTCTGCTGTTTAAATTTATCCAAATCCAACTGACACAGGGTAGGAGATAGCAAAATTCTCAGAGATAATTAAGTTCCTACAAGTTTCAGAAAATTGTGGTGGCTAAATAGAAAAAGAAAACTCCAATTAGTGCTCCCACAGATGGGAAAGCAGGTAGGCTCATCTCCTGTTTGCAGCTACCAACTGACTAGTCTACACTCTGGAAATGGCAAGCTATCCAGCACACAGATAGCTCCAGACTAGCAATGGAGAAAACAAGATTATTCACGGATATAAAAAATTAAACAATAAAGGACAAATCAGTAGAAAAACTGGCTTAATTACTGTGCATGAGAAAACTTGCCTTAAAACTCTGCCCCTTGATTAATGGCGTGTAGAATAAATAATTAAGGACCCAGTTCATATACTGCGAAACACAGCAGAAGCACCCAAGGATACTCACACCTTCATACAAAACGCATCACAGACATACAATATCTAAGCTCCCAGTCACTGTGGCAAATCCTCCATATACATAGATCTTCCAATACTACAGCTAGGGCTAACAAACAGCTTTAGACCAAAACACTATCTCTGCTGGTGCTGCTAAAACTTTGACTTACACTGGTTCCGAATTAGTACCCTAAAAGCTAAATTAGACTTAATTTTTTTTCCCCTCACATGTGTATCTTTTGTTCCTTTCACCTTGGCAGGTTTCTAGCCTCTCCCTATCCAACAACTAGATTCACTACCTTTCTGACACCATGGATTTTAACTTAGCAGCCACTCTCAGGCACAGTTCAGTATCTGTATTCTTTCTGCATGAAAACTTGGCAGTTACATCCTCCTTTTGACTCCCCATTTAGTACTGACAACAGAAGAGCAACAAGCTTCCTGCTCTCAAATCAAGGCCAATATGACTGGAACCAGGTAAGTCTTGCAGTTTTTCAGGAAGTTGTACTCAGTCTCAAGCTGCTGTATATCAATCATACAGAGATCTTTATCTGCAAAGCCTGAGCAAAGCCTGATTGAGCACGGGTAAATGACAAAACCTATCACAATAAAATATAGGTATTTTTGTATAGAAAAGGTTTCAGATGCATCCCTGACAAAACTTGCACTGAAGAGGTGCGTTTTCCAAAAGAAAAAAAGACAAACCAAAAAATGCACCAACTTTTGTCAGAATTATCATTGCAAAAGTTCAGCTCAACATATTCTGAACACATTCTCTGTATATTGTTCTCCAAGAATTAAAGTTTTTCAAAATAATTACAATTTGTGCATGCCCAATCTTTTTGATTGAATTTGTAAGACTTTAGCTGTAAAAGCATTATAGCTTCACTTCTGCTCTCAATATGAAATTTCATGAACAAGGACCACCATTTCAGGGAAGCCACATATTTAGAGTCTCTTGATTTTTGAAAGAAACTTTTTGCAACAGCAACAAGAAGCCAGGAAAAAAGGATCTTGTCCACAAAACTATATGTTGTACAGGTTTGAAGCTGGAAAAGAGGCCTTGGCTCTTTTTTGCAGCTGTGCTGTTGGTGAAGACATGAGAAAGTCCAATGCAGTATCAAATAACTTCACTAATATGGCATGTTAGCAAGAGAGAGCATAAAAAATATTGCAGCAGTCAATTGTATAGGTATGTCTTCATGTATATCGTAACAGAAACCTTTGCTTTCTGGTGACCTTCCTTGGAACAATGGAGTAAAAAATGTGTATGCGTATTCATGGGGATATACAACTCCATACTTTTAAGCATCACTGTATTTTATATTCAGAAGTTTTGTACAAAGGCCTATATGTTTATCTATGGGCTGGTTTGCAATTTGAATGCATTCCCCTTGGAAGGATACTTTTTTTTTTCCTTTTTCTTTCCTGAGTTAAAATATTCACAGTAGAAATGAGTGTGCACATTGCAGCTGTTAACGTTGGCCTGTACAATGTTTTTTACGCTGTGAACACAGTTGCAGATAGAATCAGGAATTTTAAGGCATTATGTTCTCATGATACATTGAAAGTCATACATATTCCCTGTACCCCTGCCCGCCCTCTGTAGGCAGAGCGATAAAACCAGTAATGCTCTCACCGTAGAGTGTACATCCCATTTCTTCTGTGCATCAGAACAGTAAGAAACCTTGCATGATACCTAAATGCTAAGTTTTTTGGTAATATTGACTTCAAGTTTTGCAGTTTCATTTAGTTATTATGGCTCAGCTGGGATATGCTGTTGTGGAGGTATGTATAATATGAAATGACATAAAACACAAGGCAGACTGTGTTACTGTTAAGAAAATGCAGATTTTAAGCAATGCAATCACTGATAACGAGTAGCTCACACAGGCACTAAATGCTGTAATGTGTAATACCAGGCTATTTGAAGAATGACATAGCTTAACCAAAAAAGCATAAACACTATTTATGGCCTAATATTTTACATGCAAACTAGGATTGCTCTGTGAGATGCTATTTCCTAGAAAATAAAGTGTTCATTCCAGGTTATATATGTGCCATTGTAAGCTTGTGCATGTATACATAAATACATGAGCATGACTGCATGTACGCAGACTAATGAAGATAACTATATTTTGAAGTTATGTTTTGCTCTTCTAATATAAGATTCCAATAATAGCAACAGTGCCTAAATAAGCTGATGACAAGAGCTTCACATATGATCGTCACATTATCTCTTATTTCCTCCACCAAATAAAGCCATGGATCATATTAACTGTTTTGAAGAAAACTGTTCATATATCAGGATACAGTGTCAGTTTGGGGAAGGTCTTTAATAAGCACTATGGCATTTATGTATATCTTCTGCTTCCAAGTATAGGACAATTTTGTACTGGACCAGCCACTACTTTTTTGTTATACCTCAAAATATATTAGCACATAACTAAGGTAAACTTGTAAAAAGAATGGTCTAACACTTTCTATGACAAAACTTAACTGCCAAAGACAAGTTGTAACATATTTATACAATACGAAGAGTAAATATTAAAGAAACAGAGAAAACAGCTTGAGGAATAGATTGGAGGATACTTTGTGGAGTATGCTGTCAGCAGAGGTTGGAGAGTCTCTTTGAAGCTATAGTACTCAAAGTCTCCCAGGGCTGGTGCAGCCTACGGCTGGAGCATCTGTTATGGTTTGAAAGGGGCAGGCAAAAATCTCATTGGCTTTTGCTGCCAGGACCCAGTGAATGAGGGGTGGAGTTTAGGCCCCTGTTGTGAAAAGGGGTCTGGGTGTCAGGTATCAGGTATCAGGTGTTCCACCCATTTTCCTGCCAGACTCTATAAAAGCCAGGAGGACTGGGGGCTTCCCTCTCTTGCCCTCATGGTCTCTCCGGCTTCAGTCAGTCTCTCTCTCCGGCTCTTGGTCTCCTCTCTGCCTCGCTGCTGCACTCCCCTGCCTGCAGCTTGCCACGTGGTCTGCAGCATTCCAACTGCATCGGGTGCTGGAGTTTTGGACTCTTTTCTTCCCATCGGCTTTGCAGTGAAGGACCTTTCAGCAGCCTGTATCGCCGGTCATCTGAGCTCGGGTTGTATATATTCGTATATATGCATTTTCCCTTTTTCCCCACCTGTTACTCTTTCTCCCTGTGCTATTAAATTTGTTACAGTTTTCAATCTCCAACCTGAGTCTGTTCTTCCTTACTCCCCTTCTATTTTTCCTCGGAGGGGGAGTGATAGAAACAAAACTCTGTCTGGTTTGTGGCTTGCCCTGGCCGTTTGCTAAAGCAGCACAGCATCATGTGAAGGAGACTTATTTTTGTCTAATCCTGTTGAAGACAGATAAGTCTGCCAATTGAGACTCTGCAGGCCTGACAGCCAACGGCACCAGCTTTGTAATAGCAAAAGATTGATGCTGAAATACCAGAAATGGAACAGCACTTTTTGACAGCATGAAACCAACGCGTTTGACAAGAAATTGGAGGCAAGATCTTTTCCAGTCAAACAAGATGTCTGTTCATAGAAAGCATCAAATGTACCTTGCTAGCAAAGTTCAAGGTCAATTTGATTGCTGATATTTTATACTTCTTCCTTTCAGAGATATGGTAAAATTTAAAGAAACATGAATGAGAATTCAGTATTCTTCATGCTTCTCAACAAGGCAACATCTTCTGTCATTTCTTTCTCAAAGGGAACATTAAATACAAATTTGAATTGTGGTTGACAAAATATTTGAAGTGTTTTATAATATTTAGTGTTCTCAGAGTTCTTGTTCAGTTACTTTTCTGAAACGCTAATTACTTTCTAACCAGTAGTGCAAAACAACTTAATACAAACAGTGAATGGCTTATTTTAATCTCCATTGTGAATAGTTGACTGCAGTGTCATACTCATTAGCAAATGGGTAGGTAGCTTGAACGTTCACCGCTGCTATCAACCACATTGTTTAACCTAAAAGCAATAGTGCACTTAACAGCAGTTGTAGAGATGCTGTTATGTAGACATGCAGAATGCTGTGGTGTTTGATGGGAGACACTACCTCCACAAGCATCACTGTAACAGAGTCTAGACACATCGAGAGCATTCAAAAATGCAGTCTTTTCCTCTCTCATTACTTGACATGCTGCACTGTGAACGCTGAAATAAAGGTAATGTCTAATCCTGAAAATATGCCAAAACAGGATATCTTAAAGGAATGCTTTACTGAAAAGGTTGCTTGGAATCTCATAGGTCCTATTAAATATTAGAGATTGCTCAAATGCCATTTATTAGGAGTCCAACCACATGGAGAGCTTTGTATCCAGATTGCACCATTCTCTGCCCAAGTTCTGCTCTCTCTTGGCTAACTCAAGAACTACAACTGAGTTACAAGCACAGAAAAAATAGGAATTGCCATTACAGATGATATCAACAATCCATCTAGTGCTGTGTCCTACCTCCAGCAAGGACATATGCTTCAGAAGATATAAAATGCCCTTATGGACAAAGTCTAACCAGTAATAGGTGTAGTCTCTTCCTCACTACACAGTTTTAAGTTCTGTGAAATATTCCCCAATAGGCAGATAACATGCATTCAAATAAATTCTGCCCTAAATTACTTTATAAAGCCAGTATCCTTATTTACTTTATAATAGGGTAGGGGCATATAACAAATTTTAAAATCTTTGATGTACAGTAAGGAGCATAGAAAACATAGAGACACAAAAAAGTCAGGTTGATATTGAAAATTACTATCAAGTCAGTTTAGCAAGGCAAATTGGATAGGCAGCATTAATAAGGCACAGCATAGAGACTAGAAATGTCCATTTCCCACAGGCAATCCCCTTCTGTTAAAAAAAAACACAAACCAAACCAATTCACAATGAAACAAAACACCCTTCCCTAAAAAAAACCCATACTTGAACGGAATATTCTAAGGACAGCACAACTAAGGCACGAAAATGAAAGGGAGAGTAAAGTCATGGTGAAAGGATGACAGCAGGCCAAAAAGCACACATACTTTTTGAGGGTAAATTATGCAGGTCATGAAGATGGAACAGGCGTTAAGTACAACAATTTATGAATATGAAGTCCCCCAAATCAAAACACATTCACTTTGTATTACTCTAATTAGTTTTGAAAGCAAAAATCTTGCAAAGGGTGCAACAAATTTCATTGCACAGACACTGGATTTTAATTAAAATTACATTGTATAGGTCATGTTTATTTAATGACTAAGTAGTTCAACTTCATATCATTGTGCTGTTTACCAAATCAAAATGACTGAAGTGTGATCATGCAAAGCTGTTTGTAAAGTTATTTACTAGCAATTCTCATTTCCTGCTCCTCCTTGTAACAAATGATTGGCTTTTAACTAATTATGGAATATGATTAGTTATTTGAATTAGGATTTAGGTCTTGATAGCCATTGAAGTAATCTTTATTGAGCAATATTTTTTATTTTACTAAATAGTATTAAAAAATTACTTAAGTGACTGAATTGATCCGATTTCCTATATTTTTAAAAGCCTTATGGTCAACAAAGCTTTCAGATCCAGCCTTTCTATTATGTTCTCCTTATCTCAAATAATTTGGAGAAGTTTACCTGGATTATTATGAAAAATTCACTGCTGCAAACATCAGTTTCTTATGGTAAGTTACAAAACAAACAAAAGTACATATTTTAAATAAAGTATACATAGCAAAGCCTAGCCTGTTCACATTTTCACTTGAAAAAGAAATTGGATGCATTTCATTTTTACACATAGCCACATCGTTATGTTTTAGATAGTATTCTCAGCATGCTACAGCAGGCAGCTTCACTTTATTAACTACTATGCTACTGCCTTCCACAAATAGTTTGTCTTCTAAGAGAACAACAACAAAAAAATAAATACTGCAAGCCATAAGGAGAACAGTACCAGGCTAACAATTCACTATCTTGACCTTTTGCCAGGAATGCACAGTGAATTACCTGAAACCCTGGGTTTCAGGTAATTACCAAAGCTGTAGGTAGTAGTCTACGTTAAATCTGTGTTGACTAGAGATATACAAAGCCAACTTTCCATTGAGTTTTCATCCACTGAATGCAGCATGTGATTTCCCAATGTGTTCAAAATACAAACCATTACTGAGGACATGGTATGAACAAGGAGAGATGTGATATGTTGAAAAGACAGGATATGCTGTAAGTTTGCTGAATGAAATGCCATAAAATAATTTGTAATACAAGTGGCTAGTCTGTGTGTTAACAAAATGAAATCAATTTCCTAAGAACTGTCGTGGATCTTGCTGATGTCCCAAATATGAAACACAAAGCCAGGCTTAGAGTTAGATATTTAGGTGCATTTTAGTATTTTCTGCATTTCATAAAATAATTCTATAAAATATTAAGGCAGGATGTGTAAGTAGACAAACAGTAGACAAAAATGAAATAAAACCTGGAAAGAGAAGCAGAGCACCCAAGTCTGTCCTTATTGCTTTTTTGTACACTAGATGAATTTTTATCCCTATACATATCCTTTTTAAATTGAAAAAGCAAATGTTTCATATGGTCATCTGCTTTAATATTTGCCACATTAATTCTTTTATTATTTGTTTAATCTAAGATTTCTCCCCTCCTTTTATGTTTCTTCTTGCTTACCCTCTTCATTGTATTTTGTTTAACTCCCTTTTCTATGGAAAAACTACAAGAATAAATAAACCGGATTTTCCACAAGCAATTATACTCCCTCTGTATTTTCACTATTGTTTCCTTCTGGTTTATTCTCTTTTAATCTCTCATCTTTTCTGCAAGCATATCCGTCTATATTTTTTGTTTTCTACCCCATCAGTTCCTCAAGTTCTTTTTCTTACCACCACCATTGCTTTAGGTATGAAAACATTCCAGGTTTCTCTCACCAGGTGCCCCCAGAGGGCAAACCACAGATCCCCCACCTGTTTCCACTCTTTCCCTCTCATTTACCCTCTGCCAGAGCAGAGGGTGACAGCTTCTCAAAAAATGAGACGCTCCACAACACCTCCTTGCACCCCCGCACTGGAATGTCACAGCAGTTGATATTTTCTGTTTTCCAGAGGTTAAAGTAAGAGAAACGACAGAGGTATCCAGTTGTCCTCCTTTCTTTTGAGTAGAATTCATTATCAAGAACAAGTTAGGTAAGAAGACCAAAATGGATATTCCCACCCATTCATTGAGACAACAAAGCACCTATTAAGAGAACTGTAAGGTGCCCAGGCTTTCCACAGAATGATCTGGGTTTGTGCTGACTGGCTGGAAAAGGATTTTGGTATCTCTCAAAAAATGAGATCATTATTATAGTGGAAGAAGAAACAAGATCAAATTACAGTAGATTTCAAACAGCCATCTTTCAAAAGTAGCTGATTTCCTGAGCTTAAAAAAAAATTTCTCCAAGAGCTACTAGCAAATTAACACTTTTTTCAAGAGAAATGCAGTTGCAAAAATCTTTCTCTGGAACAGCCCTCTATTTTAGTTGCGTTTGTTCAGAAATAAAAAGCCCTAGAAAGGAGAAAGCAAAGCTAGCCTTAAGTGATCTAAAAACCCCAAAACATTTGTTATTTCTTCCATTAATGAAGAAAAAGAACAGAGACTTGCCATAAAAAAGTGGTGGGGTATTTTGGGGGATTGTTTTTTTAAGTTATAATGCAACTTCTTAACATAGAAGCACATATAATCCCCCCAGGTGTGCTCTGGAGACCTAACATGTCCCTGCAATCAGGGGAGGCTGCCAACCCTGCGAGTCTAAAATATTTTCCAAGCATCTGTTTAAAATTGCTTAGGTTTCTCTGGAAAATCCCAGTCTGAATGGTAATTCCAGTCATCTAATTAAACACCCTGCTACAAAACTTTTTATGGGAGCAAATTATTCAGTTTCACAATTCAAGAAGGTGAAAAACTTTGGTTTAGATTAAGCTGTTGGGTCCTCCAAAAACACAGGACTTAAGCAAAATGGTGCTATTAAAACTCTGCAGAAACATGCATTTTGTCAAAATTCTACATATCCATTTTGAGAAGATTTAATTAATATTTTTTGATATATTTCTTCATCAGAGTCTATGAATATATATTCACTCTTAAGATTAATTATTACATTCTTGTTTGGTGAATCCAACCAAATTATGCAAGGTAAAATGCAAGCTTTGCCTTCCTTATAGTCAGTGAATGAAGACTGTTCATCAAGGTGCTAACAAAATAGCAAGTATCTAATGACTATAATGAAGAAAAATCTGGATGTGACACTCACTTCCAGTCTCACAAAGTCTTCTCTTATCTCACCAGGATGAACTCTGGACCATTTCAAGTAGAGCTGATGCATGAAAGAAGAAAAGCCCCTGAGGCACTCACTGTGGGTATGTGAGATGCAGGTTCATTTCTACCCATCAGCTATTCTGTGGAGACCGAGGATTTAGAACTCTATCCCTATTAAAACTAATACATGATTCTTGCAACAAAGACTCGATTTTAACAAATCTGCATTTCTGAGCAAGAACACAGAACTTTCAGAAATTCTGCAAGAGCTTTATTAGTTCTGGTGATTGCCAAAGCTTTTTCCTTCCCAGTTGTGGTTAAATGAACTAAAAAATTAGTAAATGCTAGATCTTGAATCAAAATACAGAAGAATGGTGAATGGCCATGCAGCACCAGACAGCTCTATTTCAGCACTGCCTCAAAAGGGACCTAGTGGCAGATACTAAGAGAATGATTACAAGATGTATAAGATGATCCTAACCTAAAATATCTTTCTGGCTTCCAACAAGCAATTTAGGCACTACTGAGTTGGAGGTTACATCTAGACAATAGTATTAACAGCTACCCATTCTGTACGAATTGGTCAAATTATTTTTGAACACATTTACACCTTTTTGCCTTGCTGTGACACAGGATTGGCTACAAGACCAAAGAACTGACCTCCACAAACAACATCATACATTAAAAGACAGTTTGTCACAAACTATAGCACAGTAGACTAAGATCAGAAAATATCCTTTGTTAGAAATAGGCAGTCCTGTTCAAGTTCCATCAGAATACTAGAAAGAGAAAAGGTCAGTGATTTCAGTCTTTAAGAAGAATCCAATTTATCAAGTGATAAGAAAAGCATGATTTGGAAAACAGAAAAGGAGGTTCTGCACTTATGAATGTAATTTATTTGCACTCCTCCTGTATTGTATTCCAGGTTTTTACCTTTAGGGTAACAGGAGGAATCATATAAGAACACTCCCCTTATGTAATAATTGCATGGGGAAAAAAATAAGAAAGATATTTTCTACCTAAGCTAAGGTACTTTCAAGAAACACTAGAAATACTATTTATAGACAGATTTTCTAGAGTTACACTGCTAGGTTTAGTTTCTGTGTAATCTTCATAAGGATTAATATATTGAATACAGCTTTTCTGTTTAGAGACATGGATTTATTGTATCCATTCTAATTTGAACCTTGACTTTTAGGATCAACCTCTATTTGCCTGTTTTTCAATGAACAGAGCTTGCTAGGTAACTTTAAAAGGGATCTGGTAACAAGCCTCACAAGAACTAACTGCTTTAATTCTGTGCCTGTATAATTATAAGGCTATTTCAGTTATGCCGAGCCTGATCCACCATTTCTCTTTGAGTGGTTTGACAGAGCTGCACAGCCTATCCAGAAGGCTGTTAACTACCTGAATATGCATACTAGAACATGAAATGTATCTCTAAAAATATTCAACAGGCCTTTGACAATATTCTTTTAATCATGTCAAGAACATTTCTGGTAAATAAAGTAGTAACATAGGGAAAATATAACCTGACTTTAATGTATCAAAATTATATTAAATAAGCAAGAGATTAAAAACTATTGACCCCATCCCTTTTTTCTAGGGTGCGATTTATTCCTCCTGTCTGTAGACAATTTTGGATCAATGCAGTTTTATCCCCCTGCTTACATCATGATTATAACTAATTATCGTTTCCATTTACATTAAGTGTCCTCAAAAGATCAGAGGAAAAAAAATCCCTGTAATAAAAAGGAAACTGATATACTGCATCAACAGCAAAAAACAGAGAACACTGGGAAAATCAATAGGTTTATAGACAGATGGCAGAAAGGAAGGAAGAGCATAAAAATAACCACGTCATGCAAACCAGAAAGGATTTAATGATTTGTTTTGAATCAGCTAAGCCATTTATACTGCACTGACAAGAGAAAAAAATATTCATAATATCATTTCTGATATCAGTGCTGGAATTTCAGTCCTTGAGCTACATCCTTACACAGAGATAAATAGGCATATATATACTGCATATTTATGTATAAGAAAACGTGCTATGAATAAAATTCACATATGCAAAATTTAGGTTCCCTCCCCTTTTTGAAAACGTATGTGCTAGTTTCAAGTTAGCAGGTTTCTATTGGGAACATAAGATGCACCTTTTCACGACAGGAAGGAGTCAGTCTCTCGTTATGCTCCTTTCCTTTACTGGAGTTGCACAAAACTTCGATTGCAACAAAAGACTGCACTTAGTATCATCAAATAACAGCTGGAATAACAGCGGGTTTCTCATTCTACAACTCAAATGTGGCCACATATGTTTTTCTTGGGGAGGGTGGGGGGGCAGGAGAAGACACACACATCCAGTCAGAATGAGAAGATATTGCATTGAAAGATTATTCTAATGCATGAGTCAAAAAATTAAACCAAAAATACTTACTTTCAGATTAATTGTCTTAAGTAACCCATTTATCAATTGAACTTCTAGATACTGTTTTCAGTCCTATAGTTTTCCTATTGATCGCTGTTAATAAGTCAGAACCACCACTTCTATCTGTATATCTTCCCCTGAACTACAGGGATTGATTTAGTTACAACAGTAATCAAAAGGGTTGTAACTTTAGGGGACACTCAATACCAAAGATACACATTGGAATTCATATTAAGATACAGTTTTTATTCCCGTATCATTAGAATTAGTATTATTTATCTATCATCTACCTGCTGTCTAAAAAGGTATCATATGCTAGCAGCATGAAAATTGCATCTAGTTTATTTCAAATTCCTTATTTTTTTCAGCCAGTTGTGAATAACAAAGCATGCATACAGAATTAGTTGCACATGAGTATCATGTTCTTTTCCTCCTCATATTCAGGCATATTCAGCAGCTTTCAACACCTTTGCTTGTTTATTCTGCATTAGTCAAAATCAGATAAACTGCTTAGGCTCCCATTTAATAGGATTCTCATACAAATCACTTTTAAAAAATCTTTTTCTGGCTGTGGGCTGCTCAGATACAATTACAGCTTTGCTTCTAAATTTACTCCTGTGACTTGAGTAAGGTCCTGATTTTGAAAGGAATCTTATTTAGAGATTGGAAAGCTTGACGATTTCGACATTTAAAGCCAAATCACAGAGCTACCTCTACTCAAGTTTTTCTTGCATCTTTCTGGAATTCAGCACTTGAACAGAACCAAAGAACCTCCAGCAGGTTTTTCACTCTGGAATTTGTTGCATTTTCACTGAAAACCTGCATGTCTTTGTGATCCTCAAGAACAACAGTACTTTAGCAAGCCCAGCTAAAATGAAATCGGTCAGGTTATTTCACTTCTTCAGCAGGAACATGTGTTGTGAAGCAGCGAGGTCACAGCTCATGAGATCATATCACAGAACCACAACCAGACCCGTTAATAAAAGGAGTAATGGAAGTTCATTGTAATTTACTGACTCTTATATAAAGTCATGTTCCAAAGTGGCAGAATCTTTGTGGCAGAATCAGAGGACTTTCCATTACCATTACTGCAGTATTTCCAAGAGAAATTCACAAAGAAATCTACAGAGATTACTGCTGTTAGGACATTTGGGTTTTTTTCTGGTGAGTTTTTGTTTGTTTTTTTTTTAAAAACCTTATTTCCCCTCAGGTCTTCTACCATCACATTACCAAGAGAATACAGAATATGGAAAACAGAGTTTGCCTAATTCCAGTACAAAACATAAGAGGCAGTTAATTAGTGAGACAGTGAGTCAATCATATTTCTCAAAAGCAAATTACCACCTGAGAAATAAAATATTTGCAGTGTAAGCTGAAAGGGAAATGAGAAGCTGTTTGCTTCCTACTTTCTGTAACTTATCACACTTACTGGAAATTATTTGGATACATATAAAAAATTAAGAAAGATTACAGTGGGATCCAATCTGCCACAAAAGCTGGTAATCACATAGTTATTATGCCTCTTGTAATATTCTCTATGAACGTGGCTGTGTGTCAGCAGGCCGAATAGATCTATTCTGCCATTCTGATAACACTACCACTTTGATAAAAGAACTAAGTATCTTTGTCCGAAGGCAACAGTGGAATCTGAATTAACTACACCATACTTATATAAGTAATCACAACTAAATTACTAATTCTGCTGCACATCTGAGAGTTGGTGGAGAAATACGTAAGAGCAGATACCTGTTTAGAGACCAATTTGTCTAGGGAAACATTTCTAAGGGTTTCCAGAAAGCAGTTAAGTCACTGACAACCCACACAGCTAGAATTAATGTTTTTCTATAAAATATACCATTTTCCCCCTGGCTTTTGATAATACATTACAGGGAAAGAGTGTTTGTCTTTTGCCTTATATTGTCGCTATAGGGTCAGCAGGTTCAAAGAGCATGGTATATTGAAAATTTGGCATGTTCCAGATTAATGAATTTGTATGTACTGGTGGCAAGTTAGAAAAAAGATCTTTTGGACAGCTGGAAGATTTCAAAAAGCAAATTATGACCCAACTAGAAGATATCAACCTATAAATCTGGGGGAAAAAATACTAAACTTAGTGCCACCACTTACTGCATTGCATGTGCATCTACTGTCTAGGGTAGAATTTCCTATTAGAATTTTAACTGGGTAGAAAGAAATGGAATACAGTATTTAGAACTATGGAAACCAAAGAAGCCTATCTTTTGATCAATTAGATATATATCCAACTGTTGAGTAAATACAAACAGTAACTCAGGAGGGAACTGCATTATTGATTTCTATTTTCCTGTGGGACAAAACAGAGTTATAAAAATAACTGTTTTCACATGGCTATACTTAAATTATTCCTGCTCTAGTTACATTATGCCTACTACAGAAAAAGCCTCTTGGGTTTAATCTAAGCCTTACTGAATGTTATTAGATCATATCTATTCAATTAATATTTCTTTCTGTACACTATACATAGCCTAAATTCTGTCAACAGCTGAAAAAGTCAGTCATTCAGGTTCCGCGTGCATAGCCAGAAGGCATTACATTTAAACCACAGGAACAAGCAACCCAAATTAATATAAGGAGACCAACTATGTTGTATCTTTAGGTTTTTGCCAAGTGTAGTCCAAATTTTTCATGGTTTTAGCACATGCTTTATCCATTACACACAAAACCCATATCTGACCACTGTTCTGGCACACCAGCAATTCAATGAAACTTGGAGTTGAGACAAAGCCAGTAACCTAACTCTCAGCTGTGAGGCAGAAATTCATTCTGAAGTATGCAAATATTTGGTATAAGCTACACTGAGTGACATCTAAGTGTCCAGTATACCAAGACTGAAGGAATATATGAAAAGGACTTGTGGAAAGCAGACACCACAAAATGTATTACTTGATACTACAGGAGACATGTCCTCCATTATGAGACATGGACAAAATTGCTGGTGCACGAGTTTAATTTTCTTTTCTATTTCATAGATCTCTAGCTCTGCAATGCAGACATGAATGCAACAGAAATATTTCAAGACAGTGGCCTCAGATAGTTGTGAGAGGAGTCTCTTAACAGTTAAGGACTTCCAGAAACCTGTCACCCCAATCTGAGTGTTATCTTTGACCTCTACTCTAACACAACAGTCTGCCATAATTAATCAGAGATATTTCTGAAAAAGAAATTGCAATTTATGTTGAGAATGATGTGAGCAGAGATGCTGCTTGGCAGTTATCAGTGGTTATGCTGAAGGGACAAAAGGCACAATCATAGTCTGTTAGAGCCAAGCAAGTAAGTGTGAATACTCATGAGAAAATAGGGACACTTCAGCTGGAGCTGATGAGGAGAAACCAACATTTGAGAATTTTAGAAGCATCACTTGACATTGGGGTCTGTGATCAAGGATCATCAGGGAATCAACACTAGCCAGAAATTATTGGAAACAATAGAAATATACTGTGAAAAACTAAAATCAACCAGAAAGGTACAATCGTGAACAGAACTGTCAATGTAATTAAAAACTAGCAACTAAAATTTGGTGCGGGTTGGTCCTGATTTCAGAAAAAAATTGTTTGTTGGCACATATTACTCACAACTGTGCTTATGCATATGAATAAAATACTGAGTAGCACGTGGTACCATTAAGCAGCATATCACAGATGCCACCAAAACAACTTGGAGAGTGCTTACTTCAGAAACAAATGTTCTTTGACTATAATTCCATCTCTCTTGGTTTCTTTCAGGTGTCACATGCCAGACTAGCTGAAGATTCCTACGTTACTGACCTCGGTGTATTGCCATGCAACATAGACTTTAATGCAAGGGGAAGTGACTCCAGGACAATGCTGCACAAAGATATGTGATATAAGCCACTTGATCACTAGCACTTCATTAAGATCTCTACAGCCCCCACAACTGCATGCCCTACTGTTACATCTGTTCTGACAAAAGAATCAGGACACACAGTAAACCATAATCTGACTTCTGTGACAGTCACCCTTCTGTTTCTTACTTTAGAAAGCTAGTAGTAGTAGCAAAAACATGCGTGTTTGTCACGTAGAGTTGCTTATGCTTTGTACTTCATCTGCACTGTACTATTCTTTCTAGGTTTGTCTATATATATATTCAAATAATACATTCAAATTTGTCAATCAACTATAAATTCTACTTTAATATGCAAAGCAATTGAGGTACAATGGAGAGAAGTGTAATAAGTGTAAGAATGAATGCATGAGTAAGTTCCACTGAGCACAATACATATTTATTCTATGACAAAATCAAAATTTTTTTTTAAACATAGTGAGTTATCTCTCATTTGATCTGCTTTTTCAACAGCAAGCATTTTTATTCACCCATTTAATATATTTTACTTGACAGTTTCAGTTAAATATTGTGTAAGTACTCCCTGACACAGCTAAATGTTGGTTTTGTTAATATAATTACATTTTTAATGCTTACTCATGTAACAAAAAAAATAAGCTAACACAGAGTGTGCCACCACCATTGAGTATGCTGACACAATGTTTTTTTCCCTCTCAATTATTTTGTTTTCACAGAAATTTAAAAAAAAACCCTTCTGCCCCTTGAGGCATCATCACAACCAGCCACATTTTAGTAAGATGTGTTTACTGAAAGTGCCACAGTCCGTTTGTGTGAATTATGCATTTCATTGACTAAGTATTTAATAATTCCACTAATTAAATAATTAAGAATATTAGTCAAATTCTTAATCAGACTCCTTGTTACTGACTTTTTAACAAACATTTTAGACTTCTAGCTGAGTATCACAGAACACCATGACAGCTGTAGAGGTCCTCATCAACCATGTTCTTATTTACAATTTTCATTGATCAAGGCATCACCTAAGAGAAGAGCAACATCAGACTTTTTCCTAAGCAGATGCGTTAGAGAGAAATGGTGGAGAAGGTCCCAGGCAGATACAGGGGTGTAGTGAGCACTGTGCTGAAACAGCCTCCAGAAATCTGCAGGGATTTCTGCAATACTGCCAGGGGCATAAGGAGTTATCAATAGGTGTATCTAATTGAATTGTCTAAAAATCTGTTTGCTTTCCCATTTCAGAGAAAGATACCTATACTCCAGTAAGTTTAATTTTAAATGTATTTTGATGACTCCTTTCCCCTAAAAGGGAGATCTTGTGGAAGTGGTTTTATGTGCGTTAAAAAATCAGTTTTTGTTTGTGAGTTGCTTTGAAATCTCTGCTTTTAAATAATGATGAGTCTGTTGTGCTCCAATCCACCTAGCTACACTAAAAAAAAAGTCATTGAAATTAAAGATTCCATTTACAAACTTCCAGTTAGGAAAGTCTTCCATTGTTTTGATTATTGCTTTTTCCTATAGCACCTCTTGCAATTGTTGCATTGATGGTGCCTAAGACAGAGAAGCTGCTCTGTTCTACACTCCACAGCATGTGGAGCAGATCTATGTAGTTTGCAAGCATGGATACATTTGTTTAAATGAACAATTAGTGAAGAATTAATACTGACCTTATGAAGTGAAAGATGATAAAGATTAAATGTGCAACAGCAGACTCATTAAACTATGTATTTAAAAACTGAAGGCACTGCATTAACAAGTACACAACTCTGTAAGACTTTCATTTGAGTTTTTGAAGTTTCTTTTAATCTTTTCTTGGATAAAAATTAGTATTCCACATTGTAGGTATTTCAACCAGATAATCAATATGCTAATCTAAAATTTTGTACACATGGACTGAACATAGAATTCAGTCAGCCAGCTGAAGTGCTACATTGTGTTTCCAGTGTATAGTTTCCTTCAATTAAGAATATTTAAATCTCATGACAATTCCATTAAGCAATTAAGTCATAAGAATTGTAGCTATAGAAACATTGCCCACTTAATTTCTTCGTTAGCTCATATTTTTGTCTCATTGTTTAATCGCCCTGGAAAATAATACAAAATGGACCATAAATCACTCAGTTCAGTGAAATGATATACAAGCTGTAGGTGTTGCTCTGAATAAGATATTTGACTCAGGAAAAAGTAGCATTTTTTCACCTGTGCACGCTAGATGAATTAGAACTGGGAGCTTTTAACTGATGCTTGCAGCAAACTAGACTTTTCATTTTTTCTTTTAATCTATAAATCTGAGTATATGGGTTCACATTTTTCTTCAGATGCTGCCACACATTTACAAAAGAATCTTCTGCTGTAGCGTGGGCTTTCCATGGAAACCATCCACTGAACAAAAAGATAGTTCTGCAAATTCCACCCAGTTTACTCTTATTCCAAATAATTTGATATGGCACTAATTAACCTGAGAGTCCAGAAAATAATTTAACACACTGAAAAAGACTAGATGTAATATAAAAGAACATTTGCTACATTTGTAACCATTTTCTTGGCAATATTTTTGTTATATAACTTATTTGGAGCAAAACAAGAGCCAAAGTAATTTACAGTTCCACAGAACACTTGAAAACTGTGAGAAGGATAAATAACGTCTAAAGAAGTCATCTGAAATGTTAAACACCTTCAGTTGATCAGTATTCTGTTCTGTAAAGACAGAGGTTCAACAGATTGCTTATTTCAAAGAGCAATTTGGATGCTTACTACAGACATCCATTGTGTTTCAATTCTGCTAATTCTAATCACGTTTGAAAAATAATCTTCATAACCATTAAGTCCTCTGTTCAAGGTAGTCCTTGCTTTATCATGGTCACTTTTAAAAAGAAGTTTTAATCACAAAAGGTCAATAGCTACTGCAGAAACACCATCCTAGGGGGCACGAGCCTTTTAGCTTTGAACTGTATTCCAGTGTTTCCACAGTGCCACAACAAAGCATACATCAAGAAAAATACAACTTCAGAAACTGATGTTACAGTTTTTATGCTATTGGACTCTAAGTCTTGACCGAACTCTGCCCTGCTGAAAAACAGAACTCACAGGCAAGCAGCAGCTAGGAGAAAAGAGGCATAACTAGAAGAGCAAAGTCACATTCATGTCACATTGTAAGAGTACCATTCAATCCGAGGGATGGTGCAATCAATTGGTACACTATGGTTTTAGGGGACTTACTCTGAGGAGATTTTTGGCACCTCCTTGAAGGCCATATACTCCAGAAGTCAAGGCACCACTTTAACACAGCTCTGGTGTGTGATACCACTGCATTTTGTTTCAAGTCACTTTGCATGAAGAACAGTAGAAATATGGATTTGTTGATAAAATGGTTCTTAAATGCAACAATTCCCACGGTAAGTGCTGTCAGAGTAGAAGCTTAGATGCTCCTACAAAACACTGTGCTTCCTGCCTCTTTACTAGAGCATAGGGGCTAAGCTCATCCAGACAACTGGGTACTACTATGTAAACAAGATTATTGTTGCAATGAGAAAGATGCAGGCTGACAAGTCTTTGCTATATTCAAACACTGTTTTTATTCTTCATTCTACTACTGGTACATGACTATACATAAATAAGATTCAGTCTCAAGCTTCCTGTGAACTTAATCTTGCAATGACTTGAAACAGATTAGGATCTGATCCTGAAATAGCTACTTTTAACCTATCTGCAATGCAAAACACAAGTTCAGCTGAACCTAGTTCTTTGATTTGCTTTCCCTGTTACATATCAACAAATGCACACATGCCAGTAATACAAGCACATCTAAACATAATCCGTTGCAAAGTCCTATTTCCCAACCGGACAGCTTCACATTTCCTGTGGTCACCTAATTAATGGGTGTTTATTAATCCCATCTGCAAATCTTACTGAGTAATACTTTCACAAAACTAAATTGAGCTTGCCACAGCAGAAATGATGCAGTACCGTGGGGTACAATTAACTACATAGAGACATACTTTATCCTAAGCCTTGGGCACAATCAATAGTGAGTTTCTTTTCTGAGATGTTGTGGGGTTATAAGCACATGATGATAGGCTTAAATTAAGTTTTGATGACCTTTTTCTATTTCGATCCTAACGCTCAGCAAATATGGAGCTAGACAAAATTTTATTACGCAATAAAATTCCCTACCAATTCTAAAATTAAAAAGCTTAACTGCCTAAAATATACAGCGCTATCTTGTTGATGTAAAAATTTAATAGCTACAATATTAATAAAACAATATGAGGATTAACTAATATATTCGCTGTCCTTCATTTCTCTGTACACACAGGACTGTCCTTTGATTTTATTTTTTTAGAGAATACTTTAAGCAAAAGAAACACATTCTGATTAGTTGTTGAGGATTTGAAACTACAGCTCCAGTCCAGTTGACAGTGCCAGTCTTTGCAAATCCACTGAAGTCAGTGAACACTCTGTCCAACATAACATCACTGTGAGCATCCAAGCAATGAAATCTTCACATATTCCACTTGGAAATTAATTTTCACTAATTATTGCATTACTTGTTTCAAGTACTTGTTTTCACTAATCTCCCAGACAGGATTTTTCTTAGCTGCTTTTCTTAAGTAAAGAGCCTTATATTGAAGGAGAAGAAAGAAAAAAGTACCCTGTTAGCATATTCTTATTCCATGAGTATTTCTCTCAAATGCATTTAGAAGTTCCTCCTCAGAGACAAAATTTGTTTCCAGGACTGGGTTTCACCTCACCTACCTGTAGCTACTTAAGCATGCAGTATATACTACTATGTAGGCTCTAACAACACTGCATAGAGAGAAGCAAGCACATCCCCAAACAATGATCTCATTTGTCTTAGCTGATAACATGTTGGATGTCAATTGCCCACAGGAAGAGTCTAGACAACTTTCAGACCAAATAGTGTAATCATCTAAAAATCAACAGAATATACTAGATAATAGATCCTAGTGTCCAGGAGTGTCCCCCAGATGCACTTTCCCAACCCATGGGGTCATTTCTAATTCTCCAACCTCCTCTTACTATCCTGGAAACATGTATTCAAGTGGAACATTTAGATTTTTAACAGATGGGATAATCAAACTCTGCTGGTGTGCCAGCCAAACTGTTGTTCATCCTTTTAACTCTAAAGATGTCACAAGCAAATTGTTCTTATATTTACAAACAATTTTGTTACAGCTGTAAAGAAATAACACAAGAATGTACAATTTATTACCCAATACTTAAGAAGCCAAACTATTTTAGTAAAAGCCTAAAGGTGATTCCCTTGCAAGATTATCGTGATGGGAAAAAAGCCCACAAAGAAAGTTAATTTCAAATCTAATTTCAGAATTTACAATGTTCATGCCCTTTCCAAGGTTACACAGCAAGACACATGAAATCAGGGAATACAACCTGGAGCACAGTAAGAAAAATGATTGGTATAAGCAGTAAGTGAATAAGCTATGAAACCAATTAGCCAATGTTGTTATGATGCATTAGGATGCATGTGTTGTATAAGAGGGCAGGCAAAGCTGACTGTATTTAGACTTGGGGTGCTGGGCCTATACAACTATATCCAGATGTATTAGGCTGCTGGGCCTATACAACTATATCCAGATGTATTATGATGTCATTAGCTGTGGCCTCCCAGCTGCAATGGTTTGTTTACTATGTTTCTAGAAAAAGAAAACATGAGTAATCGTCCCAAAAACTGGAGGACTTACGACCAATGCAAACTTAGAAAAAAAAGAGCAAATAAATATGTTTGGAGCTGGGAGACAATGCTAAAGAGACAAAGTAACTTGATAGACAACAATATATAGAGTACTTCAGGAAATCTCATTCAGTTCTGTGAATTATTAATACAGACCAAGGAATATTATTGAAAATCTTCCGGTTCATTCCTAAGTGGGTAAATGTAAGTTACATTTGTATCCTCATTCAGGTATTAGATTAGAACAGACAAAAATGTTCCTCCATAGTGACAAGTCATTTGAATTTCCCAGATTTCTTCTTCGTTTCTTACATGGTTGTGTGAGGTTGCATAGAGAAAAAAATTTTAATGGATATTTTAACTCTCAAAGTTGACATAGATCAATGAGTCTCATTTTCCGATTCCACCAAAATCTAGTAAACTCCCTAGAATTTCCCCAGGATGAAATGGTCCCCAAGTAACACAATACTGCTGCATATGCTACCCCCACTTCCTCCACAGGTGTAATGATACTTGGCTATGCCCTAGAAAATCTTTTCCAAGTGGACTCTTGAGAACAGAGGCAGCTGAGCATAAAATTGAGCAGCCTAAAGGCTACTCTAATTAGGATGGGGATCCATCTTGACCCCTGCTATCCCCAGAAATACAGGAGTTTACTTCAGCTACTGGCATATATTCAACCTCACAATATTTATTATCTGCTGTAAACCTTACAAAGGACAGGTGATTCAGTAATTGCCATAATTCTAAATTTTCTTCCTGCTCCGTTTTAGCATCATTTTTTCTGTTTATTTCATATGCAGTGTAATTTCTTATACGTTTCCCACTAAACAACATTGACACCACAAAACTTAGTTCTCAAACTGTATGAGAATTTTTCATTGAGCAGCATTTAAATTGAAGTTATAAACAAAATTATTTCATGTAAATTTGATGGAAGGGTTCCATAGTGAAGTTATTTTATTTTATTGGTGTGTGCTTATTTCATTGTGCAATACTTGTCTACATATTGTCTCATTTCCATTTCAAATTTTAAGACAACACAAAAATTTCAATGTCTTAGAGTTGGGAAGAAAAGTATAGGAGGTTTCAGTCTGTTTTAATATCTTGAGCCTTTCCATGAATATTTTCTGATAACAGATTATGAGGTAAATTAAACATTCACAATCCTACAAAGACCAAAACTACTTCAAAGAGCAGTAGTTTATTCCCTTTGTTAATATTTATGTGGCTGATATTAACTTTACTTAGGACCTAGACTTCAGGATTTATTCACCAGTCCTAAAAGCTAGCTTGTCAGTCTTAATATGGTTATACTACGTATACACAGTACTTGCAAGAAAATTGATACTGTTCATTATCTACAACACTGTTTTCAATGCTTAGCAGTTTGTACGGTACAGCAAAAAAACCCACCAGCAGCATGGAAACAAGAGGTAAATGTGTAGGGGCAAAGAAAGAAAAGATGTTTTAAGACTAATGTAAATGAATGAGAGCCAGGACAGCTGGCTTCTCTTCCCAGGATCCCTTCTTCTTGTGTGACCTTGGAAAAATGATGTCACCTCACCAATGTTCAGAAGGTAAAAACAAGCCTAACTCACATTAAGTGAAGAACCTCTGAGCCTCAGTCTGAAGAAACCTGAAGTGTCAGCAAGGCAGCTCTATTATACAGGTCCTGGTGCAATTTAATGTTGTTACCAAAGAGCTTAGAGGCCTGTGGTTGCCTGAGGGACCTGACACCATTTCACATCCTCTTGCTGCAAGGCAGCTTCACTCTTTTTTTTTTTTGTTTGTTTTGTTTTTCCCTTAGCCCTTTGCCAAGAAGTGGGGCAAAACAGACTTGGATTAGCTACAAGTCAGGTGCACACCAGCTAGGACATCCATTCAGTGGCATCATCTGCCGGGCAAGTTTACACTTTTTTACACTGCAGGAGAGATCTGCAATGCTAACCTATGCCTAACACACACTGAGCTGTTTGTTCAGTTTATGCCATGAGAGTCAGGAAAGAAGTCAGAGAGCCTTAGGTGACTGAGTGTGGTGACTAAGAACAGTTTTCATTACATGCAAGATGGAATGGATCTATAGCAGATATAACACTTGGAAGCTTAAAGGAAATGATCTCTTTTGCATATGACAAATGTTTGCACTGCAGAAGGTCTGAACACTTTTTTCCTGGAGTACTTTGTTGCCACAGTTGTGCATTGTAAGCTATGCTGTCCTTTTCACACCCAATAGCTATCCAGTGTTTAGGCACAAGTCTTGTGCCTAAACTCTGCTTTGTAAGCTTTGCCTTTAGTGACCCATGCCTCACTAAAAAAATCAATAGGTCCAAGAGTGTGCATAAATAAGCAGGTAGAGACAATCAAATATTACTTCTGCTCATGAAGGGCAGTCAGAGAGATTTGGCTTCAAGTCTGAGCTTGTTTGCAACCAGCTGGTTTCCTGCAGGCAGAACCAGAGTTAAGACAGTGAGCTAAACAGAGTCCTTGCTGCAAACATCATATGGTGCTTATTGAGAACAGTGGGGACTCACAGTGCAATGACTAATCCCTACAAAACCTTGAGCCTAGAGTGACTCATCCAGCTTTTGAAATTGAGACATTGGTATTCGGTTGGGGTTTTTTCAAATGCTTCTGAATTTAGGTTTTTATTTAGCAAGGTCAGTCAACTTTTGCTCAGCTCAAGGAGAGCAAAAACTTATCTTAAATCAGACACTTTTGGAACATTGCAGTAGATCACATCTGTCAACATTTGAAAGCTACCATATAGGGAGAAAAATAAAGATAGAACTTTCACCAAAATACTCCATTGAACTCTATTGAAATGCATTAGTCTAAGAGATCTTTTGTACTAGGAGAGCTATCTGGGACACAGAGTGGAAACGTGGGCTTCTTTTTTTTAATGCAGCAAAAAGCAAAATGGTTTCAAAAGAGCAGTAGTTGATAAGTACAGATATAGTTAATATTTCTAATACTTTGCTTTAACCAGGCTAGTGTTTGTGAATAATCTATTTACTCATCCTTACAATAAATTTGAAAGTAGTTTGAGGCAATGCTTCATATATTTGATAGATGTTATGCTTTTAAGGTCAGAATTGAAGGATATAACCATGTAGTCTGATTACTTAGATAACTGTGGCTACAGATTTTGTCAGCATTTTTCTTTATATGTAACGGAAATCTAATTATTTGTTTGTTAGTGTCTCTAACTAGACAGAAGACATTAAGAGTCTCCTATATGATTTCCAGGCAAACATTCCATTTCAGCCTGTGACATTTTCTGAACACGTTGCAGACATTTGGGGTTCAGTAATAGCTGAGTTAGATGTAGTCCAAAAGAAATCAAAAATCATTTGCAACTGAAATACCCTTCATGCTTATCTCTCAGTACCCTAAGAGGCATCTACATTCAAATGGGTATGTGAAATTAAGAATACAACCTGAAAGGTAGTGCTGCTAAACTGGAATATGACCTGAGGACTTGACCTCTATCTGGATGTGGCAGCCATCTGTCCTGCAGTAAACACGTAATGGATGTGCCTCTTGTGCTTCCATCTACCTAGAATTACTGCGCAGAAACCTCCTGTTATTTCTCCCCATTTTTATCATTGTCAATTGACTCCATGTGCCACTTTCAGCACTTTGTTGGTTCCAAGAGTGTCTCTCATACTGTAGAAGATGTAACACCTAGTAACCTGGGAGGAGTTAGGTGATGTTGTTGCAGTTCAAGGACACCTAGGATTTCTAATATTCCCAGCATGCTTGGGAAAAGCCTGTTCTGATGAAAGAGTTCAATAAACAGTGGCCTCAAAAACTGAAAACTGCACATGAATGTTCTAAATTATCGTATAAATGTGTGTATCCTAGCCAATAGGCAAACCACCTAGGAACAGAGTTAAACAACATTCCTTTGAGACTCCCTCCAGTGTCCCACATTACAGAGACTGGTGCAGGCTGTGGAGCACTCCAAATGATGCTTGGCTCTAAAGTGGAAAATGTCTTAGAGAATGAAGACACAGGAGGCTTTGTAGTGGACAAGTCATTGGTGTTAAGCTATTATAACAGATACAGCCCCTAAAGTAGGGCAATTTTAAAGGAAGCTGCCATGTAAAAAAAGTGTTGTTCTTCACTGTCAACCAAACACTCTTCCAGCAAAAAAGATACAAAGAGCATCCTTCAAAAATTGTAAAAAAGCATCAGCTGCAATTACCCTATACACATGCATTACTAAATGTAAAGAGTGAAGGAAAGGAAACATGCACTTGCAATACAGAGTTATCATACTTAGGCTCATGGTTAATTTTACTTTTTTTTTGGTGGTGGGGTGGAATAAAACAAAGGAATAGCAAACACATGCTAGCTGACTGAAACTATTAGTAGGTAGGATGGTGTTGTTACATTCTATAAGTGATTGCAAAATAGCTTTGAGTAAGTCTTCCAGGGGAGCAATGATTTTTATACCTGAGCTTCCACAGTGATTGGTATGATAGCTTACCTTTTATGGCATTGTGCCTGCTGTAGTTCAGCCTAAAACTTATTCAAGCTTATTTTTTCTCCAGGGGTGATTTTATACCATGGCTTAGAATCTTAAATAAAATTATATATTCATTTGTGACTTTACATGAAAGTACATTTTCTGTGGAAGCTCTTACATGCCACAGCTGACATTGAAACTTTTACATTTAGTCAGTGAGAAGTAAAATTTAAAATATATATATTCACATCTGATAGTGATATAACAAGGTTCTATGCTGCTCATTTCCCAAAAGAAACACTTATGGCATATAAACAAGCTGATATTTAAAGTCGCTTCCAAACAACCTTAATGCTACATTATTGAAAAACATCCCAAAATGACAATGTCCTTCATGCAGTGTCCTTTATGCAGTCCAGTAGCAAAACAACTGCCAGTTAAGCTTTTAACAACGCATATGCTCAGATTGAGCTAGTTTTTGTTAGATTTGGCTATTGACGCGGCAGGTCACAATGCAATTTAGAAGCAATTAAAAGGTAATGAATGTGCTGAACTGAAACCTCTGCCTGGGAGGCTTTTTCTGTGTACAGGGGAAAGTAGATAGATTTGTGTCCTTCAGTAATTTCTGCTGGTGAAATGGCAAACCAAAATGCTTCTGAAATGGGCTTCAGATGTCTGAAGGACAGCGTGTTTTTGTGAATGTGAGCACTGCTGAAATACTGTGATATACCAGCTTGAACTCCTGCACAAAGCAACTTCTTAAACCGGTAACTGTCCAGGTATTTTTTCTCCACAATAAGGCTTTGGGGAAAAAGAAAACTGATGCTTCTCTTGGATACCACAGTTTCCACATACCACTGCATAGCTGTGGGAATAATATCCTATTAAACAAGGTAGAAATTATCTGTATAGTTAATGACAGCGTATATCAAACACTGATTAAAACAATTATATTCTATTAAGCCACAAGTATTCAGAGTGGTTTATCCTCATTTGAAAGGTTTATTTGAAAACACATTTCATGGCTGTCTTTTATTAAAGTTATTGGGCCCTGTATCTCCAAACACTTTGTTGATATTCCACAGTGGGTCAATCAGATGCCAAAATAGTGTACTCATCTTTCTACACTTTAAATTGGGCATATAATTTTATTATGTTTTTAACCTTTTTAGAACTCTTATTGGAACTAATGGATTAACTAGCTTTAGACTTATTCAGGCCAAAAGACATTAAGGATATCAGTGTTTTGAATATCAAAACTAAGCTGCTATGGAAATATTAAAAACAGCTTTCTTACCACTTTTCTGTACGTACACATAAATATGTAGAGTTTAAAAACTATAGTGGCTGCATATAATTTTAAACATAAAGATAGATATATACTGTATATACAGAGAAATAAGTTTGAAAACAGCTATCTAGAAAATACTGAGACAAGACTACATTTGTGCCTAACAAAATACAGATTTACATGCAACCTTACTTTCACATACTGGAGTCTCCTGCCTCTTCTCGTGATACTTAGTAACAACTAAAGAAGCAGAAACCCCATGTTTTACAGAACATACAGTTTATGCTCAGGTTAGCCAGAGCCCATTTTAGTAATATTTTGAACTATTAACATTTTAAAAAACTTCTGCATAGAACTAGAAAGAATATTACACAGAATCACAGAATTGCTTGAGTTGGAAGGGACCTTAAAGGTCATCTAGTCTGACTCCCCTGCCATGCGCATTGCAGTATATTTTATAATTTGCGAGCAGTTCACGAGACTAACTAGGTTTCTTGAAGCACATTAAGTACTTGCAAAATAATAAACTTCCAAGCAGTTGGAAATTAACTATATTAATTTTGCTGTTTACTAGGTGGGATCCCACAGACTGAGGTGCAGGGCTCAGGCCATGGGAATGATGGCAGTGGCACTGCCAGCATCAGCAGTGCGAGGGTCTGCTGAAAGCCTGCTGTGTCTCTCTGGCCTCTGCAGGACTCAGTACAGGAAGGGTGATAGTACCTCTAGCATAAACAACCAGTACTAGTGACAAACTCTTCTAGAATGATGCATTTCTAGACAGAAGTATCTTTGTATATCAATAGTGACAATTCTGACCTAGCCTTTTTGTCAGAGAACAGTAGCAGAAAATACATACAGTGATGTTGCACGTTAAAATGCACTCCAGGCTCATACTTAACAAAGAAAAAAAAACACCCTTATATCAGCTATTTTATTTACAAATAAAGTATTTTTTAAAATATTACAAGATTGCAGCCTGCAAAGGTAGCAATGGCTTAACTCTTTGGAATAAAAATTAAAACCCGACTGTTCTTCCTACAGAACTAGGTGTCAGGTCACTAGGTCCAAAACTTACTGGTTTTGGGGATGATGAGAAAAGAAAAAAGGCCTGTGTGCCCTACATCCTGGAATATTTTCTATGCTTTCAGAGGTCAAGAATGCACAAGAGAGATTCAGTTGCACACATTTCTGCCTACTTTAACTTTTCTAAGATATAAAACCTCTACATTTAATCTTCTTTTGAACAGTCTTGACAATTCAAAGAAGCAGTTATAAAAGAATAGCTAACAGTCTATAATGAATTGAGACGTATTATGCTAATTTGTGTGCCCATAAGATAGTCTTATCAATAACATTAATTCAGCTATTCAGTCCTGATATTTGTCAAAGGATTCATTTAAACTTCTTATCCAAAATATATTTTATAACACACACATTCAAAATCTGTTATAAGCCAAGAAATGTTAAGATATCCTCATAAAAAACAGCTTGAAAAGAATTCATTAAACTTCTTCCAAATTAACGTATTTTTATGATATTAATAAAGCTGGCAGGATCAGACTCAAATAAGAAAAAAGTCTGTACTACACTAGTGTTGTGCAGTGGTATGGATTCTGTTTAAATTGCTATTTCCAAGGCTAGGAAGAAAAAAAAGAAAGAATCTTAAAATGCCCGGAGGTGGCTTCCCAGTTAGCATTTTGTGAGACTGTGAGTTATCTCATGTGACAGAGGATAACTGCCCATAACCCCATTTAATGTGATATGGCACTTTTTAAAAAAGCTATTTATTTCAGCTGTTCACAGAAACATGATGAAATCCTATTAAAGAAAGTATAACAGGACTACCTGTTGCAGATGGTTTACAAATATAGGTATCCTGACTCCACAATAAAGGTTAGCTCTGTTACTTGGTAATATTGTACAGTCAGCACACAGCAGCCACCAACTCTCTAGGATGGAAATTTTTGTCTGTCTCAAAGTAAATTGCTATTTTGACAGGATATGCTGTAATGTTTACAACAGAAGCAAAAAAGAGAGAAACCAGGAATGAAAGAAGAAGCAACAGCAATCAACTTCAGAGACACATTTCCTGAATATAATAAAGAGGAACTATACCATACCTTGAACATGCAGATAAATACCTACACAATCTGACTGGTATCAGGGATCAAGCATGAACCTTGCCCTTCCAGTGCAGCAATCCAAATGCTGAAATACTCGGTATTTGTCTGATACACTTTGAAAATTATTCTGCAAGAACTGGAAATAAGCAAACTGGCTAAGAATGGCTGAGGTGCCTCCAAATTCCTACAGCAATCACCTACGAACCTTGGCACACAAAACTTTTTTCCAAACCACCTTTTAATCACAGCAAAGTTTTTCTAGTGACCTCAGATCGCAGATCTCAGATAACCCTTAGAAACTGGCCTGAAAACTGTGTCCATCCCAAAGGCCAGTGCAAGTTTGGCTTGTTGGGGTTTTTTTTGTTTGTTTGCTTTTCACTAAATCACATCAAAATCACGTTTTCTGCTGGTTTTTAGCCTTTATACTCCTCACTGGATTGAGGTGTCCCAGGTCAAAACATGAGAAAAACTTGTCTTCACTGTTAAAAATATTCAGGTTTTGTGTCAAGCTATGACAGGGCTACCCTACACAGTGGCATTGGAAGGGTTCAGAACAGTTCACTGTATTTTCCTGCTTTATCTTTGGTTTTACCTCTTCCAGAGCCCTGCTCCAGATCTCGAGTGTTTTGTTCACAAGATACATTTCTTCCATGATGAAAATGGAAAAGCATGGAAATCAACCTAGTGATTTCTGCAGCTGCATACTGATGCAGAAGGGCAGTTGCAAGCCTCCTCGTTTGTCTCTGTTGGGTCTACTGAATTCCCCGAACCATACTGACAATTCCCAACTCCCAGCTGTGTCCACTGCTGCTCATCCCAGCAATAAAGGATAGGATCATGCAAGTAAGCCTAAAGAATGTAAACATTTGAAAGGTCCTGGGATTGGTCATTTAGCTCAGATTTCTGTCTTTGAAAGTTTCCTATCATATTTGATAGAAAGCAATAATCACAAAATGTAATTTATAAAATGTCATAAGTTTGGGGAGCCAACTTAACTAGATCCAATTCTGTCATCCTGGCATGACACTTATTGTCAGAACAGGCCTATTTCATATGCATTTCAATAACATATCTGTAGACTGAATCAGTATAAGTTCTCAAAAATTACTCTGGAGGCAACAGTAGCGGTAGCAATAAAAAGATGTAGACCTTTATAAATGGAAATAACAGAAAGAATAATTAGCATAGTAATCTTGTTAACTTCAGAGTGCTAACCTCTTCCTTTCAGAGTGGAAAGAACAATTGCATTTTTGCAAACCTATAGATGCAATAAAAATAGCCCTAATTTACAAAAATGGCAAAAAGTAGGTTCTTGAAGTTTTATGACACTCCAGTATTAAAGCTGCATAACGTGCCTCTCTTGTTGCAGATACTCAAAAGCTATCCTTTTTCATCTGAGTCTCTGTGTACATTACAGGTCTGATCTAAAAGCTACAGAAGTAATGAGTCTTTCCACCACCTTCAGTGGACTTCAGATCAGACAGTATATTATCACTGCAAAAAGCAGAATGGAGTAGGTATTCTGTACAAAAAGTAACAAATGAGTGATTAAGCTAAGTCAAATAGACAAAAGATAAATACATAATTCTACAAACAAAAATGCTGCAAATTTGTGCTGTCAATGAAGTTACTTTGGATGTGCTTTCATACAAAAGCATGTACGATTCTGCAAACTTTTAAAAAGGTGTAGTTCACAAAAGTCCCTCTGAAGAGTTGAGTGTACGTAAGGGCTAAATTAAACATGGAGTTGCACACTTCGCCTCTGAATCAATAGGGTACTTGGAATGCACCTACTTTAAGTGCATTAACTTCATATGTTTGAAGCTAAGAGCACCTATAACATGCTGGATCAGCACTTGATAACCCATTTTACTGGGACATCCTCCCAGGACATATCTCCTCCTCCTTCCTACATGCCTACACCCCTCCTTGTATGTTTTCCCAGGTCTTCATTTCTACAGCTGCCTTCTCCACCTTTCAGGCTGTCTTTCCTTTTCTACTTGCCAACATATCAGGAAATATTCCTTCTCCTTCTGGTCTCTCCTGCCACCATATACAGCTCTGCCCCTCTCTCTTGTATGTTTGCAGGGCCTCCTCTTTCCTTGCCTCCCCTTCCCTTGGGTTGGCTTTGGTGCACCTTGTTAGTCATGTGCCCCTCGCTGCCTGGGGATGAACATGCTTCAGCAGAGTTCAAGACCTCAGGAATTTGCCAGTTTCAAACTCTGATGAGCAGCATTGAACTGAATGTTATGGACTTCTCTCAGCAATTTAATTCACTTAATAAACTTGAAAAAAAACAAAAATTCCAGAAGATGAAAGTCACTGGGTGAATGTAAACTGGAATTACCTTAAGAAGATTCTGTATTTCCACTGGACATGAAGAATGCTGAAATCACGAACAATGAGCTTCTTCCCCCCCAGCCTGGTGTCCAGCAAGGTCTGGGATTCAAGTAACATGAAACAGCATAAAAACCTAATGAGAAAAAAGACAAGAGCATTTCTGGTCAAGGAGTCTGTTAAGAAAACCCCTGATACCAAGTTAACTTTTCTGAGAAGTCCTGAGCTAATCACAATGAAAAGACAGGTAAAGCCTGACCATTATAATGAAGAAAATCAGAGAAAAAGAAAAAGACAGGATGAGAGAGAGAAAGGATATGGCTAAGTTTAGTGGAAAATTGGAAGAAAGAGATAAGCATTATAAAAGAGAAGGGAAAAGCTTTGACAGATACAAGTGTAGTTAGGGGAGAAAACAGTGTGAAGAGACATAGAGGAAACTGGATAGACAGTGTCAGCTCCCTGATGAGCATTCTAATTTTGCTGCTGCTTTCTCCAAACATATTCACAGTCCTCAATCAGCTCCAAAAAACCCCATACAACTTATCTTTAAAGAACTGAAAAGAAAAATGTCCCCTTCATCCTTCTCTACTGGGCTATTTCACTAAAACAGCCTTTACCAGGAGGCGGAGGTCCCCTTTGAATAGTGAGTGTTTCACAATAACATATCATCAGCAACGAAGGCTAGAAACAGATGATTGATACCCCTAAAATCAAGCAAGTCTTTTCAAGATAGATTACAAAGTAACAAAATTCTCTAAGTGTCCAACATGCAACAACACACAGAATGATTTCTCGTGACTTAAAACATTTTTACCTGCATATTTTAGCTACCTTCCCCTGAAAAATTGTATTCAAAGGCACAAGGTAGCACAGCTTTGCAGATAAAGGTATGTGAAAATCAATGCTAAAAACTGTTTAATTTTTTATTTCTATTTAACAGTGGCATATCTGTGAAATGCAGTGATCATGGAAGGCATGATGGTGTACTTCAATAAGATATTAATTGCCATATGTTTATGATGATCCGCATACTATTCCAGTAGTTTTACATATGCTGTGAAAAGTATTTTCCATGCATACCACAATTCAGAAAATTTTGCTAAAGTCAGACTAAGGACCTACTCAATGGTAAGAACATAAATGCTTGCTTGAACTGGAGCACCAACACCCTCAAATGTCTCATCCCCTTCACTACTCTAATAGCATACGGATCTCTTCTGATATATTGTAGCAGTATCAACAATAGCCAATCAAGAAGTTGTTCTGCACTTGAGATACAAGTCCAAAACCAGTTTGTGCTGAAATTTGATCCTGGTTCCAAAATAAATCTATACAAGTTAAACCTATTTTTCAGGCTTTTTATTTGTTTTATTAAAAGGTCACCATTTCCTGGTTCAGCAGCGTACATGAAACTGTACAATTCTTCAGAAAGGATTATTTCTAGCCCATTACTTCACAGAGCATGACTATTCTGTAATAACCCTTAGCTATCAAGTAAGTCTGAAACAAAGTCTGATACAGAGTTAGTGGCTTCAAATCTTCCCTCAAGTCCTTTGAGTGAACAAGTAACTTAAAACTGAGGACATTTGAAAAGCCATAGAAATAGTAATATTTAAAATGGTTTAAAAATCTTTAGGCTAATGCTAACTTGGGCAGTACTGCTCTTCTAGCATATGGATTTTTTATGCATCCAGTGAACAGATAAAAATCATAGAACCATGCAATATGATGGTTAACTTTAAGCTATTATTATCACATGTTGGTCATATTCAAATCTTAATAGTCAATGCATCAGAATTCTGCTTCCTTGTTGTATGATCCTAGCACGAGGGGCGGCACGAAGGGTGGTTTGGGTGAGGGGTGGTGGTGGGAGAGAAAAAAAAAAATAGTGAATCAGAGAAGTCCATAAACTCAGGCCTCCATGAACCAGAAATTGAATACTCAATGGGACAGAATCTAGTTGGAGGTCAGTAACTAGTGGAGTCCCTCAGGGGTCGGTACTGGGACCGGTGTTGTTCAATATCTTCATCAACGACCTGGATGAGGGTACAGAATGTATCCTCAGCAAGTTTGCTGATGACACTAAACTGGGAGGAGTGGCTGACACACCAGAAGGTTGTGCTGCCATTCAAAGAGACCTTGATAGGCTGGAGAGTTGAGCGGGGAGAAACTTAATGAAATTCAACAAGAGCAAGTGCAGAGTTTTGCATCTGGGGAAGAACAACACCATGCACCAGTACAGGCTGGGGGCTGACCTGCTGGAGAGCAGTGTAGGAGAAAGGGACCTGGGGGTCCTGGTGGACAGGAGGATGACCATGAGCCAGCAATGTGCCCTTGTGGCCAAGAAGGCCAATGGCATCCTGGGGTGCATTAGAAAGGGGGTGGTTAGTAGGTCAAGAGAGGTTCTCCTCCCCCTCTATTCTGCCTTGGTGAGGCCACATCTGGAGTATTGTGTCCAGTTCTGGGCCCCACAGTTCAAGAAGGACATGGAACTGCTTGAGAGAGTCCAGCGCAGAGCCACTAAGATGATTAAGGGAGTGGAACATCTCCCTTATGAGGAAGGGCTGAGGAAGCTGGGTCTCTTTAGCTTGGAGAAAAGGAGACTGAGGGGTGACCTCATCTTTGTTTACAAATATGTAAAGGGTGAAGGTCAAGATGATGGAGCCAAGCTTTTTGCAGTGACGTCCAATGACAGGACAAGGGGCAATGGATGCAAACTGGAGCATAGGAGGTTCCATGTGAATATCAGAAAAAACTTTCACTGTGCGAGTGACAGAGCACTGGAACAGGCTGCCCAGAGAGGTTGTGGAGTCTCCTTCACTGGAGACATTCAAAACCTGCCTGGATGCGTTCCTGTGTGATGTACTGTAGGTGAACCTGCTCTGGCAGGGGGGTTGGACTAGATGATCTTTCGAGGTCCCTTCCAACCCTAGAATTCTGTGATTCTGTGAATACTCAATTAGCTTTTTTGCTTGTGACCAGCCCTCTGGACTTCAGAGGGACCTTTGAGGGCACAAAGAATTTCATGTGCATAAGTATTTTGAGCCATGAGCTTAGTTCTCGGTACCTTCCAAAACACCTGTACCCAGACACCATGCAAAGAGAACAGGAATTTTGCTACATACCCTGCAGCTACATGCATTCCCCATGGACTCTCTAAGTAGTATACTTTCTGAAATCTCAAAAGAAAGAGTCTGAAATACTGGCGTTATACACAGCAGCAGTTCCAAAGGCAGTTTTGGGCACGGCGCAAGCCGGGGGGAAGTGCGGCACCTGTAGATGGCAGCATCTTATCGCGTTGTCCCGATGGGAGAGTAATTCCTTACGTTTTTATTCTTGGTAGTAAAAAGAGGGGGGGCCAAAACCAGGAGCGACAATTATGACACAGTTAAGCCAAAATTCGTTATATTTCAAAGTTTGTTCATTACCAGTAGAGTCTGCAGGTTTTTTTCCTACCACATTTCTATGCCATTAGGTGGTTTACTGACATTAGCCCTTTTTGCAACAGAGACACCACACCTGGACAACAGTAAGGATCACAAGCAAATCTATTTGCCAGCACTATTAACTTTACACTTGTTTTTTCTTGAAAAACGCCCTGATATTCTGGGGCAATAGTTACAATATTTCCTAGAATGTAGAGACTCATGCTAGCACATGTTGAGTGCATGCAGGCTTTTTTTGGAGCTGGAGAGCAGCATAATTTAACTCCATCTCCTTTGCAAGTGGGTTGAGATCCATAGGAGCAAAGGTCCACACACTGTATAGTATAGGAAAAGACATCTTTTTCTTTCCTAACATCTCCAAGTTTTATTGCAGCTGCTGACATTGGAAATCTTACCTTTAAATGTTATTTCATTATTTCCATAATTAGGAACATAATGATTTTCAGTTTGTCTTGAACTTCAAACTTCACTCCAAAACACTATGAACTCCTTCAAACTTAGTCTACCACAAACTCTATCTTATTCATTTTGCCATGTTTCAGGTGCTCCATTTCATAGGAAGTATGTAATTGCTTTGCATAAACTGTGCACCTGCCTTTTAATTCATAATCTGTTTTTGTATAAATTATTATAAAACATTTTCCAATATACTGTATGAAGAAGCCATATAAAGGAGTTTGTAATTGTAAAATACTGCAATCAGCTGAACTCCAAGCAGTACGAGAAAAGTCAATTAACTGAACCATGATAAGAAACACCACTTTCAAAAAAGTATTATCGCTTCAAGAGAGGAGCTCCTCCCTCAGATAAGTGGAGAATGATAGTTAGACAAAGCAGAAGAATCAATAATTATTAGAATACATTTGTCACAGCAACAGAAATAAAACTTATGTTAGAAGTAACACTAGCGATGCAAAATCTTCATAAAGAGAAAGCCAGGCAGGCACACACAAAAGCTAGTCATCAAAACTTTACACCCCCTTTCACCAGAAACACCTCCAGTTTGGCACCGTTCACACAACAAAGGAACATCTGAACAATCCCTAATGAGGAAGATTCATAGATGAATCAGTTTTATTCTTTCACCAAAAAATTAGAGTGTTCAGAAAAAAAATAATAAAGAGACAGTGTCTCAGTGAGCAAAACAGGTGATCACGTTACATAAAATGTACTCTTTTGAAAGAGAGTAACATATGCCTGTTAACAGAATTTGCACTGTCATGTAATTCTATTTCAATTATTTTTATAGATGAGACATCAAGCTCATGTTAGATTCACAGTAGCTCACTTTCAATTCTTCACTTTCAACTCAAAGCTTTAAATTAGCCAGTTTACTCTCTTTTTAAAGGTAATTCAGGATTTTTCTTTTGCTTCTTTCCACTATTACTTTCCAAGCTCCCTAATCAACATGCTCAGTCAAATTACTCTCCCTTAGCAATTTCCATTTTTTTCCAGGTAACATTTATTGCTAGTAGATGATGGATACATTTGAGAAATTTCTTTTGCTCTCCCCTCATTTCTCCTTTAGGGCAGGCAGCTATACCCTTCAAATTGCCTCCCTCTAGAGCTGCCCATATTTGCATTTTAGAGAGCAATACCAGACATTATAAACTTTCTTACTTCAAATCAAGTAATATCCACTTTGGGACATATGAGATAGTCGGCAAGCTGATGTCCCTCTCATCTCAATAGCAACTTGTCTTCTAGGAAAAGATGACTACTACACTGAGTTAATCAGCTTGTAACAAAATCCTTTGAAAGATAAAGTGGCATAGCATTCACAAAATTGAGGCCGTCAATGGCAAGGAGAAAAACAGGAAATTAACTTGACCAGTAGGTAGAATAAGTCAGTGTCATACGATGTAAGACATTTTACAGAATTTCTGCCATATCTGTTACAGTGCTTGAAATACTTGGTGAGAAGTAGCCAGGGTATTGGAGGGAGGACTTGCAATTGAAGTATGTGAACACAGCCATAGATTACAGTATATCCATGGCTCTAAGACTGTTCTTATTTGTCTGAAAAATACAGACATATTGGGTACCTGTGTTCAGCAGATACTTCTCCTTGTGTTTCTCCCTTATGTCTAGAACATGGGGATAATATCATCCATTCATTTCACAGAGGATGCATAAAGGCAAAAAGATTTCTGAAGCTTTCATATGACTGTTCAGTAGAGCTGGCTGGGACCACACTGCATACAATAAGGGTGAGATAAAATATTGGAGACTGCTCACTTTGTGAGCATTTCCCAGTAGCACACCAAATAAGGCAGAGACAGCACAGATCAACGGCTACACTGCAGGTAGAGACCACACCATAGTGCTACAAGAAATGAGTCTGCAACATGTTCCTTATTCTCAATATGCAAGCCTTAATTCTTGTATTTCCCAACTTTTGGGTGCTCGACTTTGCTACCTTAAATGTTCTTATAACCATTTTGTTTACAAAGTCTATAAAGTATTATGGTGCAATGGTACGCCATACTGCTAATTGTATTGTAAATAATGCTGACCATGTTCCCACCTTGAAAAAAACAAAACACCTGCATCCAGGACTTGCGTTATTAGAAGGAAATAAGAACATTTCCCAAAATGACACTGCACCAGTTATCTGCCTTAGGCTTTTCATTATATTTGACTCAATAGAGTAGTTACCACTGCGCCAACTCCTGTACTACACAATACATGTATCACTGTAAGTTACTGAACTTTACCATTCAACAGGAAAGAACAACTCATCTAAGCACATAATTTTATGGATTTTTCTCTTGTTCTTTGCTATAACCAGGACAACATTACATATCAGTCTTACTGGAACAGTTCGGAAAAATTAAATTATGCTATATCTTCACAGTCTACATGTACATGTCTCCATCTAGTGGTCGGTCACATTTCATAACTTCACTCGTAAAGGGCTCAAATTGAAGTGATACAGGTGTGTACTTCGATACCACAAGCCTCCACTGTCTCCTCCTCCTGAGTCACTGTTGTCCAGGGAACAGAGGCAAGAGCGTGGGAAATGGAAGCCCTTTGCCATAGCACTGCTCACAGTGGCACCAGGCTCCTCCTCAAGCAGGACCTGTCTGCAGATCCAAATCCATGCTCAACACTTCTCATTATTCATGTTTCAGGTTTGAAATATGAAGCCTTCCTATATACTAGCTGAAAGTTCGGGAAAAGGCACCAGTGGACCCTGTACTAGCTACAGACACATTACTGTAGGTCTCACAACAGTGAAAATATGGAGGCATGGAAAGAAAGTAGTGTTACCTGAGCAAGGGCAATCTTGGGCAGAAAAATAGCTCTAAGGAGATAATTGTAAATGCCCTTTGGTCTGAAGCAGACACCAGCACATACAACAGTGCCTGTAAGTATGCAGTTCTCTAAACATACTTGGGATAAAAAGGACTTTTCAAGAGATAAGATCTTTAAAAAGTACTCGAGCATAGTTTTTAAATTAAACTTGAAACATTGCCTAACACTACTCTAAAGTCAAACTAATTTGAGTTTTTCCAAGCCCTTAATCTGTCATGCTCATAGCTCAATAGCTACTGGATTAGTTCCTTCCATTTAGCCTGCTTGATCATGTGTTTTCTTATTTAGCCTATTTCTAGATCTTCCTGTAATTATGAATAAATGCAGCATTATTATTGACCACCAAATGACATTTCAGTTTCTCTCCTTGTCTCTAACTGAACACCCAGAAGTTGCCAGCGTTCTCCTGAGAATTGCTAAATGATTGCCTCTCAGGAGAAATTCAGTACCTTTTACGGTCAACTCCACAGCTTACATTCATTCTCTCTCTTGCTCAGAGCTTGGCATACATTTCCTAATATATAGGGATGTTTTGAAAGATTTCTTTATTGCTGTTCTTGCAACTTACATTACTGGCACCTCTGCTCAACCAGGAAAAGCTGTGTAACAGAATCCATAAAATCTAATCTAATACCTCACTTGTGATCACAGTTGTAGATAAACAAACTAAATTTAATGTAATGTAAGATATCAAATATCACTCTACAATATTTTTAATTTTTAACCAGTTTTGATTATTTTTATCTTTGTGAAGAATACTGCGAAGTCAGACTCACCATGGCCACCTGCTGCCAGTTTCTTAGCCACCAAAAAACACTAATGGCAGGAGCATGTGTTAAACCATGTCCCTCTCCTGGGCCAGTGTTAACAGTTTTGAGCTCTATCCTTGAATTTGAGGCTTCAGTTGCTACTATCAGAAGAAAAATGTGTGAATTGGGAAAAGGGGATGGGAAGAAATAGAGGTACTTCAGCTTGCTATTTTTCCCAGGAAGTACAAATGGAATTAAACTCATCTTTTAAACTGAAAACCCTGAAGAAGGTGGCCTAATGGCTCAGGCCTGTCTCCCTCTTCACTACATACTCTAACATGCACCCTCTGCATCAACAGCACTTCTCTCCATTATGAGATGATTCACAGATCTGAATCATCCATGCAGAAAATACTCTCCCCCAAACACACTTTTTTTAGGCTTAACTGTCTTTCAGTTTAGCATCTTAAATGGATCTTTTTGTGGGACTACACAAGCATGTACAAAAGCACAAGGGAACAGCTGGAGGACAGGAATGAGACTGCTTTTTACAGTGACTGGTGGCTCTCAGGATTGCTCTGTATTGACAGGCCCAGCTGGAGGAGAACAAGAGTATATGGACAGTCAGGTCCCTTTGTCTGTAGCATCATTACCCTCCAGGACATTGGGACTTGCCAAGTACTCATTCCTGCTGAAGCATCCTATGGCTTTAGAATCACCTTGCCTTCATGGCCACAGCCACCTCACCTTACCACACTCACAAACTGATCCAGCTCTATTTTTAAAACCAACTAGATTCTGTAGATTCCCACTGCACTTACTGGAAAGCTGTTGGAGTACTTCTTAAGTTACTTCTCACCTAAACATCTATCCCTTTACCAGAATATCCATTTTTTTCCCTAATGCCCAATCTGAATCTCCCCTGATGAAATTTAAAGCCGTTTCCTCTCATTCTTTCACTATGGGCACAGCAGAAGAGACCAACCCCCATCTCCTTACAACCTCCTTTCAGGGAGTTGTGGAGTGATGAGGTGCCACCCCCCACCCCCCCTCCAAGTCTCCTCTTCTCCAGGCTGAAGAACCCCAGCTCCCTCAGCCGTTCCTCACAAGACATGTATTCCAGTCCCTTCACCTATGGGTTGGGTCTGGTTGGCAGATCGAGCCCTCCATTCCTCTGAGGAGGGAGTCACCAATGACAACAACTCTTCTCTTTTTCTCAACAGAAGAGGCTGTGATAGGAGTAGACTGACTCACCTTGGGCTGCTCCTCCAGCCTGGATGGACTACTGCCATTGTCATTAGTTTCCCCGCTCTACTTCCAGGGCCTCCTGTCTCTGTGTAAGTGCACCTGAGGGGTGGTGTAGGGAGGGAAGGGGTACACCTGCAACCCCAAGCAGGAATCTGCTTCCATCTTCCCTCATCTCTTTCTATGTCTTCTTTAGACTGGTGGCAGGAGAGTAGAGGACCCTTTCTTTCTTGCATGGTGGCCGCCTGATGCATCTGCCTCAGGGATGGTAGAGCATGACTCCACCAATCTATCTCCTTCTCACAGTCCCTGGTGCTTCTGAATCTCTCCATCTCGTAGCTCAGCCACTCTGCCTCAGCTCCCCAGCTCTTGCTGCTCTGCCTCAGGCCTCAGCTCCCTCAGCCGCCCCCTCAGCCGCCCCCTCAGCCGCCCCCTCAGCCGCCCCCTCAGCGCCCTGCCGCGTGAGCTGCCTCGCGCCGCGCCCTCACGGAGCCCTCGCGCTCCTCAGGGCCCTATAAATCTCCCGCGCGGCCCCTGGCCACGCCCCCTCCGCGCCTGATTGGCCCCCGCGGCCTTCCCGCTCCCTGAGCCCCAGCCCCCGGGCTCACCTCAGTGCTCGCCGCCGCCCCTCGCCAAGCGAGTGAGCGTTCGGTACCGCCTTGACTTGAACCCTCCCGCGCGAGTGGTGAAGCTGAGGATGGTGAGGGCGGGCACCAAGGCTCTGCGGGCCCAGGCCTGTGTCTGGCACAGCCCCGGAGGTCAGGCGGCGCGTTCCGTCTGTGTTAAACGGACGGGCCGCAGGTTCTACCAGGGCACTGCACTTCATCCGGACCTTCCGCACATACCCTTAGCAGCCACCGAGCCCCAGGCTCGGTTCGTGCCCTGCCTCGGCACTGTGCTGCTGGGGCCTGGCGCACACCCGTGTGGCAGCGCCGCCGCCCGCCCCCTCAGCTCCCTGTGTGTTCCCGCCCGCGCACGGCCGGGCCGGGCCTCTCCAGCCGGGCCGGGCTAACGCCCCGCACCTTCCCCAGGCTGCGGGGGACCTGGTAACATTTCTCCTCCCTAACGCGGTGCCGAGAGGGAGAGTCGGAAAGCGAGGAGCTCCCGGAGCCGCTGCAGGCGGTGCGCAGGCTGCAGGCTGCCCCGCAGGGGTACAGCTGCCCCGCTGAACACCGGCTGCTGAAACGGGAACAGTGCAGCAGGCTGTCCTGCACTCACAGCACCGCAGGTAGGCATAGCATCCACTTCATATTCTTAAAATCTATTAAAATAAACTCAGCTACTCCTCTTCCGAGAGGAGCACTTAGGCCTGTAGGCCTATTTAACACCTGGTTGAACACTGCTTAACCTCCCCGTGCTGGCCAGCTACTTCTCATGCAAGCTGGATTTTGGCTAATAATGTCCCAATTAAACAGCAGTCATTGTCATTCACCATCATTAGGCTAAACTGGTTTCTTGGGAGATGTCTCAATAAAACAGCCATCCTGGTTAAATGCCTACCAGTTAAGTGAGAAAAGGGTTTGTGAAAGAAGAAATCCAACTGTTTTACCCAATTTTATATAGCTAATTCACCAAGAATTTTAAAATCATGTGCACCTCAGTACAGAAACTTTGACTATTACTTTTCTAACATGTATATGTGTGTGTGTGCTTTACCAGGCACTAAGTAGCATCTATGTAAATCTTGTTTCTTTCTAAGACCAGTGTAATATATGATAGAAACTTACATATTGTATTTCCAGTGAGAGGAGAAATAACAACATGCTGTAGGAACAAGAAAATTAGAAGTAAGTCTGAAGTGCTCTGTGGGAGCAGGCACAGGAGGCTAATTTAGGATGATCTGTGTTTAATATTGACAACAGAGAAAAATGCTTTCAAGAGTACCTCATGGAAGCCTGTGTCTTCATTTACAAGTTTGGCATTTAAAATAGTGTCTACCCAGAGCTGCAGTAAGTTGGGCACCTAAGGCGAGACACAGCACATCTAACTTTATCCATTTAAAAGCTAGATGCCTAACCTAACCCAGTTGTTTAGAATTTCTCTGTTGTCGAAGACAGGCAATTCTGGTCTCAAAATCATCGTCTCCAATAGGGAGAATGAATACATTTCTCTTATGTGTATATCTCTAATCTCCATAGTGTGCGCCCATTCGAGTTAGGTAAAGCATTTTAATTTTCTGCTATTAAACACCACAGAAGCTGCCAGGAAGGTCTGGCAGAACTGAGCATGTGCCTTTTGGTGTGTAATCTATTTTTAGGATAGAGAAGAAACAAGTATCACTGAGAGTGGCAAATCCAGTAATTCACCTGTATTCAGTATGCAGAAAGTAACATAGGCTGAAGTGGAGGAGCTATATTTGAGTCTCACAATGTCTTAGAACAGGCTTGAAACTTACTTTATGCAAGAATGCAACCATCAGCTGCAGGTCCATCAAAATCATGAATCACTGCCACAGCCCTTACAGTCTTGCAATTAATTTGAAGTTCATAAAGATTTTTTTCTACAATATACCTTCAATTCCTATCATATGTCAGTTGATAAAATTCCACTTTTTGGATGTATTCAGGTCTTACTTTCAAGCTCTACTCTGCTGTCAGGAATCTTAGGAACTTTCTTTAAGAGATGTGTTACTCATGTTTTTAAGACAGAGAATTTCCCTTATTCTGATGCCTTATTCTGAAGTGGATTTCTTACTGATCTTTTTTTTTCCACACACATAGATAATTAATATGAATCAAAATCATCACTTTCATCATTCTCACTGTCGTCTGACCCCCAGAAGCGTATTAGTAGCTATCTTCCTTGCTTTATTTCTCCTCCTTTTACTCCCTGCATTTTTGGTGTATTGTCTTCACTGTGCATGTCTCACTGCCTTCTGGCCAATAAAACTTGTTATAGACCTTGTCTTCACTCTGCTCCACACCTGTAGGTGACCTTAGCTATTTATGTTGCAATGCAAGTAACATGCCATATCCTGTTGAGTTTTGACTCAGAGTCACTAACGCATGATAGCTACCCTGAGGTAAAGAACCCCACACCTTTCCTAGCAGTGAAACAGTTGTGTAACTAAGATATTATCGCTTGACATGAGGAAAATTTGTTTTAAATACTTTATCCAACAATATCAAGTAAAAGTTCAAACACCAGCACCCAAACTCATACAATAAAAGGTACTAAATTCTTTTAACCTCCTACCCACATGTAAAATAGAAAAGGGCAAAGCTTACTACTATAGGCTACCTAGAATTTCCATATTCACCTTTAAGTGTATTTTGAAGGAACCTAGCCCTCAGCTATTGGACATTCCTGATTGCACTGAAGTTTTGATAACAAAAAATTCATTATTCTGGAGACAGCTGCATTCAACATCTGGTTTATAATTGTATAAGAAAAAATGTTAATAATACCACAATTCTTGAAGCTTAACAACTCAAGATCCCAGCCAGTTTAGTTCATCATTTTCTGAAGCATACCTCCAAGAGACGACGGCATAGGTTACACAGTTATGAACATTTTTGAAAATTAATACAGCCATTACCTAGAGAAAATCATCTATTTGATGAAATTTTATTTTATACCAATCCAGTGTTCAATTACTAATTATTCTTCTCCCAAAGGCTTGGAAAACTAAGTCATGCTACTATCAGGATTGCTACTGATAAACAATCACTTTTAAGCATGAATGACAGAAGATTATACTACTTCTACCCAAAATTTATGATTTTGAGCTCTGATGCTGCTGCCTGTATGCATGGCAATGGATAAGCCTGGGATCTGCATCTACAGTGTGTAATCGAAATAGGGCTCTACACGAGTGCAACATGAAACAAAGTGCAAGATCAGGCCCAGGTTTTTTAAACAGATGATTAAATCATGTTTTTCATTTGCTCTCTCCACCTTCCTGAAATCTCCTGTTGCATTTATCCCTAGTTGTAAAAACATTTTATTTGTATTGCACATTTGGGGAGAGGAAGCAAGTTAAAGGAAAAAAAATGCCAGGATGTTATAGAATGCTCTTAGCTTAGATTTCTTAAGAGAAGACAGAATTTTCATGCTGCTGCAGCCCAGTAGTACCTGACAGCCCCTTCCCCTTGCCTAATCTATCTGTTCACAACGTCTTTATTATTATTTATGCCAGTAACATTGTATAATTACTTGTTTCACAAAGATATCTTTATTGAGCAGTAACAGTATTGATCTGCAGAGGTTTATTTCATAGAATCATAGAACATGCCGAGTTGGAAGGGACCCTTCAGGATCATTGAGTCCAACTCCTGTCCCTGTATAGGGCACCCCAGAGTCACACCATGTGCCTGAGAGCATCATCCAAATGCTTCTTGAACTCAGGCAGGCTTGGTGCTGTGACCACTTCCCTGGGGAGCCTGTCCCAGTGATCTGTCACCTGCTGGGTAAAAAACCTTTTCCTGACATCTGACCTAAACCTCCCCTGATTCAGCTTCTTACTGTTACCCCCAGTCCTGTCATTGGGCACAGGAGTGGAGAGCTCGGTACCTGCCCCTTCTCTTCCCATCATAAGAAAGCCATAAACTGCAATGAGGTCGCCCCTCAGCCTCCTCTTCTCCAGGCTGAACAATCCAAGTGACCTCAGCCGCTCCTCATAGACCATCCCTTCTAGGCCCTTCCCCATCCTCATGGCCCTCCTCTGGACTTGCTCCAGCAGTTTGATGTCCTTTTTGAACTGCGGAGCCCAGAACTGCACACAGTACTTGAGGTGAGGCTGCACCAGTGCACAGTAGAGCGGGACAATCCCCTCCCTTGACTGTTGGCCACGCTGTGCTTGATGCACCCCAGGACATGGTTGGCCCTCCTGGCTGCCAGGGCACATTGCTGGCTCACATCCAGCTTGCTATCAACCAGAACCCCCAGGTCCCTCTCAGCCATGCTGCTCTCCAGCCACTCGTTCCCTGGTCTGTATGTGCAACCAGGGTTGCTCTGTCCCAGGTGCAGAATCCAGCACTTGCCCTTGTTGAAGTTCATGTGGTTGGTGATTGTCCATCTCTCTATACATTAATACTATCTCTATATACATAGTACTCTCTATACATAGTATTATACATCTCTCTATACATAATACTGTACATTAGAAGTGTATTAATGAGTGCTGTCTCCTTATTTGTTACTTTCTGTTGGTATCTGTCTAATAATTTGTTCATCTTAAACATCCTGTCAATACCAGAAAAACACTGCAAGCTGATCATGAAAATTTATGCATGGACTTCTGTCCTATGTTTCATCAGCAATAACTGATAATGCCTGAATTTTTATGCTCATTGGAATATTTTTATTGTGAAATGGCCTTTGGTATCAATTGTAGTTCCTTCTGGTGCTTGCTTTAAAAATAACTGGAAGGATGAATGAGTTTTTGTACCTTTTATGCAAAGTTGAGCATTCCTGGTTGAATGGACCTTCTTTTCATGCCAACAATACAATTAAAACAAATTATGGTAATACATAGAAAATAATCAAGAGACTAAGTTTGGTATTAATTTTTCACAATATGGATATGGATGTGTTTTATGTGGATAGTAAGGACAAGATAGAAGCTGTGGGGAAAAAAGGGCAATTAAGACAAACCAGTTTTCAAGTACCAAAACCACTACAGACACGTTCAGGGCAACAGTAAGTGGAACTGTTGGAATAAGCACTGGGTTTTATCAGGACTGTTTGATGTCCACCACCATATTGTTTTCATTGCACTTTAATTATCAAATACTGTGCTTGCACGTGACAGGAACAAGCACTTCAAATCTGTTTGCTGCTTAACATTTACACACATCTTTAGCAAAAAGGATAAGGGTTGCATTACCATTTTAGCACTGATATCTATTTTATAATCTCATTTCACTCTTTCAGCACCTTTTCCTTTCCTCATACTCAGAGAACAGACTGAACATGTTCTGATTCTACATTCTATGTGAAGTTAGTGTACGCAGAATATGTGACACTTTGACATTTTACTACCCTTTCTTCCTTAGACAAAGTTTATCCATGTGCAAAGGGTCAACATAAGGCTTTTTCAGCTGCTAATATGAAACTTAAGTATTCAATCTCTGCATAAAAAGAATTTCAGCCAGAGTATATATTATATAAACATAATTTAAATTATGTTGCCCGTAACAGGCTCAAATACACCATTACTTTACCTACAGATTTATAGAATACAAGACAACAGTTGATATGGGCCACCTATTCAGGTGTATACTTTTAATCCACAGAAAAACAGTGTAATAAAAAATTATCTTAAAATCATTCACCAGAAAATAAAAATTCAAGATGCTGGCTTAAAATACAAAGCATCATGGACACACAATTCCAGCAGATCTCAGCCCAGTTATTTACCCCAGAGAAATACGTTGCAACATGCTTTTAAAACACTAGCAAACGCAATGGCTCTGTTGAATCAGGTAAGCATATTTCTCATTCTGTGTGCATTTCACCAGTGACACAGGCAAGCACAAAAATCTTAGAACAGCCAGATTGTGTTTGCCTTTATTCAGAACAAAGAGCAAAAAATGTTAGCATAAACAGTAAAGGGGCTTTGTAGAGAAAGTCTGATTTCCCAGCTTCCTCATTATCTAAATAAAAATGAAAGCTATCAGGAAAGAATTCTTTAAAGGAAAATCTGTGCAGTATTAACTTTTGCAGCAGCAGTCAGAGTTTACAGTAGACATTTTAGAAGCCTTAACTTTAGTCAGCAATTTACAAATCATGATTAGTGTTTCATGTTAATTGGTTGGTGGTGGGTAAAGAACAAAAAAATTAGGAAAAATTACCCAAGCTATATTTTGTTGAACAACAATCTGAACAGTCCCTTCCTCCCCAGCTCCCCTTTAGTTTTTAGCAGCTTGGAATAACATGGAACATTTCTGAGTCCTAAATGCCTTTTGTGAATGCTAGCAACATCTTTCCACATGCTTATGAAGGTTCAAATTCATCCCAGATATAGCTGCAGAGTTGTACCAGAGGTGAATATGACCTATGTTCAATCACAGGACTCCCAGTAATCTGTGTTATATTGAGAATATCATCACTGCTCACTTGTACCAAAACAGTAAAAAGTCTCTGCAAATCAAATAGATTTTTACATAATAAAAACATTGTCTTGTGTTCAGCAAGAGCAAAGTAGCAGTGTATGCTATTAGACCTTAATGCTATGTAATGTTCAGGAATTCCAGAGGGAAAAGTGAGGTTTACATCAGTGCAACAGATCCTGCTAAAGAGAAGGTTTAACCAGCTGTAAGAAAGTAACAGAAGATCATATTTCACACTAATGGGATGTGATTTTGATTTCCCATTGAGAGGTTCTAATGCAATACTGAGCTCATATTGCGTTAAGTAACATCTTACCTTATAGCATTTGTAGTACAAAAACATATTTGTTGCTCTCATCTCTTAGGCACATTTGAAGAGCACGCTGCATTACGCCCAGAATAAGAATATGTACTGTTGGCCATATTATTTATGGACATTTCATTTATGCTATTGTTTGTCCCCTCAAAATGATATCTGCAATATAAGATATGTACCAGTTATCTAGATAACAAACAGAACAGTTTAAATCACCATGTTTTTAATTCAAACTGGTTCACATGTGAAACAATTTCTTTTTCTAGCTCCAAATCAATAGAGAAAACAGAGTTTTACCAGACTGCTATCTAAAAAACTTCTAACCATGTGTTACTTAATACAACATCTTAGGCCAGCAGAAGATAATTTATCATTATTTTCATTTTATTTCTGTTGTGGCAGTAATCAAGGATCTTGATTAGGACCCTTCTTTTTGAAGAATTAACACATATCCCTCAAACACTATGCTCCAGAAGGAGATGCCATGCAGAATACACAAATGCAATGAAGGGTGTGAAGCAACAACAAGGTAGCAGATGGAGGTGTGACTGGAGCAGGCAATGGCCTTAGGGTTCCTCGACACACATTTGATCACACGTTACTATTAAGACTCTTCAGATTGCAGCTGTTGAATAACATTGTGACTGATACCTGGGATTTCATGGGTAAACACTGATAAGTTATGTCTGTAGAAATATAGGAATGCTTGACTTTTTTGTGGTTTTCTCTTTAAAAAGAGAATCAATACATTAATCTTCCCCTTTGAAAATAATGGGCTTTGTGCTGTTGAGCTTTCTATACTATGTTTTTCTTTAGCATGTATATTAGCCCCAGAACTACTGATACGTGCCAGAATGCAATATTCATGTTCCCTTCTCAGAGTACTGCTCATGCAAATGTATGCAGAGCCTGTGTTTGTAGTTGATAAATTCAAGTAAAGATGCTGTTGGAAGGGTTTCCAATTCAGACAGGAATTGTCTGAAAATTTTAGAATCAGTCCTGGATCATTTCTGCTCTATAACTCTGAAACTTATGTGCTAAGTATCAGATTCTCTCTGTCAGCAAAAACCTGCTTAAAAAGCATCAAACTGACATAGCTCTGGCTACTTTAATGGAAGTATCACTTTGTACACATACCCACTTCGGCTTAAATGAATACTAAGAGGTGACCCTGTGTCAACATGGAATCACTTTTTGTCTTTCCATCGTTTCACCATTTTGATGACATAGAGGATTCCAACATGAGAATACAAAAGCAACTTAATAACACAGTCACTATTTAAAATGGTTTCCCTTGAATGATTTTTTTGAAGCTTTGGTTTGACTTCGTTTGGAGGAAGGAGAAGAAGCTCTTAAACTTAGTCTCTTCCCTTTCCTCTAGAATAAATCTGAATAAGAAAAAAAAAGTAATGAATTTTTAATGACCCAATTGACCCAATGACATACATCTTTCTGGATTTCTGACCTCTCAAAGTGTAGCAGTTTTATGACACTACTAGTGATATACATGTTGTAGGTAGCCGACTGGTGCATTGAGGTTCTCTGCCATTCCATTTGTTGATCCACAGAAGAATTTACAAGTCTTTAAACCAAGAACCCAGGCATCATCTTCCTTGGGCAGAAATGGCTTAAGCTTCTGTAACCAGGAGTTCTAGGCATGATCCCTCCACCAGACAACATACCTGGGGTTGTTGCATTGAGTCTCAATTTTGAAAGTGATTCTGCACTTAGTATCAGGTCCAATATATCCTGCTCTTAGCAAAAGCAGAGACAGAACAGGGGATAGAGAAGAGCTGGCGAGTATAGGTGGAAATCTCTGCAGAGTGGCTAAACTTGCTAGTAAAGATGCTTGTCTAACTACACAGGTAGTAGAGACCTAAAAAGCTGACAGGAGGATCAGGAAGAAAGGATATGGCAGAAAAACAGATCTGTATGTGTCCCACAATGCTTTGATGTAACTCAAGATATCTGCAAAACTAAATACACCCGTTGTGAAATGTATCACCTAGCTTCTCAAAGTACGAGTGACAGAGAAACCTGTTTTATTTATGCTTGATTTTCTATGTTCAACCCAAAATAAAACACAATGGTGAACTTTGCAACTGCATATGTTTTTATCACAATTGAGGATTTTCTTACAAGTATTTTTGATCCTTTTTTTGATAGAATAAAAGAGTGAAAATAATTTTAAGCAAAAAAAGCAATTAATTTTCTAGCTTAATAGGGCTTTGAGTCAACAAAGGTATAGAAAGGAGAACTGAAATAGGGAAAACATGCAAGATTTTTACATTTATATTATGACCTCCATGATTTAAAAAGCAGCAGGTTCCTATGTACATTAACATCGGAGGCTTACCAAAATGGAAGCAACATTGGAAGTACCATCTAAACAGATCATTAAAAACTACTTTGTCTTTTTCACACTTTGCAACCTAAATATTTATTTACAATGAGAACTGATGGTAACAAGTAGGTACCTTGATTCTCTAGGCACCAAGGTTAAAGCAGCAACCCACTCTTCATCAATCCATTTACAGTCAGTAATGCCAGCATTTCCTGTTCTGCATCTCAGCTGCCAAGAAGCTAATTCTCTAGTTCATTTTTTTCCCAGAAACTGAAGTTCCTGATGAAAAAAAAAACCAAAAAAACAAACAGCTATACTAAATATGAGCAAACACTATAACAAGAAATAGCCAGAGGTTTTTATAGTCAGATAATAAAAAAAAAAGTAAATTTACACTTGGAGATTTTAGTGTATATTATCCTTTTCTTTCTTTCTTAGCACAGTTGGTCAAAAATGAAAGCAGTAAGAAGATACATCTGGGCAATAATTCAATAGAAGAACAGTGTTTATTATAGCTTCTATAAAATCAAAGGTCTTTGTTATCTCTTCAATAAAAATCAATAATTACACTAATAGAATAACATATTAACTGTGGAGGTTAATTCATATAATTCAATATGCTGTATACACAATTTTTGCAATTTGTTTTCCTGTTACAGCCTGTGCAGAATTTTCCTGAAGTGTCTCCTTGAACAGAGAAAATTTTCTCCTAATATAGTACAAAAATGCACATCCCCTGGACTCCACAAACTTGTTTATATATTCTAGTAGCCTTGTGGTAGCCCAGTTCTTAGAGATGCTTATGGCAATGGGTTTAGCTCTAGAGTATTCTGAAAAGGCTGCAAGCTTCAGAGAAGTCATTCTGTCCTGCTGTTGAACACGCAAGCATGAAAGACATGAAAAATCAAACTATTTACACTTTGCATCTCTTAACATTTTTAAGGTGCTTGCGCACTAATTTAACCTGGGAAGTCAAGAGTAGGAAAAGCCAAGAAGGACATTATGAAGAGAACAAAAGTCCTCCACAATTTTTTTTCCACAGTTTTGCTAAAATGTGCCTGACGATGTCTAAGTGATAAACTCTCCACAGACATTCCTATAAAACTGGCACATAGTGTTCTTACAGCACACATTATTAGAATACAAGACTAACCAATATACAAACACTGTAGGATGCTTTCTGGCTTTCTTTACTCCTATATTACCTATAAGTAGGTTGGGTTTTTTTTCAAGAAAACAAGACAACTAGTATTGGGTTTATTTTTCTGAAGCAACAAGATGAACTATTTGAAGGGCTGAGTTGTACCTGTAGAGTAGAATCAAGATGAATTATACACCTAGCAGTTCCATATTTGAAGTATTAAATTGTTGTTTAACAAATTAATCTTTGTCTAAATGTTACCATGGTCCCCTTTGCTGGCATTTTAGTGTGCCTTATATGCACAATAAAGCAAATTAGTTTAGGAGCCAGAAAATCATTCTTGCACAGAATCTATAAACACTCACCTGCCAAACAGTGCAAAATAGGAGGGATAATCATTTCTCACAAGAGATCATAAAACAAAAAAGGAATTATAAGTCCAAGTAGATGTAATTCAACATAAGGATAACACTGCTTGTTCATGATGAGTCAGTCAGGTGTTGCTCTCACAAGCGATTTCTTGCTGTTGATTTCTTTTACTTAATGTACCTGATGTTGGAAGCTAGAAAAGGCTGCCTATCAGTACTGCCTTAGTTGAGTTTTGAATTGTTACTCTCAAGAGCAGTGAGTTTTCAGTCCAGCAGAGAGGAAAGGTGGTCTTGTGTCTGAGTATGCATTCCAATCTCAGAAGTGAGGACTTCAGACATTTTTTACTCATTGTCTGTGACACTCAGAACAATTAAACATCACATCCTGCCAACCTGGGTCTCTATACTTGATGTTAACAAAAATTACATCCTTGACAAGATTGGCAGGTATCCTCAATTGACAGTGGGCAAAGGGAGGGCATCGCAGTCACAATGGGGGCCAAGACCATACTGCCATGAGACAGGCCAGTAACAACCGGGATGTGGATGCTTGGTAGAGTCAGGATCAGGACAGGGAGACTCTCCCTGCTGCTGTAGTTACTGATGCAGACACCCCTGGCCCATTACCAGGGGCACTCACTAGCCCAAGTTGCCAGTACTTTCACAGAGGCAGAAAAAGCAGAACGACATTTCTGCTGGACAACAAATTTCAGATTTAAAATACAGATTGTGTATTCTAGAGTAGAGCTTTGAGCTGACACCCTGTTAACTTTCTCAGCCTGATGTTACTTCACAGTGGTTAACACCTCAGATCAAACTTATGTAAAACACAGTGATTAAAGTCTAGAGCTTAAATCACTTAAACCATTTTACTTATAAAAGAAATCAGTACCCTCTGTATTTTGATTTTATTTGTTTGTCTTCACATTACATGGAAAAAAAATAGTTTATATCCTATCAGAGCACCTTGGTGAATTTTACAACATGTGGGGGTTTTTTATAACACCTTGTATTACTATCACAGGTCAAAAGATAAAGTCTCCTAGCTGCAACTCTCTCTTTCAGGAGATAAATCAGTACCTGTGTTGATATGAAAACTGAGAAATATGGTGCCAAAAGGGACTGGAGTGGCTCATAGCTCTAGGTGGATGTGGAAAGGAAATTTGTTAACAACTTCGGATTTCACACCAACCCATGTAAAATCACAAATTTTACATGTGTGCTTATAGATATATACATAAACATGATTGCAAACTTTTTCCAGACAGATAAAAGGAAAGATGCAACATTCAATGATGATAACACAGTGGTCATTTTGAGGTTCTAACCAGACATTTTTAATTAAATACAAAGTAAGCACGCATTTCTAGAGCTACCAACTGTACTACTCAGTACTCTAAATGTGAGCACACGCCATGTGAACTTGGTATGAATGCACTGATAATTTTATGATCTATTTTGTTTCTTACCAGATTCCCACATAATACCTAAAAGTAACTCTTCACAACTAATTTAAGATACTGACAGAGCTATATTACAGTGTTAGAATAGTTTAGTATCCCCATGTGACAAAAGTCAATTAATATATGAATGAGTATTTGGTGCCTTTCATGTGAAGCTTTTACCAGTAAAATATTTTCACTTTTCCTTTCTATGCAGTTGAATTAAAAAAGAGATGGTTTTCAAATCAACTTTAATACAAAATCAACGGAGATACAAATGTTCCTGAATGAACCAAGTGCCTAGGAAATAAATGTACATCTTTATTCCAGAAAAACTAGATAATCCACTATAATAGCAGGGACAGAAGCTATGATATTTCCTTTAGAGGAGGAAGGGGAGAGGTTAAAAATTAAAATATTTTGTTGTGTAAACATACAGAAAGACACACCAAGCAGGTCTTGTTCCAAACCAGTATTACTTGGGAATGGGAAGGAAATCAATCTATAATCTCATTCTTAAATTAGTTTCTGTTTTTAAATCAAAGAACAGAATTGCAAAAGCCCAAAGTATTGCCTAGAAAGGCATGACACTAATTTATCCCTTTGGGAGTGCTAAAGTAAGCTTGTTGTGGCATTCTTTTTTTTTTTCTAGAACTTTCATTCTTCTTTCCGGTGATGGGCACACTCAAGCAAACTAAGTATTGGGGTTTCATAACCATGTTATCTTTTCCCAAAGTGTTTGATGGAACTCACTGTCTGAAATTCAGTTATTGAAACTTACCCTTTAATTAACCTATTAGATTGTTACATGCTTGAAGAATTGCTCTAACACCTTGTAACACCTTGTAAATCTATAGCTGTGTAATATAAAATACATATCGGTGGCATGACATCACGCTTAATTGAAGATATAGTGGGAAAATAAGATCAATGCAATACTGATTCAAAGAAGTCTATTGCTGGATAGGAATACATGAACAAATGCAACACTGGCAATAACAATTCTTATTCTGCAAATAAGTATCTAGAGACTGTAGAGGATCACGGCGTGAACATTAGTCAATTATTTGCAAAAAGGCATATATTTCCAGGGAGAGAGAAGAACAGGAATAGATAGCCCGCAAGAAGAAAGAAATCAGTGTATGACTATGGCTTCAACTGTTGCACTGTTGAATCAGATGTACCCACCATTCACCCACTGATCTGCACAGGTGCTGCCAGACACTCCCCTGGCTGGAAAAAAGGAACACTAGAAATGTTCATAATCAGGGTCTGAACATCAATAAATTTACACCTGGCATGGGACTAAATGACTAGAAAGAACATAGGGAGCTTTCTTAAACTTTTGTGAGGTGCCAAGACAACAGAAGCAGCAGCAGCACACGCCAGCACAAGTGACTGAGAGAGCAGAGGAAGGTCAGAAGGACTATGACTTCTCTTCTGGATAAATCCTACATCTCACTTCTCAGTAATCCCAGGTTATCTTAAATTTTGGCAGCAGCTCGAAGCTTTTTCATCCACAAATCAGAAATCTTGCCACATGCCACCATCCAGAATATGCGGGGAGAACTTATTATGGTTAGTTAATTTTCTTAGCAGACATCTACTGAGGATAACTTCACCTAGAGGCTTTCTCATCCATCATAAAAGTGTTTCTCATAGCCCCTAACTTCCTTACCAAGAAGCCAGCAACCTGCTTAGAAACCAACGTCTGGACTGAATTACAACAATTTGAGTGAAGTCCTAAACTCAGTGACCTTCTGGAAAACGAAATGTTGTTTCCCATCCATTCAACATGCCTGCTATCTGAAATCTCTTGCTGTTGCAGTAACTCTTCTCTTTCTGCAAAATCTTAGTAGATTTTTATCTGTCTACACCCGAGAAGATAAAATACAGCTATAATAGCAATTTTTTGCCTTTGCAGACAGCCTACAAAAGCTAGAGTTATTTTGCCAGATCCCCAGTTGGGACAGAGATTCTTTTTGTCAGTATACCTTGCTTAGGAGTTTTGTTGGCCTAGAAAGTTGACTAGGTATGTAAAGAGAATTTTTTTTAAACCTGACTTTGAAATGGGTACACTAGAAGAGCTTTAAAGTACAGATATACCCCAGTTGCAGCATCTAACTAATAACATGAAGTGTGGCACAATGCTGTTAATTATATCATAATCTTTTTCAATGCTCAAAATATTTACAAACTACAGGATGTTGCTGCCTCAGAAATTAAACATGAAGAGAAGTATTCTGGTACCAGCTATACTTACCACTTTAGAAAGTCTGAATGTCAGACATATCAAAACTGAATACCAGCAAAATTTCACCTCAAATTCCTTTTAGTCCATTCACAGGAAGGTGACAGGTAAGGGCTTTGAATGAAAAGCCTCTATAGCCAGGTAACATAACTGGCATATTGCCAAGATGAAAAGCAAAAGACAAGTTATCTGTGCTGCAATATCACTGTCACACACTCTGCTGCAGTGCCAGAGATGTTTTAAAGGGAGATTTGGCTTTTTGAACACCTTTAATAGGCTTCCTCAGAGTTTTAATTAGTAAGAGATCCAAACATCGCTGACAGCTGGCAGAATCTCCTGTCATGAGTTAAAGTCAACCTAATTAAAATTCTGGAAGGAAAATATATTCCTCCCAACACCCTTAATCAGTCAGGCTTGGTTGGAAATGCAATATGGAACCTTTCGCCTTGACAACAGCATAACCTTGGAAATATGGTACTTCCAAACAATAATAATTATAAAGTGATTTCTTCATATAGAAATTTAGTAAAACTCCTACTAATCTCTAAAATATGTTCTCCACCTTCCTCTTAATAAATGTTAATATAATTTCGGATTATTTGTCATACTTAAGATTTAGCATTTTATGACTAAGACATTTTGTGCCTAGTGGAGTCATGGACAATGACATATAAGCTGCCCCTAAGAGGTGACTCCAATTTTTTTTCCCTGGCATCAGTAAGGATATCTAGCTATTTACAGCTTGAGTGGAAATACAACTAGAACATTCAGGTTGAACCAGATATATACTGTAAAGGGAGATTTGTCTTAATCACAAAACAAGGGCTGTCTTGTCAGCTCAAGTTCAGTTGCCAGCCTGAACCAGCAAGTGTCCTTGCTCTTTGTACTCAACTCCATCTGGAGAGAGCTGGCTCTCAGGGCAGAGAAATTCTGCCATTCAGACTTTGCCTCTGAAGCAGCTTAGCCATAACTAGCTCAAACTTTGGGTTCTGCAAGATTAATCCAAGCTTTGATGCAGCTACCAAAAGTCTGTCTACTGTTCGCTTTTTTTTTTTAAAGTACACTTAACAGGCCTTAACAGTTGCAAACCCCAGCTTCAGATTCTTCTTCATGTTTACTTAAAGTCATTACTGCCTACAAACAGTTCCCAACACCTGGCCCACTCCTGGCATGGCAGACTGCAGACACCGGAAGATGCCTGCTGAATACAGTCTGGAAAAAAACCCAAAAGCCAAAGAACTCAGCACAGACCACTGTCTAGAGTAAGGATTGCCTTGAGGATCAGGCAATGCAACTACCAGTGAGCTCAAGCACTACAGCAGACATGAAGATAGATTCGAAGAGAAATCTCAGTTATAGTTACAATATAAAGTCTCCACTGCTTTTTTTTGCCCTTCCCCTGTCTTTTTCTATCATGTACTCACACCTCAGCAGTGACTTAATACTTGCACTGACCCTCTACTCATTTTGTGCACAGCCTGGTTCTCCACTGCCATATGCAATGTACAATCATTTATCTCTCTGCAAATGTAGTAAGACTGCAGCCATTCTAGTGTCATCACATTTTATAGTCCTTTTAGACAGTCGTAAATGACTTCAGAAGGTAGAAGTCAGCAAGGAATTAGGCCTACAGTACTTAAGGTGATTACAATGAATATGACAATAATCCCTCTCTTTGTAAAACAAAATCCTAGGAAATGTGTATACACTGGGGTTAAAGCCTCTTGGAGCAGCTGCTAAGATGCTACTTAGACTACTCAATTATACTATTAAACCAGCAGCAGCTGCCCAGGTGATTTGGTTCTCTGTACAGAAACTGTGCAGTACAAAGAATAAAATGCTGATTTTAATAGCAAATCTAAGGCAGCCCAGCCAGCACAAGCTGCAATCACTCTGAAAGAAGCTGCACCAGCAAACTCTTCTTTCTGTTCTCCCAGTCACATGTAAATAATCTAAAAAACAAATTAATGTGGAAGCTAAGATACCAGACGTACCAGGTGACTCATGAGAGACACTGGGAGCCCTGAGAAAAAGCACAGGGAGCAAGTGTCCTGCATGCTGCCATTTTGTACTATGATAAAACCAGTGACAAAGCTACCCTCAAAGTACATGACAGCATTATGAATATTAATACTTAAAATTTGTTCAGTCTTACTTATCTTTTGGATAGTGCTTTCATACCTGCAGCATTTACCTCTACTAGCAAAGACCAGGGAAGAGCTGCCTTTTACTTGTGATATATTGCTCTATAGATATTCAGATAGGTAGCTACAGGGCCACAGTCAGGAAAGCTGCATTTCCTTTAAGCTATCATATTCTATAGACAGGCAGTCTCCTTGGTTTTTAACTTTCAGCATCACATGTCCCACTTCTTACTTCAGCTAATTTTACTTCTGCCTTTTTCACTTCAGCTCAATATCCAAGTTACAGTTCCAAGTCCAGTGCAGTTAACATCTTATTCCCCATCCTTCCATCACTGTGTTTTCCTCTGCAAATCCACAGCACACAATTTATTTCCGTTACCAGGACACCTTCCTTGACTTAAGCTACTGTGGCATTCACACCAAGTACACAGTTACAACACTTCTACTTCCATCCTGGTCTATGCTGGCAGCCATCAGGTGGTAATGACTGTCCTCCCTGCATCAGCCCCTTTCCCTCCTCCCTCTTCTGCCCACAGACTTCCCCAGTTTTCTCTGAGCCCTGAGTATCATCTCGCAGCCTCAGCTTTCCATTACCTCATCTTGCAAGGACTTTACCGGCACCTCCACAAATGCTCTTGCTAGTACATTCATCTTCTTTTAGAATTAACAAAGCAAAGACCAAAATTTAAAAGACTTACCAAAGATAATACAAGAGGACACATGTGAAAACATAACTGACAGGTATCAGACAGCTTCTTGATTAAAACTATTTTTATGCTGGTATAGCATCACTGACTCAAGCAAATTATCCTTGATTCAATAACATGTAAGAAAGGCCAAAAATCTTTGCTAACATTTCACCTTTTCTCTAGAGCGTATCACCTAAGACCTCATACTTTTATAGACAAACAAATGAGAAAATAACTATGCTGAGGTTTTTTAGGAAAAAAAGCAAACCAGGAAGGAACCACAAAGACCTTCAGGAAATTTTGTGTCTCAGGACATCAACTTAAAACAGATCAGCAAAGCCTAACAAAACCAAACACGACAAACACAGACCTCAACCCCCATCCTTCCCCCAGAGAGATTATTGCCCCCTCATCACTTCAAGAGGCTTCAGGCCACCTTTTGATGAGATAAATGAGGTAGAAATGAACATCACAAACCTGACTTTCAAAACCAAGCTACGGAACCAGGCAGGTACTTGCTTGCTTGAGGGGTTCATCCCACCACCTTCAAGTTTTTTCTATGAAAGGGAGGTAAAAGCCTCTGCGAGGTGGCTGGGGAGAGCCCTCCTATTGAGTCATGAGGTTCAGACTGGACTCCCTTGCTTTCTAAACTCCTTCTCAGAGAGGAGTCTAGGTGCTGCTGGATCCAGTCCTAGCCCCCAGCTTGGTCAACGGTTTATGTCTAAAGGATTACTTGTGTGTGCAGCCACTTATCAGAGTCAANGTCCTAGCCCCCAGCTTGGTCAACGGTTTATGTCTAAAGGATTACTTGTGTGTGCAGCCACTTATCAGAGTCAACGTTTGCCTGTTTCAGAGTCTCACAAAGGACTTGCACTGAAACAGATGCACAGTTATAAAGAAATAGAGTTTATTAAGGCAACAGATATAACAAGTTCAGAATTGCTGTTGATAAATGTACTTACTGCACAGGTGGTACTAATTGATGTTAAAATTGCTAGCAACAATAGTAATAATACAACCCGAGGATACTTCCACCTAAAAGCTGAAAGGTGTAGCGCTTACCAGGTAGGCATCCCTGCCTGGGGGGGGAGGAAGAAAATGCAGCCTGTTGACTGGTCTCGTCTGTCTCAGGCTTTTCTCCCTCCACAGATTCTTCTCTCCCTGCCCAGTGATCCTTTTCTGTATCTTTTATCCCCTAAGCTACGAGGGTCCCTCCTTCAGGTGACATGTGTTATGATTTGGTTGGAGAGATGAGCATTATAGTCATACATGTATAGCATGTTCTCTATAATCTTAATTGGCATATGCAGGGGTGTCAACTTTAATATGCATTTTGCAGGTAACCAGGAAAAGGTGACCTTTAGAGAACTTAGACCGTTGAAGGAACAGAAAACTACAAAGTTTTCTGTTATCTTGCTCACCAGAGCAAGGGTCCTTGCTTCTGCGAAGGGGCCCCCACTCAGAGGTATCCCATGATAAACGAGCGAGCTTGTTGCTCCCCTGGGCTGCACAAGATTCAGAGCAAGGTCATCCTTTAAGAGTTCTTTGTGTACAGGGCTGTCCTGGTTTGCAAGAGCCAGGATCTGGCTCAGGGAACACTTGATTGACACCAACAGCTTTACATACACATTTACATGCAAATATATTAACTAGAAGATTGGAATTGCAGTATTTAAGATTGTAATGTGAGACAAATCAAAGACAAACAGGAGTCTGAAGTAAAACATTTTGTACTTTAAGCTGTTCTAGTGTAGAACATCTCTCTCCCATCCCAAATTTCTATTTTTTTGAGTAGTACCGAAGATTTTCTCTCTTCTATAGGTTCTAGAATGTTGAACTACTGGTCTATACAATTTGGTACCTTGACAGAAAAAGTGGACATCTGATGCTTTAGAGGACTTTCTGCCTTGTTACACTTGCTCTGCTTGCATGAAGCGGCACAAAGGTGAGGATATGGAGTTAAATTTTTCCTGATCCCTGAAGCAATCAGTGTATTCCTTGAGTATGAAATTTGATTACACGTATTGTCTTAGCTTGCATAGCTCTGACTGTCCGTACTGCATATAAAACACTTCAATCTTGTTAGAGATCCTGCACAGCACTTGCTAGCTTCCTCAGGCAGGGAATGCTACAGGTGGACTGTGTTACATGAAAGTCCACTGACCCAAATGTCAAAATACTAGATTTCATCCCTAAGAGTTCGCACCACAGGCCAAGGTGGAAGCACATGATAATGGGACAGCCTGGGGAAGCTTCAAATGTCGTTGTTAATGCAGCAGCTGTTCTAGAAGTCAAATATATTTATACTACATCCTTGGTGGCTGTCAATGCAAGTCCTTTCATGGACACTAATTTTAACCTCAAAAACAGACAAATTATTTTATACTTGGCAGGAAGAACAAAACAAGTCAATGGAACCTAACTGAATAAGAAATCACAAATACCTGAAATGAAGAACATGTTTTTAATTGCTTACTTCTGTCCCTCCTGAACGTCTGTCTGTGATGGATGATGTGACAGGAGAATCCTCACTAAATTCTAAGTAAATTAGAACTAGCAAAAGGAGCACTACATCTATCTTATTCAGTAATAGTTCTTCGTTTCTCTTTGGTGTCATCCTTTGGTTTTCTAGTTTATGGCATTATTCAGTGCAGGGACTGAGGTAAAAAGGCTGGAAGATAAACAGAGTAGAAGGAAGGGGCAAAGACCAAGTGTTCTCATGACACGCACATTAAGTGCATTAAGGAAACACATTACGATCAAAATATGCCTTTCTCAATGACAAACTTTGCTAAATTACCCAGAGCAAGAAATGGTGCTTCTGAACATAGAAGCTTCCCCAGATGCAAAACTCTGCACTTGCCCTTGTTGAATTTCATTAAGTTTCTCCCCGCCCAACTCTCCAGCCTATCAAGGTCTCGCTGAATGGCAGCACAACCCTCTGGTGTGTCAGCCACTCCTCCCAGTTTAGTGTCATCAGCAAACTTGCTGAGGATACATTCTGTACCCTCATCCAGGTCGTTGATGAAGATATTGAACAACACTGGTCCCAGTACCGACCCCTGAGGGACTCCACTAGTTACTGACCTCCAACTAGATTCTGTCCCATTGACTACAACTCTCTGACTTCTTCCCTTTAACCAGTTCTTGATCCACCTCACTACCTGATCACCAAATCCATATTTTATCAGCTTATCTACGAGGATGCTGTGGGAGACAGTGTCAAATGCTTTACTGAAATCGAGATAAACCACGTCTACCACTCTACCATCATCTATCCACCTAGTTATTTCCTCATAGAAGGCTATAAGGTTGGTCAAACATGACTTACCCTTGGTAAAGCCATGTTGACTGCTCTTAATGACCCCCTCATCCTTGATATGCCTAGAGATAGTGCCAAGAACAAGTTGTTCCATCACCTTTCCAGGGATGGAGGTGAGGCTGACCGGTCTATAGTTACCCGGGTCCTCCTTCTTGCCCTTCTTGTAGACTGGAGTGACATTTGCTATCCCCCAGCCCTCAGGCACCTCTCCTGTTGCCCATGACTTACCAAAGATGATGGAGAGTGGCTTAGAAATGACCTCTGCCAGCTCCCTCAGCACCCTTGGGTGCATTCCATCCGGACCCATCGATTTATGGATGTCCAGATTGCTCAACTGATCCCTAGCCCAATCCTCATCTACCAAGGCAATCTCTTCCTTTATCCTGACTTCTTCTGGGGCTTTAGGGATCAGGGGCTCCTGGGGAAAGCCTGCAGGAGTAAAGACAGAGGCAAAGAAGGCATTCAGCACCTCTGCCTTCTTTATATCCTCTGTCTCTAGGGCACTCACCTCATTCATCAGTGGGCCTATATTGCCCCTTTGCTATTTGCATGCCTCCAACACGATCCTAATAAGAACTTTTGAGAAAATAATTGACTTGATCATTAAATCTGAACATGTATTTGGAAGTTATTAAACTCAGACATATGTCCACAGAATTCACGTATTGAAAACTCAATTAAAATATGAAATCAGTCTTCTAGTCATAATACATGTCTAGTCATGCTGTCTCATGACAGTAAAACATAACAACACCCACACTGGGTGCTGACACTGAACAATTCACCTAATTCTTGAACTTTTCTTTCTCTTTTACCCAATTCCCAATTCAGTCACTCACTTTTTAACAGTTCTGAACACCTGCTGTACTAACAATCTTACTTTTGTAAAAGCTGCAAACCTCTGTGTGTGTGTATGTATGTGAGTATATACAAAATAAACATACAAGCGATTCAAAACATGCCAGTGAAAGGAACAAATGGCAGTAGCTGTTTTCATGGACCCTAATCAAGGTTTCTTGGAAAAATTGTGCTAAGTAGTTTGGCTTAGCATTGGACCTGAAGACAAAAGAGCTGAAGATTGAAACAATACAAAAAGGCTCTGAACACATCCAGACATGTATATTTTAATATAAATAAAATATGTTAATGATGCCAAAAAATAACAAGGCCTTGATTCCATTTAAATACCAGACAAATTAGATTATAAATTGAAGCTAAATTCTACTCACATTCAGATGGTGACCATTCTCTGGTAAAAGAAGAATTCAATTTAAGGTTTAAATCTATCTTAAACCTTAATTTAGTAGGACATCAAATTTAAACCTGCCCCACATTATTAACAGATGTATAGTCAAAGTATCACAGGAAAACAGCAAGCACGAGCTACCAAAATCACAGCACTGGAAAAACCTCAACAAAAATTACCCTCTATTTTGTAGATGCAAAATCCTTGACTTCATTTTTGTAAAATCATATAAATATGGAGACTTTTTACATATATAAAAGATCTAAAGAAATATAATGTATTGTCATGGTGACCAAGATCTATAACTCACATTTATACCCCCTGAAATATTTATGATCTAGTTAGATAGATGAGGATTCATGGCAGTAAACTTGAGTTGTCACAGTTGAAAAGTGATGAATTGTCAGAAATAATAGACACAGCAAAATACTTCAGGTCGTATTAATACTCAGATTTCATCTTGAGCACTAATAATTTCCACATCTAAAAGCATAAATGAAATGAATTAAATTGCAATTAAAGAATGTTCTCTCTCATCACACCAAATTAGCTCACCTCAGCTAGATTGTGTTCATATTCCTAATCCTAAAATGAAAAAAATGGGGAATTTCAAACTGGATGGCTTTGGACACACAGTGCTATTTGAAGCTGCTATCCTTTTAAATGAGTCAATAAAGAAGTGGATTTCAGAGCACAGTAAATAGGCACGTTTGAGTCACCCTTCATCAGAACTGCTGATTTGCCTAGTGGTTGCAATCACCTGCTTTTAAGCTCAATTCTACAGCTACATTTCGTTTAGATATCTAAACCAAAAATAATTTCACTGAGACTTTTGGCCTCATGTGTGGAGTTCCTACTCATTCTTCAGGGAAATTCTGTTATTATGTCCACCAATTGAAAGCTTAGTATATCTGCTATATTAAACAGGAAGAAGCAATAATACAAACCTATTAGACATTTCAAACAATTGCATTATTGCTCTCAACTGCTTTCCTCTTCGTGTAGTCAAAATGCCACCATCATGATTTTCTACACACTTTGCAATTCAGTGAAAGTTGAAACTCTTCTTTTTCTGAAAAGTGTAATTCTAAGGGTAATTTTCTAAGTATTGTAAATTATACACATACTGGTTGAAAGAAAAAAATGGAGCCAAATTTCTTTCTGCTCATTGTGGCACTTTCACAGTCAAGACAAGGAAGATTTTATCAGCTTTTATGAAATATTAACATGTTTTCATTAAAGTGTCCTAAGATTTCTTGGATATATTTCATAAAGGATGCCTTTCAGACAAAATTCTTGAAGCTTGCTTTCAGAATCGCCCAGCAGTGGAATACCCAGATAAAATATTTTTGTGCCAACAGGTTTCCCAATGCTATTGTGGGTTTAAAAAAATACGAAAAGCATTCTGCCAAATAAGACTATGGTAACTAAACATGTGTTCCAATTTATTTTACTGACAACATAGAAATTCTAATAGAGGCATATATAAATCAAGTACAAAATGCAAATTAACTCTAAGATTAGTTGGCTTATGCTAGTTTTAGGATTTTGCTATGAGAGTATATCAATAACATTTTTTATTCATATACATGTAGCAGTTTGCTTATTAAGCACAGAGTTTTCAAAAGTAACCAAGTGTACTGGGAACATATTTTTCTTTGTGATTCACTGGATTAGTTTTCCTAATCACTTTGTATAGTGGCATACTGTCATTCATATAATTTAGCAATAGACAATCACTTTGTTTTGTATACTTTGAGTGGAAAAATGTTTATTTTCCATTCATGTTACTTATTTTCAACTGAAGTTTAAAAGACTAATCTGAAAAAATGTTGTCTGACCAAGCATCACCTGCCCAGGGATACCACTGCTTTCTACTACTTACAGCAGAAAGCAGAAGTTTAGTTTAGGAAAACAGTGAGGTCCCAGCTGTGGTGGCAGTGATCCTGAGAAACAGGTCTTGACTCCAAACAAGATCTGCAGACAAGTTTGGAGACAAGCAGTTACACTGACTTCTAGGCAAGGGGGAATTCAGGATTTGTGGCAGGATTCTGGTGGCAATGTGAACATTCTGCAGATCCTATCACTAGGATCACAGATGCAATCCTCCAGCATTCTCTTTTCCAGATTAGTAGATTGTGCATGTTGTTTGCATATATTGCTGAGTATTCTGTTGCAGTGATTCAAAGTTTACACTTGAAAAATGTGAAAAAACAAGCACCAAAGTGTGACAGTCACTCAATCATGTAACTTTTAATCAGGGAACTGGTATCAGTTCAATACAGTCGAACCCAGTAAAATTGCTTTTCCTTCCATCAACTGTGAATTTGGATATTTGACTTCAAAGAGACTTTTTATAAAAGTTAAGGTACCATTGGCCCATGAGACTGGAGGAACAAATCAGAAATATTACTGGAGAGGAAAAATAAGCTGAAATGATTGAGGCCTGGAGTGAACAAGATTTAGGTTACATTTCTGTCTGTGACACTAAGTGACTTACAGGCACTGGGCAAATCACTTAAGGTTTCATGTTTTGGTCCTCACGGATTAAAGTAAATTAATCCTTTATTTCTATGCTTATAGATAACCATCCCTTAGTTTTAAGAACAATTTCTCAGTTCATGAATTTATGTATGCATGTGTACATACACATGTGTATATATAATGTAGAATTAAATGCTAATCTAGACATATACACATATCTGTAATCTCCATTTGAAAAGCAATCTCTAGTCTGGATTCAAAATATTAATGCTATATAAACCAGACAATAAATAATCTCCACAGAATTTAAGTATCCCAGTGCAGAAGCAAAGGGATTTGGAAAAAGGAGTCTGGGAGGGTGTCTGGGAAAACATGCACACACATGTGGGTGTCTATTTTTGTCTGCCTACACAGATGCCCTATGGTTAATCTGAATTACAGTGAAAAGGGAGGGAAGCATAAAACCCGACAACACACGGCTAGCTAAACACTTCTCACTTTGAAAAGAGCAAGTGAACAAATCTCTTTCACTGCTGGTATTTCAATCCAAAGACATGCAACATATGAAGCAACGTAATTTACTTTGACACATCATCATTATTTGTTAAGATAAATTAATAAATAACACCTTTGGGTGCAGCCAATTCATTCAGTTCCTGTCGCAGTTGATTAGGGTATCTGACTGAGCTGTAACAAAATGGAGAATGCATTAATATATTATAGTTTCCTTTGTTTACTTAATGCAGAACAATTGCCGCTTATTTATTCTACCAGTCACAATTTTCTCATAAACAGTGAGTGTTTTTACCTCTTGCTTACAGTGTTGAAATGAAAAGGGACATTACTCACATTTTATTATTGCCCAGAGCTTTTAGTTACTGTGAAATAGAGAAGTTGTGGTGATTTAAATATGTAACATATAGTCTAACTAATCACATTTGCTTGAAAGATCTATGATTAGCAATATTAAAACAAAATCACAATGTCTCAACGTGCTATAAATTTAATTTTAGAAAGTTGTACCCTCTAACACTAATGTTATTCCAATAGTGTGTGTATACTGTAGACAACTACTCATCAGCTTGGATATTATAAATAAAAACAGCATTTGTGAATCATCAGTGTTTCACTCCACTAGTATTGCATTCTGCAAGATGTGTTCAAGTCATCCTAAACTAATTTCTCTCTTTTTGTTTGCTGCAAAAACAAAAATACTTCAAGTTCATCTTTTTTAAACTGCCTTTGATTACTACCCTCCCATGGCATAACACAGATTTCTTTTCCAGTTACCACTGTACATTATTACTTAGTATCACTCTCTCTTTCCTTTTACTGCTACTACATCTTTGCAGGAATACTCTCCTGTAGTAGACATAATTATCCATTAACTTTCCACAGGGAAAGTTTTTGCTTTATACTGACTGCTTTTTTCTATCCAATCTTCCTTACAGGGACCTGATTCTCTTCTAAAGTTACTTCATATCATTCTAGCAATTTGAAGAGTATTTTCATACTTTGTAATCGTTACTTGCTACCAAGGACATGTAGATGCACATAGGAATCAAGCTCAAAGGGTTCGATTAAATCCTAGCTGAATTATGATCAATATGGCCACTGACTATAGTCAGCCCAGAATTTCATTTTCTCACCATTATTTATGCTTAAGATCTTCATTATGCATGCTGATCTTTTCCTGCTTATACAGGATACACTATAATAGAGATCTGTGGTGTGAATGCTGTATTGTCTGGCAAGAAACCCTTAGTTCTGTTATTGGTGCTGTGTCTTTTGATAAGTTAATGAAGTTTAATTCAGTAGGAACTGGGGGTGCTAAACATACTGAAAATCCAATCATTTTTTATAGGGAGACCAATTATGGTTTATATCACCTAATTTCAGGTAGCAAGGCCCCCTGCACCACTTAGAATTTTCAGGCAATAGTCTTGCAGTTGCATTATCAGGATTAATCTGTTCATACAAGACAACTTCTCTTCCATTTAATTAAGAAATGCTGAAATTATGGGAGTGGATGGTACAGACCTGGTCCCAACCCCAAAGAATTCAAGGCAATGACTCCTTCAGATAAAATGGACATTGAATTAGGAGTCAAGTGCCACGTGGCTGTACAGGCTGCTGACACAATCACTGTAATTTCAGAAAATAGCTTGTTCTTAAGGGACACACGGAAGACTTCCTGTGTTAAAAAAAAAAAGTTAAGGAAAATGAAGCTTAGAATAGAAGAAAGAGCCAGTCAAAAGATTTTTTGAAAGAATTAAATATTAGTAGGGGATGATATGAGGGAGTACAATAGAGCCACAAGGTTTGAAGATTTACCTGTTCTCTGCCATTAGGTGCAATGATTATTTTCTGCTATCTGTGTTTGTGAAAAGATGCTTTAAGGGAAGAAAAGGCATGTTTGTAATCCTAACCATCACTCTTGTTGTTATTAAACCCTTGCACAGGGGAAATCCAATAGTTCTTTGAAAAGCAAAGACTATATATACAGCCTGTAAACATGAGAGACAAAAGGTAATACAATAAAACACAAATCAGCACTGAAAAAAAAACCTCATGCAGTTATTTTAATTATTACTCTCCTGGATTTAAATTGCAAGCAACTTTTAGAGGTTTTTTACAAACGAGATGTACTCAGTGCTTGTCTGTTTCAGGAATACATGCTTAAAAGCAACCATACAGTGATTACACAAAGCATAGCAAAGGCTACTCTGGTTAACATTGTCTAATAGGGGCAGCAAATGATTGACAAAAGCACTTGGACAAAACCCAGAAAGTCTACTTATGCTGTTTTGGGTATGTTTAAACATTTCCATTGAAGTTTAAGACATATGTCTTGCTTTTTCTTTTAAAGCATGCTTTATGAACAATAATGTAAAAGATATACTGCACATACATGCAGCTTGAAGAGAAATAAACAGGGTTTAGACACTTATCCATTATCCCACTACAGATTCTGACTTCACTTGGTGCTGTGCATTGTATCATCTTCATATGCAACTCAATTTCATGAATCCTTGTCCCATATGGCATTATGGGCTAGAGATTCAAGATGCACTGGGTGACATATGGCCTATAGTTGCATTTTGGGAATATTTGCTCCCCGCATTGAGCCAATATTCACTTCCCCTTTGGATACACTGATCTGGCTGTTTGTGAGACACTGTGCCTCACCAAAATTATGTGGACTAAAAATAAATCTTACCACCCCCCTATTCTTTTCCTCACACCCATCCTCCATCTCTTCTTCCTGACCTTCTTCCCACCCTCTAATGCACTGTTGACAATACTTGCAGACAGGAGATGGGCCAAGTCCATTAGGTCTGTTAACCAACCCTTCTCCTAATATCCAGGTAGTTCAATGTTACCTGCGAGGAGTAAATACAGCAGAAGGAGCTGAAATTCTTCTTACTAAATACATAAAATGCTGGTGTCATGCCAAAGGAAGAGGAGGGGAACAAAGGCCAAACAGCCAAATCTGACACTGACAGGTCAAGATTTGGCAGGTGTGAATGGTATGGGACAAATCAAGACACATTTTTCAGACTACCAGTATTCCATAGAAAGAGGAGCTAGATTTTCAATCATTGCCTTGACAAAAAAAAAATAAGTTTATAAGGACAAATATAATGGAGTTACAGTAAAAACTTTAATTTATTATGAAATCTTAACACTCAGCTATCATTAGCGGGTAAACATACTGCTTAGACATCATTGACATTTGAAATGTCAATTTCAATAACATAATGCAAACCAATGTTTGCACTATAAAGTACCCAAAAATAACTATGGGCAGTAGCTGTTAGTATTCAAAGGGTTTCAAAGGAAATCTCCCCATGGTTATGGCTAGTATTTTACTGGGAACAATTGTCAAGCCAGTAATTGTATACCTTTTGGATCAGTCATTGTTCTCTCTGGTACTGCTGAGGAACTGTCATTTCCACTGCTGAAAGTGAACAACGTAACCTCAATTACAACGTAACCTCAATCAAAAGATATAATAATAACATTTATTTCAAGTTCAGTTGTTGGTTTTCCAATAAACTCCTGACATAGCACATAGCATCTGCTATTTTTTCTCCATGAATCATATTTGGACCATGATCTCTTTTCGTGATTGTATCTTACAGTGTTATTATTATTATTATTATTATTAAAAGAACACATCTTACAGCTTCTCTCCCACTTATTTTCATTAAGTCTAATATTTTGTATTATTTCACTGACCTTAATAGCAGAATTTTCCCCTTCATTTATTTAATGCTGCATTTATTTAACCTTAGCTAGAGAGGAACAAATGCTTTTACAGTCTAGACAAGAAACCTGAATAAATTGGTACAGTGAGTGTAAAGTCCACAGGGTAATCTGTAAATATAGATTATGCTTTCTATTATAAAATACAACTGTGAAGTACTTATATGTAAAAGCTGTACTAAATTTTAACAGTACACCACAGTTGCAAATCTGTATTTTAAAGTGCTGGGATGTTTTCTGCTACCAAATAAATTTTTATCTGTGAAACAGAAATATGGCTTTAGAAGCCTATAAATATGGGTTTTCCTTGCCTTTGAAGGTTATGAGATTTATCTTAATATGAATTGTAGGTAACAGCAATGACATACAGTAACTTACCATGATTAGGTGAAGTTAGTAATACACCAGAGAACTGTTTCCTTGTATTACATGAGTCGCCTTTGTGAGAAGATAAAAAGAACAATATAGCATATAACATCAGGAAAATAAAACACACCACTCTATGCTTTCCCAGCACTTAAAAATAAATGTACCCCCATTTAATATTTCAGGGTGCTATACACTAACCACTTGTGGGAAGGGGTATATGTAGCATATGCTATTTAAACTAAAAAATAATTCACATGGAATTCACAGAAACTTTTTTTTTCTTATTTTGCTCTTCTATCACTATTAAAAATGGTCTGTACCCTCAATAAAATTTCTCATCCAGCAACCTCAACATGTATGTTGCAAAGATGAATGGATGAGGTGTTTAGTGTTAATGATCTGTGTCATATTGCATCCATTTAGCTAAAGATATATAATCTCACACAGTTTGGTTTATATTGACTCTTATTCAAGAACTACATCTTTTAAAGGCCATCATGCTATCCTGACAGGTTAGCAGATGAAAATAAATAAGACAATATACTTAACTTTTTTTTTTTAGATTAAGACTGGAGAGACTATTTTTAGCTTTACCTCTTATATTTTACAGTGATATTAGAGTTACATATCACCAAATTACAGTCACATAAAACCATAAAAACAAAGCTCACTCATATAACCCCAACAATGCTGGAGATGTTGTGACTTGCTGGATTTCTAACTCATTTACATGAACTGCTGAGAAGTCCAAACAGTTTGGAAATGGAGATAAAGGAGTCAAATGTATATTTTGACAGAAAACAATTTGAGCAGGAAATACCAGTTCATGAAACAAATTAAAGCCTTTGGACTGAAAGAAATTTGCTCTACCAGTGATTGGGTCCACCCTGCTGGCAAAGGAGACTTACGAAAGGCAGCAGATGAAACAGTGCCAGGTCTTTGAATAGGCAAATGTGCATGTAGTAGATTATATGATTCAGCAGACTGTCGGCAGTCGAGGAGTCTAATTATGGGGCCTTGCTGCCAGATTACTAATTAAAAGAATGGCTAGTAATTTTTTTACCCCCATATATAAATGTTGGGAGGGAATCATGACTGGAGGCTGTGAGTAATGGTTTGTCTCTATTCTTTTCTTCTACTCAAGCAACAAATGCAACTTGTGACTCTAAATTAAGAAATGAGCCTCGGTGATGTAAATGTTATGCATTCTGCTATGCGGCATACCCGTGGAAGATTCCCTCTGTGTCATGCTTGCTGCTTGACAACATTTTTTTTCTCTTGTTTAAGTGCACAAATGTGCACAGCTCCTGTTACTGCTCTCCACTGATTTTCCCTTTCTTTCTATTTTCTCATTTCCCACTTCTTTCTTGAAGGATTGTCTCCCTGTCATCACGTTAAGGACAGCAAAATTGGTGAAGAACTTGTCTCATCAGAACTGTCATAGGCTACAGATGGAATGTACAAAAAAGCATTACTTCCTTTTTTGAGTATCATGAGTCTCACACACAGTGGTAAAGCTGAGCTGTTAGGAAAGAAAACACCTGGGCCCATAGAAGTGATGGAAAAAGAAAGAAGAATGAAAGGAACATAAAGTAACAGTGAAAGAGTAGATTGCCAACTAATCTTTTCCCTGCTGAAAGGCTGTTTGCCACAAAACATCAGGGTTTTTTTACAATAGAAGTGGAAGCTTTGTAGAATTTTAGTTCAAAAACAATAGCAAATTTCATTGTGCATAAGCTCCTTCTCATCCATTTTCTGCATTCACATGATAGACCTCCAAGAAGGAATTATCAGTTTCATTTCCTGATCATTCATGCTTCATTCTAACAATTCATGCAAGCACTATATACACATATACAGTTTTAGACAGCTGGCAAGTCCCCTTCTGTGTTAACGGGACTTACAGATTTACAAGTTTTAGGTGTCTCCTGGACAGGAGAGATGCTAAAGTGAAGGAGAAATACCTTTGTTTCCGTGAACAGTCTTCAGAACAGAGCAGGGAAATGACATACAAATCAACTGCCTGGAACTGGAGCATAAAAGCCCCATTCCTGCTGGAAAAGCGGGGAGGCTGTAGACTCTTGGCTTTTATCAGTGCTGTTACATCTTTTTACTTCAATGATGTTTTGTTATTTTGATCACAAATCTTGCTGTGTTTAGTGATGAGCAGCATCGTGCTAGACAACATGCTCTAGACCATCCTTACCTAACAGTTTCGCCCAGGGAACACATTCCTCCTGTAACACGGCACCATGATGCTTCTGTTACAGCAGAATAAATCCTGTTTGGTTTTATACTAAAAAATAATGTGTGGTGTGTTCAGCTATGCTATTGCTAGTTTTAAATGTATTTCATAAATTTTTATGATTTGTTACTTTTATGGTTGAACTGGAGGGTTTGATTAAAGGCCCAGTGAGTGACTGTAGGCCAGTGAAGACAAGCAAAGGGACAAGCTTACGCTGTTTGGAGCTGGGACTGTGGCTCTGTTTTGAGGTAATTAACACTGGAGCAGTGGTTTAATATTAGGTTAGAATTTCTATCTGTTCACAGTGAAATCAATCTAGAAAACAGCTGACAAGCAGCAAAGAGGGAAAAAAAAGGTAAAATTAGGAAAACCTATATGCCAATTTCTGAGCTTATGCACACAGAACCATTAGCATTCCGTATTGAAAATTTTATCATGCACAGACATCTTTAATATTACTTAATATGTTATAGATGAAGGAGAGAAGAAAGAAATTAAATTTGACCACAGCATAAGGAGATTTTAGAAGCATAAATATATATTTTTATTTAAAATTTTGCTATAAAATGAAATTAAATATTTATCTCTACATATATATATTACCTCTATGTTTTCTGAATAAATATTATGCCAAGGAACATATCAATATTGCAAGTTTCAGTCTAGACCAGTCTACCACTACAACTTCTGGCTAATTTCATTCGAATGCTGCTCTGTCATCAGAGTATGGTTCAATTACAGTTATATACATAAATATAGCTGTTGCCTGGCATTTAGAAAATTCTTGCCTTATGTTCACCGATTTTTTTTTCCTGTCAACTACTGCTCTATGTCCTTTCAGCTCCCCTCACAAATTATTACAGCCAACATCACCCCCGGCTCTTTCTGCTGCTTTTACTTCTAACTTTAACTTTAACCTTTTATTGCTTTTCACTCATCTACATAGACTGAATAGAAGTCATGAGGCTTCTTCCTTCAAAGCCCTCTGGAATTAACCTTTCCGCCCTCCCTAGACTATTACCTAACTATTACCACCCCTTTTCCTCTCAGACTGAAATCATTGTTATCTCCTTCTCTGTGGTCATGACATCTGAAACCTTATCCTTTAAAATCTCCTTTAGACACTATTCTAAAGATCATAATCTTGCTTGCCTATTGGACTAGATAACACAGTTTACATCCCCCTCAATCTTTGTTTTCCACTACATGAAATAAATGTTTCTGGCCCTTATTACAAAGCCTCTCAAAGCTGATCTCTTTGCATTGTTTCTAGAGCAACTCTCAATGCAGTGATACTAAAGATGTATGATCTGTGATTTTCTACTGAGAAATATCTTCAAAACCTAATAGTTTATAGCTTTACAAAAGAGGAGTCTTAACCTACTTTATCCTTCTTCATGTCTCTCTCATCTCTTTCATAATGCAAACAGGAATCTGATTCACCAGGGAGAAGGATGGCTGCTGCTGGGTGGCCAAGAGCTGAACACATCCAGCTTCCACCACAAACCCAGTCTTGCTATCCCAGTCATCATCTCTGTCTCACCAACTTTTTACACCAGCTTTTAGCTTGTAAATCCATGCAGGGACTGTGATTTATAATTTATTTATACATCTCATACAACTGCCTGGTATGTGACCTGGTTGGCTTCCAGTTGCAGTGTAATTATGTGCACTGTTTGCAGGGGTTTGGTTTATTTTTTCATAGCCTAGGTAGATGAGAGCTTTGTGTATGAACAAGCATTTCTTACATTTCAGGAGTGCTTTTCCTCATGATTATCAACATAAAATATTACAGAAAACTTTATTTTTTACCATTTATTACAGTTCCCTAGAGCTTTTTTATCTAGAAAGACACAGATGACCAAGCCCACTCTTAGGTGTGATGGTTTAAATCCAGAATTGCTTTCTATTTTAATTTTGCTACCCAGTGATGTATCAGCACTGTGAAGAGTTAGGTCCCAGAGTCCATACCCATAAAATGCAAAGACGACAGGGAAAATAAAAGCAAGCAGAAGTGAACAGACAAATACATACTAAAGATTGGATTAGAGGACAGAATTACCTCTTGATCTGCCATACTGAGAAGTCCCTGATGTAGGGGGAAGGAGTTGCTTTCCATGTAATCCTATGGAAAGACAGAAATAATCTACTTGCTAAATACAAAAGGCCAAGTATAGGGTTAGAAAGCTAATTCAAAATCCAAGGCTAATTTAGATTTCCTGAAATACTAATTTGATCACAGCAGTGCTTTTTTATATATTTGCTTAAATAATAATTATAATAAATTTAGCAATAATTTAAATACTCTTCTTATCAGGAGAGGATTTTATCCTCAGTCCTGAGGAATGGCACTTGAATGCCAAGGTAAAGGGCATCCCTACATATAGCTATATAGATGAATTGATAAAGAAAAGCTGACTTAGGAAAACAAAGACGTCTTAAAGATTGAGAGAGTGTTTTAGAGGGAGAAAACTGGAAAGAATTAAAGGAGATTGAAAATTACAAAAAAAAACAGCCTGGAGGAAAACATAGCTACTATAAAAGATTTACTAAAAGACATAAAAGAGGAAGAGAAAGGAAAACAGAGGAAATGAAAAAAAACCAAACAACCTTATAGACACAGTAAGCTATTATAGCTCTCTTGTTTTATGGAAGGCTTAGCTTTATTCCAGATTTTGCCATCTCTCATTTTTATGGTGGATTTAGCCACTTTCAATAAAATATGAGACTGTTCGCTGGTCCTTGACCAGATGCAGCTGTGGCATTGATACTTATGCCCCAAAGAGAGAGTGCTGGTGTTGAGCTTTGTGAGTACTGCGCCTCTCTAGGTACCAGTGTCTCCTTGCCCACGGAGGCACACTGTGACAGAAATAAAGTTGCAATTGTGGAAATTGCTGTGCATTCTTTGATTTTAGGAATTTTCTCATTTGTTTCTTCTACATTTTCCCACCACTTAACAGTGAAAGAGAACAGGTGCAGTTGGAGTTACATCAGGTGCAAATGTACTGATTCTTAATCATGCTACACTTTTTTATACCCTCGTAGGACACATGCCAATTCCTGCCAGGACAGTGCAGAGGGAGCTTATACCCATCGACATTTTCCGGGATCTTCTGTCAGTCTCACAAGGTATAATGGGCTTCCCCAAGAAGTAAGTGGATATACTCAGGCTTCTTTTCTTTACTTTAGAAGTAGATACTAATTTCAGAAATCTCTGAAGCGTATCCCAATTTTTTATATTACCAGCTACATTGTTTTGGAGAAAATAAGTTCTGTCAGAACCAAGAGGGTTTAAACTTTTACCTATGAACAAGTTTATACCTGACTTCACTATTTTTAAATGTATATGCCTCTCAGGTAGAAAACAAAATCTTAAAATAATTACTAACCTTGTAGCCAAAAGGGAAAAAAAAATAGAATCGGGCTTCTTCACTGGAACTTTAACCTATCAGAATTGCATCAGGCTCAGGTTTTCACCCTGACCAGGGACATGCTATAACATGCTGAACAAGATTCTTTATCTAACAGTGACACCTGAGAGTGTTAAATTACAAAATAATTTTCAAGTACAACTATTGGAAAAACTGCCTCCACTTGGGTTAGTTGCAGTTCACAAGCAGGAGCAATTTTACCATTTTATACTTTCCGTGACATCTTCTTTTAATAATGAAAAAAAAAATAAATCTGTCTCCTAGAGTTTTTGTCCTATTCTGTTGCTAAATGACTTACACTTTAAATGTCAAAGTCTATCAGGAATTAAAATGTTCCTGTGGGAAGGTGAATCAACTCATGTTAATCACTAAAGGAAGGCATGTCATGAGGAAAACCTTCACGTTTAGAGAAAAATAAATCCGGCACTATTGATTGAATAAATGCTCAATTCCAATGTTTGATTTTCAGTCATAATCAATATAATGAGAATGATCATACAGGCAAAGATAGAAGTATGAACAAATGGTTTAGAGGAACCATTAAGAGCAAGCAACAATATTCATAAAGCAGACTGTCTTTAAATAACTATTAAACCAAAAGACTAAGTATCTTCATATGGGGTAAAAGAAGGATTTCTTTTAAATAAAGTTTATTATTCTCATTACTCTTATTGGGAGGGTTTAAAACAATTTAATATGGTAAAACAGCCACTCAGTGTTTCTCAAGGATGGATGAACCTATGAAGTGAGAGTCTTATGGGAAATTATTTGAGTTATGCTATACAATGTCACCAAACTGAATATTTTTTTCTAGAATTTATGACAATTTGTTCTCCCAACTTTATCCAAAAGTCTACTGTTCTTCAGTTCTGCACAAACTAGAAGCAGAGACTTAACTCTGTTCACAGAATTAAGTCATTTTATATTTATAACAGCTGGTTTCAGTAAAGAATCTGAAGTAAATTTTGGAATATAAATTACTGTCTAACTTCATTATTATATAATCACATTCTAATGATCTAGATTGGTTACTGTGTTAGATCATGCCACTTAGGCTACATTTAATAAACATTATTGCATTTAAAAGACTAGATATTTCACATCTATGAATAAGTATTTAGAAAATAGTATCTCTAATATAAAATGGAGTGTCGTGTTTCACATAACGTAAGGTAATACAAAGAAATATTTTAATTGACATTATTCATTAATGAAGAACTGACCAAATCCTGATATTATTATTAAATCTTAACTGATGCTAGTTAGCAAGATAAACCTCAATATCCAGGAGTATAATATTATTCCATCATAACTGTTAGCAAGTTCATGCCAGTTTAGTTTGTCTGTGCCAAAAGGAAGTGTTACTAACTTACTGAGAGTCACACAAGTTGCATTTGAATTGTATGCACAAAATATGAAAGTCAAAGCAGCCCTGGACCTCCCCTGTAAATCTGTCTCCTCCTACAGGGGCTGAGAGAGGCTTTCTGTTTCTTGCCTTTGTATAGTATGAGGCTTGTACCATCTCAGGCTTACAGACAACCAAATGAGCTGTATTCTGCTGCTTACCATGTACAGAATTTTATATCTGTTTACTTACTGTAAACATAATAAACATAACAATAATCATGAATCCAAGATGTTCCAGAATCATAAATCTAAGATGTTTCTTAGATTTCACTGAGAACTTGGAGACCTAGTAGAAGTTCTGTGAATCTAGCCTTGCATTTTAACATTTTACTGAGTGGGGATTATTCCCTGTGTCATGATCTATAAGAAAACCATTGTGCATCTAGCCAACAATGGCTTCAGCCTGATTTTCAGTTATACCACTGTATATATATATGTGTGTGTGTGTGTCTGTGTGTATATAAAGATATAGCTGGGATGCAAGAGGGCAAGGACAGTCTGATGATGGCTGTAACTTCTTTATCTGACCCAACCAGATCTATCATAGTTTGCTTGCTATAGTCCTTAGGCACCTGAGTGATTTCCCCATTCTAAAAGTCATTGTATTCCAGAAATTTTACTTTCTGCCACATTCTTTCAATTTTGCATCTTTTGTCTGCACTTTGAATACTTTCTAAAACATGGATGGAGCAGTTGCACAATGCACCTTAGCATGGTGTGCCCACCTCTTTGCCTGTTATTTCAGTTCGTCCTTGGTCTTTTCCTTTATTTTAAAATTTCTATCTGGAAAGAAGAGAAGAAAAATGCTATTTGGGGACCTGGAATATCCTGTATTGGCACAATGCTTAGGCACAGTACTGCAGTTTTTACATTCAAAAACAATGGCACTTTGTAACAGAAAATTAAGGCAGAAATCTAGCTGCATCCTCCAGTGCCAAAGTAGTCCCTTTGTGGAAAGCTAACCATGATACACGTTGACACATATTAGTTGGGATAATGACTATGTTTTGTGATCATATGGACAACTACAAATATTTGCAGCCTCCAGATGTGGACTGTAACAGCAGCAGAGAAGTCATTTACATATAAAATGTACAAGTGTGCTGTAGGCTATTCATCTTCCTGCTTCCCTTACAGAGGTTCAAAAGGCTGATATACATTTCACATCCTTTCATCATTCATAAGGTAGCAGCATAGAAAACATCAGTATTGCCAGGTCCAGGACTCATACAATATTGCAGACTGCAGCACCATTCACTGGGTTCACAACAAGTTCAAGTTTTCAACCTGTGAGAGTTTTGGTCCATCATATTGTAGGAGGCTGGTTATTTGACACATCTACTGAAGTAATGTAAACGCACATTTAAGTGTTTGCCTTAAAACAAAGGGACAAAAAAGAATTTTCTGGCTGAATACAAAGTCTAGATGTGACCCTGACCTTAAAACCCCTCCCAAGCTGATTAAGTATCTATTAATTCAGTGTTTGACAAAACATTTTACTTATAGAAAAGTGTGTAGAAAGTACATACCTGGACTATTCCCAAAGTTTACACATTATACAAGCAGCACACAACAATGATTATAAATCTCCTCTACATGCAACAGCTCCTACTAGCCCTCTGTTATTTTGAGGAAAGAAGAGGCAGAAAGGAAATTTTAGTCAGTGAACTCAGCTGTGGCCTGAAAAATTATCTGATCCATTGACAATAATATAGGCTAACCAAGCTGAATTAATTTCTTTGCCGTTGTGATCTGTTTTCTAGTCCAGAGATCAAGGTCATGTTACACGTGCAGAACATCAACCAGATTTGTACTCCTCTTCATGGGACGTTCTAATTTTTATTCTTGAGGCAGAAGCCACTAGTGGCCTATTAACAATTATACATTATAAGGTCTTTCATACATTTCTGTTATTCACAGCTCCTACAAACTGCCTTTGCACAATGTATTAATACATATGGCTTAGGAAACTGACCTCTAAAGAATATTAAATAGCTGTGTGGCAGCTAAAAAGCAATTATCTCTGTGACTATTTAGATATACCTAAGTAATTTTTAGCATTTATAGTGCCATTAATGATCTCTCTTGGTGCTTTTGTATACCAAATCCTGGCTAATCTATGCCCACTGCTTTGTGTTACAAATGCAAATGTGTTTGTGTTGATATAAATACTAGACAAAATGAAATTAATGCCTTATTATTTTCAAGCTTATACATGCAAAGCTACTTGGACCTGTCATTTTCTTTTCTATGATCTAATTACAAAGCCTTGAGGGATACAGAGAGGGAACAAACTATTTGAGAAAATGGGATATACATGCTCCAAGGTTAGTCATGAGTTCACCAGGCTGCAGAAATAAAGCCCACCAAGTCTAAAACACTCAGGTTAATAGTCACTAGAAAGTGTAGAAACAATAATAAATATCTAACTACAAATGAAAAAAGCATCCCAGGAGGGTAGTGTAGTGGCCATGTAACTGAACTGGTGTAGAAAACAAAGTTATTTTATGCATTGTTAACAGAATAACTAAGAAAGTAAAGTTAGTGTGCCATGACTGTTCTCCCTTGACTGCCCCCATACCCAGCAGGACCCAACTTTTCTGCCACACTGACAGATGTGGGAAAATGAGTCCTACTTCTAAAGAATCCACTCATCCTTAACAATAACATGCAATTTCTGAGATATTTTACTGAAAGTTAGTGATTCTCCTTTACAGATTTTTAAGCACGCTTGGAGACAAATTCCATCCGAGTAATACAGATAATCTCAGGTGGTTTGAAGAGGAGCAGAGGGAAAAGAAATAATGACATTTTGTGTGATCAGCTAGAGTAGCACTTAAAAAAGTAACACTGTGGAAAAGGATGTATTAGGTTTATAAAATTTTACCAAGCGTAGAATTGGTGAAATCTTGTCCATTATGCAGTAAACGTGTAGTCTGATTTCTCCCAACGTGTTGATTGAGGCCTAAACCTTCCCTAAATTTAGATGAGAAGGGGATAAAATTGTTCTACATTCCAGTACACAACAGAGTCATTTTCACCTAACTTGCCTCACAAATATTTAAACAACATGTACAGTGTATAGAGCTATGCAGGATTTTAATTTCTTCCAAACTTCACAAATTAACATTGAAACTTTGCAGCTCCTAAGCAAGTTACTTCTACAATAATAGAACTTTAAAACGCTGTGGAAGGATATGTTCGAAATTGCCTGTTCAAAGAAATTTATGATTTTATTATAGCTGCATATTGACTATCCCTACAATAACCTGAAGGCAGAACCAAACAGTTTATTTATTCAAACTGCAAATGAAATTGGGCAAGAAAAGTAATTAGCAAGCAACAAAAAATAATGGAAAAGCACCATAAAAGCAATTGTGAATTTATGTGAGTTGTCAGATAGTTAGAAAAATAACAGCTTAAATTTAAAAAGATCAACTTTTTACATACAGCACACATTATATACAGATTAACCATGAAGCTGGTTTTAAAAAAGCCCAAAAACATATTTCACTCTGCACATCACCCAGCCTCTTCTCCTGCTTGTAAATGGAAATGCTAACTCAAGAATCAAAGATGCTCGTACAGGCATCCATGGGGGATAGAGTCAAAAAACTCAAATGTTGTTACTCCCTTTGACTTTCTTAAGGTTTGGGTCCCACATTATTTTCTAACATCCCCACTGCCCTCAGAAAGACTTAAATTTGCTGACTAGACAATAGTTCCTTACATTTCTAAATCAAGTTTAAGCAAAAGTTGGGTTTTTTGGGGAAAAAGCCGGTGTCGTTTTATGCAGTAATGTTGCATTTAATCCAACAAATTTAGTCCAATATCCTTCCTAATACTGATCCTCTGCCATAACCGTTCAAACCCTTTCATTCCAGTTTTTGCATTTGACCATTGCAGTCTTGGTTTCAATTCTCTGACAGCTGGTTAACAATTCACATGAGTCTGCAGAGCATGGGCTTTGATGCATTGACCCCCTGTGGGTGCCAGTCCTTTCCCAGCTCTGGCATTTGTAGAGCTGAAGTTACAGCCGGGGTGGCCACGGGCATAAGGCTGCTGGACATGGGAAAACAAGCCCCATAAACTTGGGCCAGTACAAGCTCGGAGAGCTCCCAGGGTCCTGGTCTGCCAGGACAAAAGAAAGCACCAGCAATGTCAAAAAAAACCCAACATTTTTTGAACTATGCTAAGACCTTCTCAAAAGACACTTTGCTTTATTAGGACTCTCATTTTTCAAGGCCTTATGAAGTTACTCATTTATGGTTTTACCCATGCTTCCCTCTATCCCCAGGATGCAATCCTATCTTTATAAATATTTCCCTACTGCTTAATGTAGCTATGAATTTTGCAATGCTCAAGGTAAAAGCAGCAAGAAACAGCTGGATTATTGCTTTGGCAGTTCCTTTTCGCATGGTCACTTTGCTTTCATTGTGGTAAGAGAGTAAATAATGGCTATTACTATTTTAATGAATAAACCCCCAGTGAGCATATAATCACAATTCCAATAAATAAAGGGTGAATTTTTATGCTTCTTTTGGTGATTTGTATTCCTTTTAACTGAATGCTTTCTTATATTCTACCATATCTTACTAGGAAAGCATATAATTTGTTTCTTTTTAAAATCTGAAGCAGAATGTTCTCGAATAACATAAAATCCAAACTACAACGCCCCCAGGCATTTATGGATTGTAAAGTCAGACTTTACAATAAGTGCTATGATTTCACTGAAAACCATTGTACATCTTTTTGTCTTTTCTTTTTATAAATTATACTCTTGTGATCCAATGTGAATCGATGTTCAAAGTCTTGAAAATCTGTAACCATGTAAATTTGAAACGAGAACTGAAAGAAAGAAAAGATAAAAAATGTTGACTTCTGATATTTCATGTGACATCAGTAGTTGCAGTTCAGTGACTAGTCATCTATCTATACAACCCTCTCATTAAAAAAAATAATGTGAGGAATTGACATAAATATTTTACATTTAAAGATATTTCCATTAAAATAGTTTGAAGAATTAAAAAAATAAACTCCCCACAAAAAAGACACCACCCCCCATACAACAAAAGAAACTATATATGGAAAACAGCAACATTCTTTCTGAAGGGAAAAATATCATCTGCTCTTTTTATCTTTTGTAGTCTCATATTTCCTCTCCCTTGAAAAAAACAGACAGGAAAAAGCACTCTAAGACTACTAGCAGCAACAATAAGGTGTATAATCCTTACACTGGTGGACTCTACTAAAAAGCAGACAAGATTGTATTAGTATTTTAGTCCAAACCAAGACTGCATGTTTGAAAAGGCTTGCTCAGTTGTCCTCACATCATGCAGTTGCTTTTGCATCACAGAGTGGTCGGTTGAAATTGAACGGTTAAGTAGAAACCATTTATCTAAGTGCAGAGAGGATAAAATTAACAATTTCAGTTCCTCCCAAAGAATAACAAAATTCCTTTATTTGAAAAAAAGAGAGAGGTGACTCTTAAAAAGGTCTATAAATTAAATCACAGAAGCAGCCTGAAGCAGTCTAGACAGCAATCACCCACAGGTCAGTAAATGCTAAGTATTTTAAGCAAGGATGTTTGTTAAATTCAAAGTATTTGAATTTTACTTCGTTTCCAAGTGAAAATTGTAATAGATATATATGCTTTAATGTCACATAGGTAGCAAAGGCATCTACTCACCTCACTTTTATTCAAACAGGGGAATCATAGGCTCAGAACTCAGCCACCCTCTGAAAAAGTCTGAAGTAGTAAGGCAGGCTCCAGAGAGGCAGAATTGAGCAAAATTTTGCATACAAGACCAAATAGCACTTTCCGTTATTTCAGGTGTTTCACAAGCTCCTGCAGCAAAACCTACATGTGTCAATGGGACAAAATAATTTTGAAGCTGTGGAGAGTCGTAACCCGTGGGAATCATTGTAGGAAAACGCAATTTCAAGTAGTGTGATATTGTGTGAGCAGGTTGAGACACAAATATTAAAATTACTTCTCCAAATAACTTATAAGGGGGACTTCAAGGTTTGTAGGCTTTTTACAGAAAACTTGTGTTGTTTATTGTCTGATTATTAGCTAATCCAAGTTGGCAGATTAAGAACAACAGAGCATAAAGGAACAATATCATGCCATGGAAGTAATGTGAATGAATGATAGCATAATATAGCACTTCCCCTTAAAATAGTTCTCTATAGCTAGTTCTCTTCTGTACAGACAAAAACAGTGCAAATTTAAACAAACAACTGTACCATTTGTCATGACTGACAGGAGTTTGGAAAATACAGACGCTAAAACAAGCCATTACTGGATAAAAAAAATGGCTATATTTCAAAGTTCAGGTGTTCTGGACAACACTTAAGCAAATGTATATGCTAAATGCCTACATATTCTTAAAAATACTTACCTAAAGTGCTCCTTAGACTAAACCAGCTTATGGCAAATTAAGAAAAATGTATAGTTAAATGTTCAGTTGTTGAAATAAATTAAGAAGACCAACACATTTTACTATCGTTTCCTTAATCTCTTCAAAAATTCTGCCCTCATTATGCTTTATTTTTGTTGTAGCTCTTAGTGGAACAACTGATGTTTGTTTCTTAGAACACATATCTATGAAAACACAGGAGGTGTTGCCTTTACTGAGATTTTGTTTTGCCAATAGCAGTAGTGCTTCACATTCCTGCAAGTACACTCAGTGGGGCAAATTCCGCATCGAGTTCCCAGTCAATAAGAAGAAATGCATGAGAATGGGCTGAGATATTTTGTCTTATATTGCTGCAATGAAGAGAAATAATTGGCACAATCTTTTCTTTTGGAAGGAACAATGCTTAACTCACTTTAAATATGCTGAAATTCACACTGTCAAGAACATGACAAAGTAGAGTGCAATATGTAAACCAATTCATTTGTCTGACAATGAGAAACAACTTGTCCTTGAAAATACAGAGACACAGTGTGCCACATGAACCTGTGTAGAATAAGGAATAATTCTATTTCAGAGAATCATGGGCTCATAGAGTGGTTAAAGATCATCTAGTTACAACCCCCCTGCCATGGGCAAGGACACCTCCCACTAGACCAGGTTGCTCAGAGCCCCATACAACCTGGCCATGGATGCTTCCAGGGAGGGGGCAGTCACAACCTCCCTGGGTAACCTGTTCCAGTGTCTCACCACCCTCACAGTAAAGAATTTCTTCCTCATATCTAATATAAATCTACTCTCTTTCAGTTTGAAACCATTCCTCCTTGTCCTATCACTCCATGCCCTTGTAAAAAGTCCCTCTGCAGCTTTCCTGTAGGCCCCCTTCAGGTACTGGGAGGCTGCTATAAGGTCTCCCTGGAGCCTTCTTTTCTCCAGGCTGAACAACCCAAACTTTCTCAGCCTGTCTTCATAGGATAGATGCTCCAGCCCCCTGATCATCTTCACAGCCTTTCTCTGGACTTGCTACAGCAGCTCCATGTCCTTCTTACATCAGTGGCCCCAAAACTGGAGGCAATACTCCAGGTGGGGTTTCACAAGAGCAGAATAGAGAGGAAGAGTCCAGGTAGATGACATCAGCTGCTCTTTCCTTATCCACCAGCACTGTAACCCCATCACAGAAGACCACCAAATTTGTCAGGCATGATTTGCCCTTAGTGAAACCATGTTGGTTGTCACCAATCACCTCCTTATTTTCCAAGTGCCTTAGCACAGTTTCTAGGAGGATCTGTTCCATAATCTTGCTGGGCACAGAGGTGAGACTGACTGGCCTGTAGTTCCCTGGGTCTTCTATTTTTCCCTGTTTAAAAATGGGGATTATTTTTTTGCCTGACTTCCTCTTTGTTTGGATGTAGTGCTCCTGAGCTTGGAGGAGGTGATCCTTGAATATTAACCAGCTTTCTTGGGCTCCTTTTACCTCCAGGGTTTTATCCCACAGTAATCTACCAAGCAGGTTCCTGAAGAGGCCAAAGTCAACTCTCCCGAAGTCCAGGGTAGCAAGCTTGATGTGTTCCCTCCTTGCTGCCCTAAGGATCTTGAACTCTACCAACTCATGGTTGCTGCAGCCAAGTCTGCCTTTGAGCTTCACATTCCCCACCAGCCCCTCCTGGGGCATAGCAACTCATTTTGTTGGTTCCTCTATCACTTGTTGTTGTCATCAACACATTCCAAGAACCTTCTGGACTGCTTATGCCCTGCTGTGTTGTCCCTCCAGCAGATATCGGGGTGGTTAAAGTCCCCCATGAGGACTAGGGCTTGTGAAAGTGAGCCTACTCCTACCTGTCTATAAAGGGCCTCATCCACTCAGTCTTCCTAGTTGGGCGGCCTGTAGCAGACCCCTACTATAATGTCCCCTGCCCTCCCTTTAATCCTGACCCATAAACTCTCAGTTGGCTCCTCATCCATCCCCAGGGGGAGCCCCAAGCACTCCAGCTGGTCACTGACATAGAGGGCAACACCTCATCGTTGTCTCCCCTGCCTGTCCGTCCTAAAGAGCCAGTATCCTTCCATTTCAACACTCCAGTCATAGGAGTCATCTCACCATGTCTCCATGATGCCAAAAAGATCATAGCCCTGCAGGCACATGCATGCGTCTAACTCCTCCTGTTTATTCCCCATGCTGCATGTGTTTGCATAGAGGAATTTAAGTTAGGCGAGATGGCATAACATTATTAAGATGGCTTTTAAAAGCCATTTCAAGATAGCTTAACATTTATTAAAAATCTCTGTCTTCTTTTTTTTTATATAGGCTACTATTAGTTCTTAGTGCACATGATGTGTCAGAGAGCAGGAGATAATCAGGTAAAATGATTATTTTCTGGCACACCAGAACACTAAGGAATGCATGAGCTCTTTTACTTGCCTCTGGTCATTTACCCTGGTTGGGTTCATCAAGTTTTATACCCTGCCACATGACAAGCTCAATGCTCAGTGGTTACTCTGTCACAGTTAAGGTCCCTTTTGCTTAGCAAAAAAATGGAAGAGAGATGTAAACTGCAGTTTTCATTATTTGTATTTAAACTCTTGTAGGAGGTATACAGTTATGAGGGTTTTTTTTTCTCAACAAACACAGCATGCTTGTAATAAAAAGACCCAGGCGGAAGTCACAACAGTCAAGTTTAAAGGTATGAAAATACTGACACATGAAACAATGAGAAAGTATCCAAAGTTGAATGAATTTTTGAAGAAAAAAAGAAAGTCATTAAGGTGGGATTAAAATCAGTGGAAAAAGAATAGCCTGAATAAAATAGATTTAATCATAAGGTTGATTGAGATGTTCATGAAAGTTGATAATGGGTGGCAATAAGATTTATAAGTAAATTAGGTATAATAAAAAGGTGTTAATTTTTAATGAGAAGAGCTCTCATTAGAGACTAAAAAGAAATCTAGACTTTCAAAGTTTTACATTTCATTTATAAAGGTTTTAGGAATTTGTTCTGAACCTGTGTCACTTTTACAAGACATTTTTTGTGATTTCAAGGAGGTCTGCTGGCTCTGTAAGTTTGTAAAATAGTCATAAAAGTAAGGCATTCCCTATTGATTTCTGTTAACCACTGATGACTTCATGAATAGAATTTTATTTCTTAAGGATCATGTAGATATTTATTTCCATATACTTGGACAGTAAATGCTTTCTTATCTGCACAGCACTGATGTTCTATTACTGACCCAGATCCACAAAGGAATTTTAGCATTTATCAAAGAAAAGGGGGAGGAATAAAAGTCTCCACTGCTCCATGCCTGAAAGACATATATTTCAGAAAAGGATTCAGTGTTGAGAACTACAAATTTAATGTGCATTACACTTCAAAAATGCTGCATGATCACAGAACTAGAAGCTGCCATTTCCAGTACTACAACCTACCACCACAGTCCATGCTCATACCTGCCATAAGTGTCTGTGAATCTCTCCTGTGAATCCCACTCTACAGAAAATAGCAGTACAGACACAATAAAGTTGCCACAGCTAAAGAACTTAATAGTGAGACAAGCTTCAGTAATCAACCCTAAGATCTTCCTGTTCCTGGTCCACCCTTTTCATAACTTCATACTTCAATTCTTACCATACACACAACCAGAAGTTGTCAGTATAGATTGGTGCTCACAGCAGTGCAGAATGCTTTGTGAGAAGTGATGCCTTTGGAATTTATAGTTCATCTCCTCACTTGAGATGGAAAAGAGCCTGGAAAAGCTTTCTTCCCATATTGCTGTAGCAAAAGATTGAAGGATGGGGAAAAAAACTACCCAAAAAACGTTACATTAACATTCTGAAGAGAGATGAAAATGGGATTTACAGTGTAAGCAAATCATATACATGATAAATCTGATGGAAAAATAAAATTTACTAATTAACTCAGGTCTATTAACTCAGGTCCTGCAGCATCTGTAGTAGTTATGGACATGGCTTTGAAGTCATAGTGGATGCAGTGAGAATATCAGTAAATATCAGCACATTGCACCATAGTACATATCCACCTTATTCTACAGAGATAAAAAATCTTGCCAAACAGCACCAAAATCTAGAAAAATTTTAAAGTACCATGTTGTGAAATCACTTAATTATTCTTCATCAGTAACAACCTTCACCATTTAAGCTGGATTTAAAAACCATTTTTGCAGATTCTCTTTTACCATATTCTATTCTTACCATGTTCATTAGCTGTTTTCTCACATTAACATGCTATCCTGTTTCATTACCTATGACAGTACCAATATCAGTGCCTGTATTCTGGTGTCAAACCAAGAGGTTTCCTCAAAAAAACTCAATGGCTATTGGTATTACTAATAACACATTACATTACACATAACAAAAACCATTAGCACAATTGATTTACAGGATTAGTCAGTATTAGTAGCCTTAAAGGGATCTTCCATCAAAGCCTACTAAAACTATGCATTGGATGAAATTACATGCAAATGTTTGTGCAGGTGTACATGGCTGAAGATAACGTGGCTGTGTCACACATACAGGTCTCAGATTTTTCTGGAAGCTTATGGCCAAGTGAGTACATTTGAAGCACTGGTCAAAACATAGAAATACCTGGATATAAATAGGTATATTTAATCTCCCCATCTTTGCAATATGCCTGTTTTACTTAAGCATAACACTAGCCTTAGAAACCTCTCTTTGGGGAGGAACTCCTTAATCATTATCTCCCATATACAATGCAGGTTGAAGAGTCAATAGATTTGGATTGTTGAGTCACACATCAACACAGAACATAAAAATTATATTCTTAGTGTCATCCAAAATAAAGTATAATAAACACAGTTTTGAGATTTAAAAGTCATGCTATTAAAGAATTCATGGAATAATTTCATTTTTTGAATAGAATTTATGAAAGTAAATTCATGATTTTAAAACTAAACCATGTAACTATCATTCTGTATGAGGCATGGATGTACACTAGGACTATGAAGAGAACAAACACCTAAGAGCAAAGGTGGCCTTTATTATAGCCTTTCAAAGCCCTTTCTCCCTTCTCTAGATTTTACACCTTAAGGAAACAATTGTATCCTTGATGCTTTCCACTGAAGTGTCCCGCAGATATCAAGAGGTACCCATTGATACCAGATAAACCTTATAAACAGCAAGATGCTGTTTAAAGACTAAATAAACCCAATAATCAATAATGAAGCTAGAAGCAGAGTATAAATTTGTCTATTTTAAATAATTTCCTACAACCATATAAAATGCGATGCTGACTTTTTAGTCTCATTTTTTCATAAGTTCTTGAGTGAAAACTTGTTTATGTCTTCTTTTTTATAGCTTTCTTCTTATGGGTTCATACAAATATAGCTGTAAAACAAAATCCAATAAGGAATGCCACAGACTTTCACAACTTGAAAAAGTCATATTATTAGAATATTCTCAGTTTTATTCTATGATACTTAAAGAATTGGCCAAAGTGATTTCTGAATTCTTTATAGTCATCTCTGAGGACTCAAGGTTGCCAGAAGATGCAGAATGGGAGAACAGAGTGCCTGTGTTTTGTTTGTTTTTTTTTTAAAAAAAGAGGAAGTGAGAAGGAAAGTAAAGGAAAAATTATAGGCCAGACAGCTAACTTCAGTTCCCCTTAAATTTCTGCAATAAATTACCTACCTACTTGTAACCATCTAGCAGGTAGTACAGAAAGATTACAGACAGACCAAAAAAGTAAAAGCAATTTAACTTCCTCTTCCAACAAGCTAGTGAATTCTTCTGTGTTTAAGAGACAGGAAATAAACCCTCTTACACCCTGATTTTAGGAAAGTTTTGGCAGCATCTCACTTGACATTCTCATCAGCACTTGACCAGCACACTGGCCAGGTAAAACAGAAAAATAAGAGGTGCGAAACCAGGCTGAATGACCATAGTCCACAGCTAGTTTTCCATAGTTTGTTACCAAAAGCAGAGGCGGCTTACCTAGCAGAAACCCTCCTGGCTTTGGATTTGTCCAGCATTTTCATTAATAGTACTAATGACTTAGCTGTGTACTTGCCAGATCTAAGGATGTCGTGAGGTTGGGAAGAACTGCAAGTATATGGCAGAATTCCAAATTATCTTTGCAACCTGAAGATTGGCATAAAATGGGGCAAAAAATTAGGATAAGTGTAAAATATGATACATGAGGAGGAACATCAGCTGCACAAATAAATCACTGCATAGGAGTTCTTGAAGTATATGTAAGGGGAAATAATGATGGCAATGGTGAGCACTCACTTCCGAAATTTCTGTTCATACTTTCAAGACATAAGTAAGCATATGCTAAAAAAAGAGTAGATGGGTATGGAGTAGTACATGGGGAAAAAAGAAAGGAAAAATCCCTTTAATACTTTTATAAGTGATAATTTGATAGCTTCTGGATTAAATTATTCACAACTTTCTTATAAAAAAAAATGAATACATTCTTCTGTTCATTGTCAGTCAGTCACTTACTGCCAAACTAAAAGCTTGTTCATATAGAAATTACTTTGATCTACAATGGCACCTAAAATATAATGAGCAACATTCCTCAGACTTAAAAGATAAAATTACAAATGTATATAAAATACAGGAAAAAATATCTGAACATAGAGATGCATTACTAATTGTCACTTATTGAGGGAATGCATGTATATTTTCCAGCAGAATGCTGACAGCACTCAAAGAACAGTAATCATATTCATTATAGAAATAATCACTGAAGAAAAAAAGCAGAGTGAAAAAGACATGAAAAGAATCGGAATATTGTATTCACTGGGTAGAATTTTCACCAGACATGGAAAGGTTATTACCACTATGACCCTGCTGGGTAAGTGGCATGTTATGCTTTGCATGCACCAATTATGAGAAACAGCTTGATCAGAGATATTTAGAAACTAACTCTTTAATGCAAATGATCACAAGAAAGTAATCAACTTTATTCTCTAAGGTCCTTAAGTTTTAGTTTATTTGTAGAGCTGCTGCAAGGATAGCATGTAATTGGACTGGAGTAAACCTGCAACAGCATGGGACCTCCTTTCCACCATCATGAAAGCTCCTTTCCATCCAAGTTTTCAGTTAGTGGATTTTTATTCTCAATCACTACTTAGCAGGGTACGTGCTCACATCCCATGACTAAAGCTACCACAAACAACTATCATTGAGCTTCGTTTACTTGGCAGAACTATGCCCAGTCTCCACATCCAAAACAGCCCCTGACACTAAGTTCCACTTCCTTCTACTAGAAAGGTTTGGAAATTTTAAATATTTTCTCCTGTAAATAATAACATAAAGCGACTATCTTGTCTCCCTCTCAACAGATAGTTTCTCACCTATGTCTTCAAAGACCCAAATTGGGAATTTCATTGGGGTCAGAAGCACATTTTTGAAGTGCCCCTACTTGCTATGCTACTTGTTTTGCATTGTGAAGAGGGCCTTTACGTCAAACTAAAGTGACAAAAGGGCTCCAACTGCTAGCTGGCATCCAGCCTATGATAGCAGACTAAGCAAGTCCAAAGCAAAACACTCCAAAATGTCACATCATGGATGTCAGGTTCTCTCCCCAATCTGATCAGCTCTGCAGAACAACAGAGGAGTTCCCACAGATCTCCTTTGTTGAGGTCACATTACTCACTAATGCAGACATAGTCATACAGTCTGGGATAGAAAATCTGACAGAATTTTAGGTCTTTATTGTCATCCATACCAAAGTTGAATTGGAATAGATTTTTCAAGTTCCATTGCTACAGACTATACCAGGAGAAAAATGTTAGCATGATCCCATAGTTTTGAGCTGTACTGTGATTTTGTCAAGGTGATTTGGGTCTTGCATATGAAATACAGTTTCAATAAGAAAGGCAGCTACAGAAAAATATGCACTGAAAAAAGTTATCTACTATTTCTTCATGTTATTGAATTTGTAAAATTATTCACCTAATTTTGGGCATAAGAATTGATCTGCAGCCAACAGGAGAAGCAAAAGTTTTCAGTAAAATTCTGTCCTTAACTCTTCAAAACCTAATAGAGTTCACTATGGGAAACTGGTGAATATTCCATGAAGTATGAAGGGATATATGTTCTTTCATACATTTCACCCCTACAATTTTATTCTCTTATAATTGAGCTAGGTGTCATACCCTACAAATGGACCTTGTATACTTATATTCAAAGGCTAAAGAAATATATTCAAAGCAGCTATGCCATATATGAGGAAAGAAGATGAGGGTGAAAAGGCATCTGTGAGAAAAGAGAAAGAAAACACAAAATCAATGTCCAGAGTCAATTATAGCATGTGGAAAAAACAACAAACAAAACTCAGAAAAATGAACACTAAGTTAGGCAAGGGACACACAAGATACTAAGAACAAAGAACTTATTCTCAGCTTCACTGAAATAATTTCGAGTTTTGTCATACAGCTCAAGGTTTCTAAAGCAAAGACGTATTATTCGAAAGCCCAATTAAACACACAAGCTAACTTTCACTCCTCTCTCAATTTAAATCCCTTTTCTGGTGAGCTAATGGTCCCTGAATGTGTTCTCACATGGACATTTAACTATCAGTCACTTGTAATGTTGTTCTCATTTGCAAGTATTGCTACTTACTATGAATAATCAATCATGCTTTAATGAGTCAAAATTGGTCACGTATTTATATTTGTGCTCTCAGATATAACTGAGATACAATAATACAAATAATAATAATAATTCCAATGACATTATATGATTTTAAGGCTGCTCTAATTGTTAATCATTTAATTCAAATTTGCTGTGCAATCTCAAGACCAGATTGAGTGTAGATGTCTAAACTAATGCATCTCTGGTTTCTTTGTAAAGACAGAAACCTAGTAGCGGTTGAAATTCCTAACGAAAGGCGTTCTGGGGTTCAGGTTCAAGAGAAACAATCATACATGGGGAATAAAACACTCACTATGTTTTGATGGTAGGATTGTGATATAAAGGTTCTGAAACACCATTCTCATTCTTAATCATCAGGACTTTTAGATTATCCACAGTCCACAAATAACTAATATTTCTTCAAACAATTTCCCTGGGGTTATTACCTTATGAACTACAACATAGTTAGGTTTATAAAAGAGAATTTGCCACCAGAAATTGAGAAGCTAAGGATAAAAAGTAAACACACGAGGGAATAAGCAGTATAAACGACCCTTTCCCCCTGCCTAGAAAGCTTAAAGAAACATTTTTTTCAGGTCCTGTAAGACTTTTCTTTCCACTCTGTGTAGTTTTTCCTGGGGTTTTAATTGGTTCACTTCTGTATGTACCCACCACTGTGGTTCACTCATTAACTGGTTCACTAAGGTTAACTAAAGACTAATGTCTTATTTAAAGCTATTCTGTCATTACCCTGCACTCACATACTGCAGCTCAATAGTAGCATAAGGTGTTTGGCTTCATGCATGTCATTTCAAGACTTATATGACATAAGCTTTTCTTGTTTTCAGTCTGAGAAGTAACATGAAATTTTTTTTGTCTTTGTCTTTGTTTAAAAAACAAAGAGTCCACAAATACCTATTTCTAAAACCCTGTAACTCAAAAAAAAAAAAAGTCATAATATTTTTCTCTTTTTCACTTTTTAATTTTACTTTTTTTTTCCCAAAATTTTGTAATTTTGACTTAGAACATCCAGTCTAACGTTGTGCTTGTAATCACATAAAAGAATTACAATATTTTCTAATGGTCTTTTCCCTTTTAATTACCAGATAGGTAATTATAATACCAGATTTAAATCTCTGATCTTTCATTCCAAACTCAATAGAAATGAGCAATAGAAATTTGTAAGACTGGAATATACAGGATTTTATAGATCACAAATTAATTTCCAGATTACCTTTTTTTTTTCAGTCTCTTGAATAAAAAAATAAACAACTGAAACTATGAAAGCAGACTGTGTCTTTAACTTCTGCCTGCTGATTCACCAGGTTTAGAAATCATAGGAAATTCTGTTTACTTCTTACCTATGAGCTGTCATCTTACCTATGAGACGTTGATTCCTGACGTCTAAACTATTTGCTGGGAGTACAAGGCTAACATGTTTATCTGTCAACAAAATGGGTCACCTCTATATTCTTTTATATTTTCTTTAGTTGAAATCAATAGAGAAGAAATCAGGAACATCAGACACTGGAGGGCACAAATGATGAAGTGCTTAACATTGCTCCCTGATGTCTGTAGCCCAAGACACATGGCTGGTTCACAACTATTTTATCAGTTTTCCTGTTTTACCTGTTTGTGCATCCTCTAGCCCTTCTAAGTCTTTTGTATACTACGAGTTTTTTATCTTTGTCATAGATTGTAAACAATAATGCTGAAACATATTAATTTTAATGCTTTGTATAACACTAATATGCAAACAAGACTAGATGATCCTTCGAGGTCCCTTCCAACCCTAGAATTCTGTGATTCTGTGATTCTGTGAAACAACATACCTTCAGATTATATCTCCCTTGACATATCACACATACACAAATTATATTGCAGAAATAAACCCAACCCTGTAAGCAAAGCATTGTTAATATTATTGTAACTAATGGGTATAATTTTCATTGACACGTATATGAAGTATGAGTTATTATTGTTTCACTGTGAAAATAATTATTGTAAGTAATTTATATTTTTCTAATAATTTAAAAGAGAATCCTTTATGATCTAGAGTAAAAGCCATGTTTGGTCTTCCAGCATCAGTATCATATCACATACAGGGGAGTGAAATATAAATCAATATTAATGCAAAGTAGACAAGACAGCAGCAAAATCACAAAAACATTCGAGGAGACAAATTTTCCCCCTGCCAGAATGCATTTCCTGAGTATGCCTTGACTGTAAAGTCATCAACTCCAGATATATAACCTTAAAGTATTATTCGTTGGTAGTGATGTCACTACAGATGATTAACTTGGTAACTGATTATGACACCTAGTAAGGCACAGAGATAAATTTCAAATGTACTAGGTGATTAAAATAGAATGTTTATGGGAGCTCTTCAAAAATCCAGCAGAAAACTGCAGGCATCAAGATGCTTCATTAAAATGAGAGCAATGGAATGTATATAGAGAGCATTTTCTAGCTTACTATTAATTTTGTCCTAGATTTTTACCACAGAAGAAAACCCCCAAGAAGTAACAAGACAGTCCTGGCAGAGAAGCAAGTTCATATTATATCTAAATTTTATAAATTTGGATATATCAAATATATATCAGTATATATATTTTGGATCAGTATATATTCAGGATCAAAATTTCAGTTTCAGCCAGTCATTCCAAAATTTGGACAAGAATTTCAAACTAGTTCAAATATCAGAGGAATTTAGATATAGGCATTTTGATTTGGAGTCATCTCGATGCATGCTGGAAACGTGAAAACAAAGCAAGATGTCTGGCACATACAGAGCTGTGAGAGGCCGTGACTCGAGTATACAGCATACAACAAGCAGTCGTATTTTGAAGAAGCAGTCAGCAGGGGTAATGTCCACCTACACAGGATCGTAACTCAAGGCAGAATTGGGCATCATACTAGAAAAATGCAGTCCTGGTAACACAAACAGCTGTATTTTATTTCAAAAGAGGCATAGGACATTGACACATTTCTGACAGTCAGAGCACAGCAAAATGCTTCTGTATTCCTGCTATTGTAGCGAGGCACTTCCAATCCCCTGTTAGTGAATGGGCAGCAATCATCAAACTTAATTAGCATTACCTAAGTATGCGCATAGCAAATAAACTTCTTATAAGCAGGAAACAACAACAAAAAGCTGTTGCGATGCCAGCACCATTCAAAACACAAGGACAAAAGCAGAAGGTGTCACAGAGCAAATCAAGCACATAGGACTGGCTCTGCTACACAGAACTACCTCCATGAGACTGATGCACGGGTTTCCAGTCATATTTTCCCAATGACTGAAGGAAATACAAATTCACCACAGAATGGGAAAGTCACATAAAAAATATATTCTTTCTATTTTGTTTTTTACCATGAAAGCAAGGTACCAGCACTACTATATTGTGAGTGATGGTAACCGCCACATTGGACAGTTTCTCCTCCTCTGACCCAAGACTTGCATTACTGTTTGAAATGGACAGATTTTAAAATATTCTATGCAATACACATGCAGCTTAGCAAACTCCTCTGGAGAAAGTCAAACATACTTTTTCTGAGACAAGAGGATATAATGGAGGATCTAAAAAGATACAACTGGCCTCAACCAAGTCTCAAATTTTCAGTTCAAAAAACAGAATGATGGTGACTGTCAAGTCTCTATTTGCTTTCTGATGGTCCTTGTGTATTTTCTTGAAGAATCTGAAAAAAAACAAAACCAGCAATTGCTTCTGTTAATACTTTCTAACCGCACAATATACCAAATACCAGCTGCACAGATTGTGCTGTGAACCTTCTGGAGTATATTTGGTTGGATTCCTACCCAAATTCTATCCTACTTTAAGATATTTGAAAAATCTTGGCAAAGGAGCATGATCATCATCTCATGGAGGTCCAGTGTTGTTTGTTTCCATAGGAAAGCTCTAAAATAAAGTGTAAGATTTATCTACTTCTCACAGGTATATAATGAAGGGTTAAGTTTCTAATTTTCTGTTGTGATTAGCTTAGCTGAAGGAAGATTTAAATAGTATTAAAGGAAGCTTTTTGGCAACTATTTTAAGAAATGTCTACTGCTTGCTAGTGGGCATTAAAACAATGAAATTAGCAGTGGTAAATTAGTCATTCCATGTAGTTTAATATCAGCCTGAGATACATTTGTTTGAACTGTGAACCTGTGGTTCTATATCACAGAATCACAGAATCCTAGGGGCTGGAAGGGACCTCGAAAGATCAGCTAGTCCAACCCCCCTGCCAGAGCAGGATCACCTAGAATACATGATAGAAACTTAAATTTTCACAGTCTTCAGGCAGTTCTAAAAAGATTATTTTACCAAAAGTAAAGAACAATTACTTCTTCCATGTGGCAATGGTAGTTGCATGTTGTTATAAGGTAAAGTGACTTCCTGTAAAAGAAATTGCCCGTTTCTCTAACTTAAACAGCTTACAGGATGTAAAAAACAGTATTCTGTATGGCTTACCTTTTCATTACCTTTGTATGCTCCTTTCTTTCTGTTAATATCTGTCAAGATTTCAAGAAAGGAAACATCGTCAGTTTGATGTTCATATAGTCCACTTAGTGTACATTGATATTGCTAGCTTCAATAAGAAAGATGCAATTGAGAGTTGTGATAGGGTTGGGTTGGTGGTTTTCATTTCCCTGACAAACCAGTGCCTTACCAATACAGTATACTGCATTCCAGAAATCTTGATTTGATAAACATATATATACTATATATATAATATATATACACACAATATACATATATACAAAAATATATTTATTAAATTTTTCATGTATGAGTTGGCCAAATTGAACATGTGAACCAAGATAAAATTAATTGTCAAAAAAATTAATGGCAAAAGTAGGGCTATGTTTTGAAAGAATTCTCACAAAATTTCAGAAAACAGCAAAATATTTTCAAGATAGAACTAAAGATAAAAAGTTCCTGCAGAATCAGACTGGTGGTGACTTTTTCATTCTTGAACTTTTAAAAAAATCTATGTAAACTTTGCAAAAAATTGTATTTAAATTTTCAGATCTTTCTTCCTAATACTCAGTATCTGTCAGACATAAAAATATCCACAACAAAACCTTTGAGTTTCAGAAGCATTTCTCCATTCTGGTAGTAATTTTTATATGTAAAAGCAAACAATTTCTTTAACATATCCATATTCATCATACTCATCACCAGTTACCAGGGGATCAAAATAGAAAGCACAGTGAGAAACAAGGGAAAGCATTTAATAGTTTAAAAATTTGTTTAGTCTAGTGGGATGTTTAACACTGAAATATGTAATTCCCAGATGTCCAGATGTATCTGAGAATCCTTCTGAGGGTTCAGAACTAAATACTTAAATAATTTTAATAGCTCAGTCTCAATGCTAGGACTAAAATGCTACATTGAAAAAAAACTCCCCAGTTAGAAACGTATTGCAGTGCACTTTTCATCCGACAAGAAAAGTGGTTAAAATATCTCAAAAAGATGCAGATGTCAAACATTAATCATAACCAATACACACTGTTATGGTCCAGTAGCTGTTGGTACTTAATTTCAACAAAATCACAATCCTATCTCAACCTTTTCTATGTGGCTGTGTAAACATGACAGCAACTTTAAGTCTTGTTGACAGTGACTTCCGTACCTGTCAGCAGGCAGCTGCAGTTCAAACAGTGCTGCACAGAAAATCACTTCTGAATTCCTGCCCTGAGCTCCAAACTCAACAATGTATTTTGGGCCACAGTTGAAAGCTAAGTCAAAAATGTCACTGCTTTACAAGCAATTAAACAATTAAGAAGTACGGCTCTGAAGCATGGAACAAAGGTTAATTAGAAAGGAAAATCAACTGAAATTTGAAGCAGGACAGAACACTTTTTCAGCTACCTTCAGAGATAATTAAATCAAACTTGTAAGAACAACAAATTTAAACAAAGCATATCTTTAGCAATATACCCAGATTATCATAACAATTAAGAATATTATAGATAAATTCTTCCATACATATTACACATACCTGTCCACATACATAAAAGCTATTACCCAAAACTCCAGTAAGTGAACTGGAATTTAACCATGATTTCCACTGCCACTACTAGAGAGATTAATTTGAGAAGTCTGGGAGGAGTCAAAAGTAGAAATAAATGCTGCATGAATTTATTAGCCATCCTACAATGTTCTGTTGTTTTTCTTATTTCTTTAATAATACATCTTACATTGTTTCACTGAGTACAATCATAGTGTTGATTCAAATCACTTCAAATAACACCACACACAATAATGGGTACAATTGGAATGACTAGAAGGACTTCTGGGTTACAAAATCATGTAAGTTTGTCTGTAGGCAGAACATGATTACATGATAAAAGATTTCAAGAGAAATGTCATGTGAAGAGGATACATCTTTTAAGCAGGTCTAAACAACATATTCAGTTTTTAAGTCCGAGTTTTCTGTATATTTTGGGGTTTCGGTTTTTAATATTTTTAAAATTTATCCATGTGAATCACATGAAAGATCAAACTGAAGTTGTAGTAGGGCTGTTTGTCTTTTACTATCTCAACTCTGCTGTATTTTAATGTTCATCCATCCCCAGAGAGCAATTTTAGCTACCAAAAGCATATAGTGCCTACAGGCTTCTGTTGAAAAAATTTCTATTGTAAAAATTTGGCGGATTTCTAATTATATTTCAATCCTCTGGAGAGAACCCCTGTATTGTAGCTGCAGACTGGTGTTACCGTCTGCAGTTTCTTGAACTAAATAAAGAAAGTGTTAGCAATTTGATTAGTAGAACCTGATTGTTTTCCCTGAACATTACAGTAAGTTAAATGGGAAGCTGCATAAAACAAATAAATGAAACAGGTGCATGTCAGATTCTGACTTGGAAGACTGCCAACTGATCAACTCCACCAAGGTCATAGTATCTAACCAGAAACACATTTTGTTGATGCTTAGATTTTTCCCTCAAGAATAACTTGTGCCAACACTGGAAACAGCTCAATGAACAAAATGCTGTAACTACTGAAGATTTAGGTAAATGCTCTGTAGCAAGCATTGTGTTCAAAAGGCTCTTATCCCTCTGTATGTGCATATAGACACACACGCAGGCTCGATCGAAAATATATTCCAACCTTTATGCCAATGAAAAAGCACAAAAATAACAGCAGGACATCAAAAAGAGACTATGTTTTTGTGATAAACATTAAAACAATGATTGAACAGGGAATCTCTCATATTCAGTAATTTGGAGGGCATATTTTCCAGCTGGATCACTTCCTTCGGGCCCTAGTAAACAGCTGGAGGGGTTGGATAGAATATTTGGTAATATTGTCTACTTGGCTTTTCTTCTCCTTTCATCAAACTTCTAAATGGTTTGCAATGAAAAAGCATGACCATAACATCTTGTATTTATGCCCAGTGTATATAATTTGCAAGACTGTCAAACAAAAGTGACCTGCCACACGCTCATTCCATGACAAGAATGTCAACGGTTTTAATTGACATTTTAAAGCTGGCTCTAGGTCTTGTAAAGTATGTATTGTAGTATTGTCTAGGTCTACACTTGCGCTGAATTTCAGCCCCTGGGCACTGTTTTTTGCCTCCCCACCTCCTTATATGGGAAGATGTAAATCCTGCTGCTAACACAGGTGCTCAAGAATTTCTGTCTTAATAGTATCTACAGATTTACAGAAGCATATTTTTTAAGCATCAAAATTGCTTGTTTCAAGATTATTTAAAAAAAAAACCAGTTCAACCTGCTTATTGCTCTTCTTCTCAACTCAAGGATAACACTTGTAGCATGGTAGCACTTAATAGTACCCTTCCCCTTGGGGAAAGATTCTATGAATACTGATTAAACATATTTGCTTTGCATAGTTTTTAATGTGTATATCACACTGTCAGGCAGTGTGTAGCAAGAGGTCATTAACAGTCATTTGCTGAGGACACAGCTTGAGTGCAGCTTTGTCCCGCAGCAGAACAGGGAATCGTGACAAAACAAGGTGAATTTCAGGAGTTTTGAGAGCCAGCAGAGAGCCGAGCTCCCCTCAGAGCGGCTGGCTCGGGCAGGGCAGAGCTGGCAGTACGGCGGCGGTTTAGGCACGGCCTGACCGCCATTAACCGCCATTTGCCGAGCACACAGCTCGAGCACGGGCTTGTCCTGCAGGGAGACTTGCTTGTGAGCCTGTTTATATGAAGCTTACTCTGTGGAGGGGGAAGAAACCCTAGCATTTTCTCACTTTCTAAAGCACTAAATTAGTAAGAAGAGAAGCTGTTAGAGAGACAATGTCCTGGGGTGTCCCTCTGAAAACTGTCCTAGAAAATCAGTCCCAGCAGCCTGAACTGCTGAAACAGCAGGATGCCTTGAGCAGCTGCTGTTTTTTTGTCACATCATTTGCTGGCTAGCTGTCTTTTTTAAAAATGCAAGAAATGCCGTCAACAACCACTGCTAAAATTTTAAAGCTACTGCCTAAAATAATGCTCTCACAGGGGGACAGTTTTGAAGCACCTCTATATGAAAGGTGCCTGCCCTGCATCAGCTCACTCCCTCTATGCAGGTTGAAAGGAATCTTGCTCACCTAAACATTCTTCACTTGAGATCAAGCAAGATTTTTTTCATTTTAAAAAGTGAAGCCTCATTTAAAACAGGATATAGAATATGGATATAACTTTTTTTGAGAGATGCCTTAATTTTCCTTCAAAAAGAAGGGAGAGAGAGACTCGTACATCAAGTATATAACTCAAAGTGAACTTCACCTGGTGTAGACTTCCTGGTAGAAGAAAGTGAAATATGAGTGAGCTATAGAGGAAGTTAAGAAAGATCTGTAACAAAGGATAAGCTAGTCGTGAGGCTCAGATCTTCCTGTTGCAACCTTCGTACGGCTTCAGAGCTGTGACCACACCTGAGAATTTTACTCCTTTTTCTGCACTAAGCAGAAGGAAAGAAAACATGAGGAAAGAAAACCTCTACCATACCTTAGGTTTAGTATAAATTGACTTAAAAGCTTCACTCTATGGATCAGGATAGATCACTTCTAAGAGGCTTTCTGAAACTGGACTTTTCAAACAGTTGGAGAGAGAAATCCTACTGAGAGCTAATTTCCTTTGGCTTAATAAATACAAGTTCATAGTTCTGGAACAGAAAATTTAGGATTTTTCCAGTCTCTAACCATCATAACATAGATTAAATGTTTCCAGTTTTGCTTTTGATGACACTCAGCACTGAAACACAGTTTTTCTAGGAGAGTCCTGAACATTAAATACTCATAGTCAGGGGCATCCCTATCTAACTTTGACTTGAAGAGAAGGTATGTCAGTGCAGCTCGGTTTGTTTAAAATAACCCTTTTGTGTCAAGAGAAAGACCAGGAAATCTCATACTTTAAAATAGAACAAAGGGAAGGGGTTAAAACAAAACAAAACACGAAACCCAACTTTTTTCTTGGGAGGAAGGGAGATGCAGCAACATTTTTTCTCATACCTGTACAATATACTGAGCTGACTCAATGGAAATGGTATGAAGAACATGAATGGCAAGTACAGCTCCCTACTGATTCAGGACATTAGCATACCCTCCACTCATGGGGATTCCTTTGGGCAAAGGTCAGTGGACCTACCAGCTATTATATTGATGTGATATTGTAAACTCCCACATAATTAAATATATTAAGACAAAAAACAGTTGATGTCACAACAGTTGCACTCATTTACACAAATGACACACCATGTTCTTTCCTGACTTTGTAAATGAGAAAACTGCCTACTTGAAATAACAAGTCACTCACTAGAATATCTAAATTAAAAGGATATCTGTATCACATGATATTGCATATTATATATTCAAAGAGAATACAAAAAAAATTCTCATCATACAAGCACGATACTGTTACTGAGCAACATCTGTGCACTGCCAGAAATCTGGCTGCTTCCAAATGCTTACGAGTAATGGAAGTGAGCAGTAAGGGTGACTATGAACCATATGATACATTCATAGTAAACTACCGCATTATAATACTTATGTCCACGTTCTCTAGTGAGTCCCATATACCACAGACATGCAGCCAGCTGCAGCTGCCACACCAGATCGCACAGTGGTAGGTACTGAATGATGTGCTATTACCATCAGAGCAGCAGACACTATGAACATGCAGTGTGGAATGAAGCAGCAAATCAGGTGCTTCTGGTGTGACTCCTGACATGCCAGGCTAAGCAAAACCTGTTTATAATTCATGACTCTCCTAAAATCTAAGGGATCCAAGATTCACCTGCAACAAAAATCATTACAGTTTCACTTAGGGGCACACAAACTTTCGCATACACAAAAATTAAAGGGATAATTTAAAGGATAAAAGATCAAAGGGCTAAGAGGCAAAAATGAAAAAAATAAATGAGATAATCTCTAATTACCTATTACAAAAGTACAGTAATAATAAAAGAATCTTTTCAAAGATACTTTCCTTCAGTGTTCTGGCTAAAAGTGTATCTTGAACATAACTCTCAATCAGGATGTGAGTATGTTTGCAACCTTTGTAATGACCTACTGGCTGCTGTACTTAGTCTATACTTCAGAGGTATCCTAAGCTCATCTTTTATACAACTGCAGCTTCTTCCGGGGTAGAACCTACAAGTAGTTAGATAGTCAAAACCAATTTGCTCCCTTCTTCATCCTCCTCTTCTTCACAGAATGTCACCAGAGTTTAGGACACTGAGGTAAACTCTTTCTGTACGGACCAGAGGAGGAATGAAAGCAAGCCAGCCAAGATTCAGTAAGTCATAGAACATAAACAGGCTTCAGTCTCGAGCCTTGTTTTGAGATACCACACTGGAATTTTCCACTGCCTCTTTCCACCTCCACCATTCACCCCCAAACTGAGAAAACATAACTGTTATATGCAGTTGCTCCATGTGGTCTATGCCACATTGACTTTGCCGTTCGAAACATGAAATTGTGTTAGGGCGTTGGTTCTGCGCTGTCTCTGAAAGGATATGGCTATCTGAGGAATCAAAAATATAGTTTTCTATATGAAGAATAGCAAAAGTCACAGATATCACTGCTTCTCTCTTTTCTATTTGTGGCAGTTACATTGAAGACAATACCTATTTTGCATAATCAAACCTTTTATGGTTGAGTGGCCCCATTGTAACAAAAAAAGGGATCTTGGCTTGTGAAGGTAGTGGTTTGTTAAATAACCTGCTTAGCTGTGGTTCATTTTAAGACACATTATAGCATCTAGAAAGGGTTGCTTTTCAAAATACAGCTTATTTCCATGGTGCATTCATAATGCATGGTTTCATTTGGGAACCATGAGATCTAGTGAAGGCAATCTGAAGACATGCATTAATTAGGTAGCAAAAATTACAGTAGAGGGGGAAAAAGTTATCTTTACATAGATTACAAGAAAACTTACTGCTCCGGAAACAAACAAGCTTATGAAGATAAGGATGACTGTTATGATGATCAAGGGAGAAGAGCTTGACAATAAACCTAACTGGCAAACAGGAGAAACGCACTGGTCATCTTACACAAATTCATAAGGAAAGATGTTTCTAAGCTTTATAATCAGACTGAAGTAGATCAGGAATGGGATGATGTTGTAAAAAATGGGCTGCATACTGTTTCTGTTGCAAAATATATGAATCCACAGAGAGCAATACAAGTGTCTTTCTGACTGTTCTGTACTTGCAGAGATCCTTTACATATGACACATCTGCATTTGAAAACTGTGAGCACCATAAATGTAAGAGCTTGGCCAGCCTGTGAGACTGCTTTAATCCAGGAGCAAAGACATGGCAAGCCTTTCTCCTCCTCCTTTAGCAGGACCATAAGAAGCAAGACAAAATGAAAGCAGCTAGGTGGATAACTGAGAGGAAGGAAAGGTAGCAATGAATGCTTCATATTAGAGACATACATCCCTATCCTAAAATTTAAAATCTGATTCACATTTTAACATCAAACTGAAATCTCCTGAGTCACTCCTATCCCAGTTCTTGCACATACTACATCACACAAGCCATTTAATCAGCTTCCGTAAACTTTTGTTAAAATGGTGAGCTCTGCCATGTTTGTTTATATAGTTGTTAAGTTATAACTTCTAAGTTACATAACTCCTGTCATGATTATTCATTTGCCTTGTGCAGTCTTGGGAATGAGAGATGTTAATTGCAGTGAATGAGACAATCAATGCAGTTATTTTAAAAACTACTTCCCAGAGGTTGGGTTGTGCCACTGAAAATTGCTTGGTGATAAAAGAACTGGATAAATATTGTATGCAAACACATTATCATGATTCCAGCATACACTGAAAATCTCCTTTCTGAAACAATAGTGTCTTTAAACTATTGAGGCTTAAACTCACCCAAACAAGCCAAACCCCTCCTCAAGTAACTTACAGTAATAATATCAAAAATTAAGAGAAGCAAATTAGAAGCTTATGAATAGCTACATTTAAAAATGTGCAACCTTTAGCCTTTCCAACCAACACCATCTTCTAGTACAGAAATATTAGCCAAGAACATCTGTTTTGCAACATAAGCTGAGTCTTTCTAAACACGAACTTGCTATAAACAACATACCCCAAAGTACAGTTAGAATAACATACATAAACACATTGTGTTTGTGGTTTTTTATATGACTACATATAGCCCTAAAAAAGGAGAAAACAGATCATCCACTGTAAAGTGAACAACCACCTTCCATCTATCCATATTGACTGCTTTTCTATTATGAAAACTCCACTGTATCATACAGAGAGGTGTCACACCTCTGGAGTTTGTAGCATTACTTACTTCTGGTTTCTGAGCCTATAGAGAATTCTTGGTTTATTTCTACACAATGTACTTATATTGAAATATATTCATGTAACACCGGAAACAGAAAAATTACAATCACATTCTAGCATTCAAAAAGACCTAAATTCCGAAACAATGGTGAGAATTGGAAACTTGCAAACACCTTCACACCTGAAAGTTTTGATTAAAAAACACGGTCCCTCCTGAAGGTACAGAAGGTTTAGCTGACTCAATTATTAGTTATTCAAGGAAAAAAAAAAGAAGAGGTAAAAGAACAAAACTTATCTTTCTAATTTCTAATTATCTACTTAAAAAAGAGAAGTTTGGAGAATGAGATCTACTAGTTCTGTAACTCTGAAGTGAGTTCAGCATTTTAACTATGCAATACAACTCCTGCATAACAAATTAGTCTTGGCATAAATTTGTTAAATTTCATTAAACTTAATTCTGTGAACACATCTAAACTTTTGTAACTAATAAAATAAAACACAAAATAATTCCATAATTCCATCTTAGTTTCCACTAAAAGTCCAATAAAAGAGTAAGTAAAGAATACTTCCACTAACAGCAAACAGTAGGAAATTAAAACATAAATAAAGACAAAATCATTTAAAAAGATGAAAACTGAAGTAGTGCAGTCTCCTAGGTAGCAAAAAGTTCTGTTTGGTTTAAATGCAACAAACAACTGAAAAATTATGTATTGGAAGGTTCTAACCAACGAAAACCTAAAATTACTATGGGGAAGAAAAAAAAAGCAAGCTACAGTTAGAGAAAAAGGTCGAATACATTATTAAAAATCAATTTCCATATTACTGCTGTAAAACATGACTAGACCTGGCGATTTAAACCAGTCCACCTTCAACAGCTTAATATATAAAACTGCTTTTATTGGACAATTAGACCATTGAGCACTCAAAGGTTAATAAAAACTTCTGTATATGAAAAGAGAAAAACATGTGAATGCTGTAACATAGTATTTAAACTTGAAGTCCCAAAAGCAAGACAATGCTGACCTGAAGATTGAATGCATAATCTTGAAAGTACTGATGCATACAACAGATTTATAATGCACTTGAACTGTATGAAGACAGTTATTTCTTCAAAGAACAGCACTAAACCTATGTTTTCCGTCAAGTGAAAATCCGACCTCATAAAGTCAGAGTACCTGCAACTCCATGGATAGCATGCCTCAGCCCATGGATAGTCAGCTTACTAGGAAGATATTTTTAAAAACTGAAATGAATGTCTTAATTTAGGCCAATAAAAGATGCCAGGCAGAGTAATGGCTGGTTTTCTAATGGTAATGAGTACTCCAAAGTAGAGATTAAGAAGCTGGGCTGATCTGCACAGGTCAGGCATTGGTATGTTGATATTAATTTGCTGTACAGCCCTCTCGCCATGAAGCCATCTACATGGATACAGTTGTTTGATAATGACTGAAGAGTTAACAAGCATCTATCACGCTGCTTTGTTCAGTGACTCTTTTAATTTATCACCCGCTTGACCCGGGCGTTGCACATCGAGCCTGGGCTCGACTGGCTCAGCCCACGGAGCTCTATGGCGTTGGTGGCTGCTTGCGGGGCCCGGCAGATGGCACTCGTGCTAAGGGGCTGCGGCGCGGCGGGCAGGGCGGGAGCCTCCTGCCTGCCCCTGTGCCTCCTGCCTGCCCCTGCTGCCTGTCC
>VZRW01001348.1:232940-268899 GCA_013398125.1 Aegotheles bennettii
CTGAGAGGGTGGTTGGGCCCTGGAATAGGCTGCCCAGGGAGGTGGTGGAATCACCGTCCCTGGGGGTGTTCAAAAAACAGGTTGATGAGGCACTTGAGGCCATGGTCTAATGGTCTAATGGTTAGGAATATGATGGGATAAAGGTTGGACTTGATGACCCTGGAGGTCCCTTCCAACCATAATGATTCTATGATTCTATGATCCTGTTGAAATAATGGGACATGCACCACTGCTCTGCTATGATAACAAGCAAATTTTACAGTCATTTGTCTTATAACTAACCAGTAATGGATATTTCAAAGTTTGAATAAGATTTTCATACATGTCAAAATAATCCATTGTGAAAACCTTAAAAAGAGAACAGTTTTTAATAAAAAAAAACATAAATTGAACATGACAAACAACAAAGGCAGTATCATTGTGTGCTTTATTCCTTCAAGATAAAAGGTTTGCATTTTATATTATCTGTCTTTAAAATGTTATGGTGAAAAATGAACCTAAATCACATTTTCTTTAAAAGGAGTAAATTAATTGTAACCATCAGTATAAAAAATTATATCAATCAATCCAAATTCTCTATTCCATGGCATTATCTAGAATATAAAGCTGTTTTCATGTTAGCCTATGATTTTATATTCCAACAAATGCTATTTAGGAAATAAGATTGAAAGATGAAGCATGGAAGAAAATGACATTTTGTGTACCATCTAATTACCGATTATCTGCCAGTGGAACTAATCAAATTGTATAAATTTTGACTGCCGATTCATCAACCAATTACCTTAGAGAACATGCTATGCCCCTCATCAGTGATTCAACCAACAGTCTAAGTATTAAACAACTTGCTATGGATATTATAGAGATCTATTTTATTCTGGCAAACACAGCCCCAAGCACAGTAATTAAAAGCTGCTGCAAGTTGTAATATTGCTAAAATACCGCTATTGATGTAAATGTATTTTAAAAGTCTCTAATTATAAAGTTTGTTACTTAAGCTACAAAAAAGGAATGATTTACAATACCAAATTAAAGCAAATTGAAATTGATGTACTATATTCTAGAAAATCACACTTTTCATAGCCTATGCTTACTATGCAGTACAATAAAGTGATGAAATACAGGTAGCAACTGGCTTCTAAATAACCATTCATGCATTAATTTAGATTCTTCATTTAGATTTAGAATAAATTATCTGGAAATACAATATGTCCACTCTTACTGTGCATTATTTTTCTTTATGCATGAAAATTCTGGATCACAGGTAATTTTATTTCCATATCGCAAAAACTTCATTGAATTAACTGCAGACATTAATTTGAACACACATCATCTGCTAGTGAGTGTCTTTCAGAATATATCTCAAAAGAAGAGTCATATGTTTTCTTTCTATTTCTCAAATGTTTCACTTACATAAATATACCGTTTAAAAGCACTAGGACACCTACCCATGATAACACAATCTGAGCTTTCTATTATTTTGTCTGACCATTCTTCTAGAATCAATTTCTAAATATCGTTACAGCACTATTCCCAGCTTTTCTGGGAATTACTATTTCCACATTAATGAATATATTAATACCCTTTAGACACTCAAACAGTTGGAGATTTTGCAGAAAAAATAAGCTTTTAACTTATACAGTACTTCTTTCTCTGCACAAGTCACTAACTGAATTACATGTGGATAATTCACAAATTTCTTATTTGATGGCATGTCAAGTGTTGTACTAAAAAAATATATTGGCTTGTGTTCAAACTTTATTTGACTTATGTTTTGAAAGGCTAGCTGCTTCTCAATTGATGCCACACACGTCTGCAAACTGCTGTGTGCCGTGTGGTAGGAAAGAAAGTCCCATTTGGTCAGGGTGCAGCTCACAGTTTTTCCCAGGCAGGACAATCCTACCTTGCTCTTGAATCTCATCTATGGGTTCAGGACTATTAACAGTGATGAATGAAAATTACTCAAACCTCTATCATAATTCAGAACTATAATATAGCCCATAGAGTATGCTGTTGCCACAGGCTTTGTGATTAGCTAACAACAGAGGCCTCAACAATTGCCAGATGTGATTTGTCTGGGCTTGGCTTGCCAAAAGCTTTGTTTTAGCTTTAGCTATAATGACAAGCTTCTACTGAGCCAGTTGCTATTGCCTAATTCATTTAGTCTTACTTAGCTTTGTATGACTGCATACAGTAATGGACACATTGTTAATAATTTTGATACAGATAAGAATAATAAGGAGTTATCCTCTGCACATTGAATTATCTGACACGAAAATAACACTGTGGCATTAAGAAGCTCAGGCCTGTGGTGGAGGCAGAGGCCTTAGAGATGCAGCAGCCAAAGGATGAGACTTATAGCTGTGAATGACCCAGCAGTGGTCAGTTACTGTTAATAATGCATGCTTCAGAGCTGGACAAAACCAGTTTGAGGGGTAACAGAAAGGACATGAAACAACTACTGAGCATATTCAAAATGTTACCACACATGTAGTAAAGCCAGGCCTCTGGACCTGGAAGAGCAGCAGAAGGTTGAGCATAACACCAAAAAGCAAAAAGGTTCAATAACTCATGTTTTTTTCCTTCTAACTTTTAAATGTAGCTAAATTATCTAATTAACATAATGCTGTGCATAGTAGTATCATTATAACTGAAGTAGTAATCACTGTTTATTGTATTTTGATCATACTCTTAATTAAGCTAACAATAAATTCTAGTCTTCATATACCTAATGCATTTCCCTTTTTGCCCAAAATGAGGACTGTATGTCTCCCCCCATCTCCAGTAGACAAGCAAAACTATAGCAAAACTAGGTCTAATTTTCCCAAATCTAGGCGTAAACCCAAGGAATTAGATTTATAAAGCTTTCTTCCTTTATGAAAAACGTGCATTGTTTCTGGTAACAAGCAGTTACCAGAAGTGCTGGTAGGTGTACCTGCTCAGTTCACAATATTAATCTCCCGTGGCCTCAGACTGAAGGTTGCAGACCACTTGTGTTTTCCATAGAGCTGATTTAGAGAAGGTTTGGTGCTGCTAAGAAATCAGACCAAATTAACTCATACTGTAGTTATGTTTACCCAAAAGAAGATCTGAGCTATGGGCCCTGCAGTCTGAATGGGAATGGCATACACATTAAAAGTCAGCTTTGGGAATTCCTTTTCTATTACTACCGTGAACATAGTATCTCCACATCTTTCTTCTGACAATATTGTCAGTAATAGTTTGTCTAGCTATAATTCCCCCTTTGGGAACCAAGTACACAAAGAAGACAGTTTTACAATTTAATTAAAGGCAACAATGGAGAAAATATAATAATAAAGTGAGTTTAACATTCCATGAGAGTCAGATACAAAGGCAAAGATTGTCGAGCTTCTCATCGATAAAGCACTGAAACCATTTTACATTTTTCAAATTACTCTAGAGGAGTAGTCCCAGAGGTTCATGATGAAATGTTGAAGGTCCCAATGTGTATGGTATCTTTATAGTTTTGTACTGTGTATATATATAGAGAAAAAGGAGACAAACATAATGCCGTTACATCTAAGAAGAACATGAGATGCATTCTGTTGGTAAATAAGCATTACTGATACGACAGAACCTAACTATGTGAGATATCTTTCAATAACATCAATATGCTGAGAGTTTCTGACTTTTGGCTGGAATGCCAGCCAAAGACAAGATTTTTGGCAATGAAGAAAGGTGTTTGGTCTTTAATGTGTATATTCTTTCTGTTTAACCACAGCTGAGAGCAATGAGGCTATGTATACTATTCCTTTAAAAATTACTTAGGAAACCATTTCTCTGAGACAGGTCCAATTTCTAAGTGGAAGGCTTGGCAACAATGCACAATAAAGAGAAGCAAAAAAGGTTTAAAGGACAACAGATAATTTAGGTTAGGGCATTTTACAGGGCAAAGAAGCTTAGTTCTGAGATGCAGTTATCAACCGTAAAATGATTACAAATAAAAGAAATGAGGACAGGTTAAAAAAGGAGGCTGTGCCATGGGCTTTCTTCATAGGTAATCAAGGATTCACTTCCCATGCAATTACTTTTCCTGGCTCCTTCTCCATGCAGATACAGAGCCTTCAAACAGCTTGTTTCAGTGTCTTGAGAACTCCAGCACAATAAATTTATTTATCTTTAAAGGCTTGGCTGATTTTCAGCTACTCTTCTGTCTCTTGATCACTTCTTTCTACCTTTGGGCCCAGTCTTCATATTAGTCCGTTGATCTTGGAGACAGAAAGAAATCCTGCAAAATAACTCCCCACTTTTTCCTTCCAGAGGGAAAACATTTAGAGTCTCCTTCCATTCTGGATGATTCCATTAAATATTTTTTTCCTAGCTCTTCCTTGTTAGGTGAACAAGGACTCAGAGTGGGTGCCCACCACCTACTGTGCCTAAGAACCAGTTCCCTGGGCTGCTGGGGGCTTGTCCTTGCCCTACCCTGTTTACCAGATACATTTGTGAAAGGACCCTCTAACACACTAGCTGTCAGTGCTGAACAGTGTGGTGCCACAGAGTAGGTGGCCAAAAGGACACAGGGCTTCACAGTGCTCTTTGGATGGAGAACACAAAGATTTACAGATGCAGATGCACCACAAACCCTTACAGCATGGCTAAACCTGATTGTGTGGACTTGGAGACACACATGCATGGGATTTGCAGAGCCAAGATTTGGAGAGACAAAATCCATTTCAAGAACTAGCATGTCTACAAGATTGATGTTTTACACTATAAATAGTAGGAAGATAAACAGTGTCCATATTTCCTTGCTTTTTATTTCTCATTACAGGCTGTTACACCTTCTGTGCATAAGACACTACCACATCAAAAAGCTCATCAGACATTACCTCCATTACTACCACTATGCCATTGATCATGGCAATAATAGCATCAGAGAAAAGCAGCTCCAGGATACAAATTGTGTCTTAATTTCTGTTTGTTTATTTTTTTAAAATCTGTGAAAAATATCTGCCTGAGATCCATCAAATATGGTAATTAATTCAAAATTATACAAATATGTGTGATTAAAATGAATTATTTGCCAGAATCAGTATTTTTCACAGATTTCTGTTCTTTCCAAGCTATGAGATGCAGCAGTTGGCAGAAAAGCACGTAGAGAGAGGCAGAAAGTCCTCCTGTGTAATAGAAAGAATGTCCATTAGCTAAATGGAAAAAACCAAGATGACAAAGGGGAAATAGAAGACTAGAAAGTTCAAGAATCCAAATTAGTGTTAACAGTTCAATTTATCTTGCATAATATTACAGTAATTGGATTGTGTCTATCATACTGCTGTTGTGACACACTTGGTTTGCTCTCTTTGTTCCTGACAGTTTCCCACAGAGACCACTGTTAGATGGAGATCACTTTTTCAAATTCCAGCACCTCTTTTCTTCTTACTACCACAGCTGAAATGCCTGTGGCAGGCTGCACTTACAATGCTCAGAAGTCATGCATACCTGTGATTGCTGCTCTTCACTACGGCAACATTATGTATACAAGATGAAAAAGTTATCATTTATTAATAATTTAAGACTAATTTAGTGCAGCTATTAACAGTGTCAATGCATATTTTCTTCTCTTAGTGGTTTAGTCGTCAGCAGTGAAAGAAAGGTAAAGGAGTAATTTTCATCAGCCACAGAAGACTGAATATAGGTCACGGTGAGTTCAAAGACAAATAATTTAAGAATCAGAGCCTCAGTGGAATGCATCAGAGGTAATGCCAAGTAAATCACTGTGTCAGTATGACTGATTAAATATTAGCAAAGAATATGAATTGATCTTAAAAAAGAAAAAAAGCTTTGTATTTTATTATGCTACAAATACTTTTTCTGCCATGCTACCATTACATTTTCCATTTTATTATATTTATATCTATGATAAAACTATAATGTTTGCCTCAACAAGGTTAAGCAAATTTTAATTTAAAATCCATAAAGGTGAATCTCAGGCAGAAACAATGCACAGCTAGTGAACATTGTATAATACTAATTCAAAACACTGTAGTCTTTTCACGTAACTCTAACAGAATAAATCCTGCAACTCATCCTAAATCTCAAAAATAAGCAATGAATTTCATGTGATTAATGTTCAAGCAAAATTGTCATATTTCAAGTGTAACAAGGAAAACTCCAATCTCATTGTCTCAATAGTATAGATCAGTTAAAAAAAAATTAAGGGTATGTGCTGAAAATAACAAGGAAATGTTGATACAGAATTAAAAAAAAATACATCCCTTAACACATAATGCATAAAAATGCAGTTGCTATTTCTGTTTCTGTGTATTTTTCAAAATTCTAATATGTCCCTTCTAAGCATTAAAGATCAGTAAGGAATGCCTCTGAAAGTTACAAATTTAATTTGTAAACATACTGGGTTTTATTAGAAATATCATCTCGTGGCTGAAGGGGATAAAACAGTCCAAGCTGTAACTAAAATAACAGCACCAGTTATTGCAGAAACTGGTTAAAGGGAAAAACTCAATGGCAAATATTATAAATTCTTTCAGGATTTGCTTTATTTGCAAGATAAGATTTTTCTAAACACTACACATACATACAAGAGAATGTAGAGAACTTCCATATTTTCAGACATTTAAAAGTGTGTTGTAGAGAGTTAGGGTTGAAAGCCCAGAACTGCAGTTAGTTTGGGACCCAAATGGGGTTGAAGATGTTCCCCTCTGAGCAATATTTGGTCTTGAAAAGAGCAGAGCTGTCTTACCTAAAACTCAGTCCGGGGTTTGAGCGAGGACAGTGAGGAAAGCCTGGGACAATTCTATGGTGAATCTTCAAAGGGTGTCCCTCAGGAGTGGTGGTCCAACACCAGAGCTGTCTGAGGAATGTTTCAGCTCTCAGGGAACAGAAAGAACAGCACAGCGATGTGGAGGTAGAGGAGGCCACATGATGCATCAGGGCCTGGGAACACCATGAATGGAGAGTTGAGCATTATGGGGAAATGAGAAAGGAAGTTTCTGTGTACTTCTCCACTCCTCCCTTCTAAATGAGAGCAGATGGAGAGAAAGAAAAAGAGGAGCATAAGAAAGGAAAACAGCAGTGGATGGGCTTTGTTAGCTAGAAATACCTTACACTTCAGACTCTCTAGGATGAGGACTGTTTCTTACAAAGTACTCACGTAATATTGACTTGTTCAGACCAATGACTGTATGCTAGGGTACAATAAATATGATTTCAAATGCAGCAGCAGAAAAGGGAATGTAACAGAGGTGCAAAGCATCCAAGTCTATAAAGAATATTCTAGGAATGAAGTTGACACATTTCAGATATATTAGGAAGGCCAATGCTGAGAAACACTACAGAAAAGAGGGCAAGAATAACAACAAGAATGGTGGAGCGCAGACAAAAAAGAAATAAATTTGCAAACCAAGAATGGATGGGTATGTCAATACAAATAAAAGGTTATGTCTGCACCACCAGCAGAGTGGCCTGCCCTGCTATATCAGAGTTCAAGAAAGGGTGAGAGAAAAATAAGGACAAAGATAGGACTGATATTACTGAGGTAAAGAGGAAGAGAAATTCCAGAGAAGATGAATGGGAAACATTCAGACAATTATTACATTGATTTAGAGTAGAATGCTTTTCCTCGTCTTGCACAATTGATCATAATAAAAATTCCTGGTTTTCTTCTTGAAAAAAGAAACAGGTTGGGCATTTATAAATTATGATCTGTCCACTGTAAACAAATTGCTTTTCCTTATACTAGCATCTTCATTACTTAGCTAAGCAAATAAGACAAAGGGGATATTACCAGGAAACATCTTTCTGTGAATTTCTATAGCTTAGGAAATAAGATATTTAGACAGACTCCTCCTACAAAAGAGATACTTAGAGATCCATAAATAGTAAGCTCATCAGCTACAGAAAGGAGCCGCTTTACTGTCCAAGTAATTGTGGACTCCTTTTGTTCAGCAGCACTTGAGCTGGTAAAGCATCAAAAAAGAACTGGAAAGCTTACCTAGCCTCTCTTAAAACTATTCTGTAACTCCTGCATCTCTACTACTGGTTTGTTTATTTATTTATATGGGCTGACCCAATTGGTTACAGCAAGTCAAATGCCTTCTGGATGCTCATCAGGATGCCCAAGCTGAACTATTAGCCTGAGCTATTTGGGCAATATCTTGACAAAAGAAACTTCTATAGTCTAATTCAAGATACAATGCTATAGTAAGAATAGATTCACAAATTTCACTAAAACTGCACTCAGTATCAATCTGCATCTGCAATCTGAACACTCACAAAAAAGCAAAGTTACTGCAGGACTAGCTTTCATATATTCCCATGACTGTGAACATGTCATATCCTTGAGATAGATTTTTGTCATGTTTAGAATCAAATATGAAATCCAATTTGATTTCATGCAAATTATGTTTATGTCAGCATGTGTTACTTAAGAGAATGACTCTAATTTGAACTGAGGTACTTCCAAGAAGCATTTTTCACATCTTGCTGACTTAGGTCACATATGAAGACTACATAGACCTTGAAATGGTTATATTATGTGTAAATAAATAATATAAATATTCCTTGCTAACATTCTAATGTAATATTTTTCAGCATTCAAATAAAAGATACAGTTAGTTACAATTGCATAGCAATTATTCCAATTATTCCAATAACTACAAATTCTGAGCTCTAAATGCAATTGTACACGTTAGTCCTCTAGATCTCCTAAATGGTATGCAGATATCCTTTTTATAATCTAATAGTTATTTTTCCCTGTGCCATGTTTAATCTCTGCATCATGTTTTTCTTCTAGCTTTCCTTTAAAACATAGCAGCACTTGATAGCTTTCCTGGAAAAGGAAAAAAAAATACAAAGAAATATTTTTATTTAACTATAAAATGATGCTGGAAACTCAACAGGGACCAAACACCATGTTGGAACAAAAATAGTCCAGAGATACACTTTCAAAGTTGAGCACCTGCTGTAAAATAACCATCTGTGTTTAACTGTAATTTAATTATAGACTCATTCCTTTTGTGTACACTGGAAGGATCTTACAGGTCTCCCCCAGTTGGTCTGCAATCAACTTCTGTCATTTTGCAAAAGCAACAGACATGTTAATAACACCTGCTAAATTGTTTCATTCCTGTTTCAGTAAAGGTCTTCCAGGACTTTGCAATGGTGTTGAGAAGCAAAATATAAATTATTAAATCTGGAATGAAAAAAAAATGCTTTAATCACTTGCCCTAAAAACCCAGTATTATTTATCAGACATACCATTTCCCTGTTCACAAAAGTAACCCAAGAATTGTAGAGCTAAAAGATTTTTTACTATTTTTGAGGGGGAAAAAAATCAGTATTCTCTGAAGATCTTCAAGCTACCATGGCAATATATATTAATTGATAACTGTAGTGTTCTGCATAATGCCTCAAAGCAAAATAAGAGATTAATAGACATTAATACTTGCTGAAACTATGCCTGTCTACTAGAGCTTTATTGGAGTTAAAACAGCTACTTCTCATGGATAGAAGGATCCAGTCAGAGACCCCAAATTTAATCTTACTGTGGACACTTTTTAACTGTGACCAACTCATTAGGCCAAATTATTAAAATATTAATGCACAAAGTTAACTACCTAATACAACCTTGATTTCAGAAGAAATTTTTTAAAGGCTATTTAATTGACAAGTTTAAATAATTAATTATGATATAAAAGATTGAAATGTCTTACATTTTCAGTATATCTTTATATATTACTTAAAATGCAAAAAAATTGTTACCTATGGAACATAAGTCCTGTGAATGAAATTTAGCAGCAAGTAGTGCTGAAGCCCTTTTGGAGTCTTGTAATCCTAAATGTAATAATACAATATAGTAACTTCAGGAATAAGTGAAATTACACCCAAATTAAGCACTGGCTCATACTCAGCCTAGACCAAATCATAAAATATATATTTAAACAAGCTTCCCTGAATGATCAACCACTAGCTGCCCCATTACCAATCATTTACATAGACAAGAAAAATGGCAAAGATACATTATCTGTTAACAGTGGTTGACAGAAATATCAGCATTAGCATGGCACAGAAAACTTCATAAAATGATAATATTGAAAACTATAGCAGACCAGTATTTTTTTCCCTACTCTGCCAAAGTGAAAGGGGTATTCTATAAACTTGGGGACAATGCACAAGCAAAAGAAATCAGTGAACCTGGAGTTGGGAATGCCACTTCTGTAATTTTTGTGTTTATGCATTATGTGATGTGTCATTAAGTCTCCTAGTACAAGGTGGTGAGTGATTGATTGCCTTTGCATCACTTGTTTTTTTGCGTTTTACATTTTTTGCTTTTTGGGTTTTCTTTTTTCTTATTAACAACTCTTGTGAATTGACCTGTGAATTTTTGACCTGTGAGTTTTTTGCCTTGTTGATTCCCTCCCCCATCCTGCTGGGCTGGAGGGACACAGGGAGGAGGGTAAGAGAGCAACTGGAAGAGGTCTCAGGTCAGGTCCAGGTCAACTCACCACAGAGCTCCTGTGGTTATACATTGCAGTTGTCCAAGTGCAAGCAGTCACCTGTGATAACACGGGAATGGATTTCAGGCTCTAATTTATCAAGTCAGTTGGAGCCAGTCTGAACTTTACCTTCTAAGAACTTGTTAGATTGCTACTAAGAGTATACTAAACTGAAGCCAGAATCCCACCTACTAAGAGGAAAACACAGGACGTGAAAAGGATCTCCTGGATCATCCAAGTGCATTCCCATGTTATCACAGGTGACTGCTTTCATCACTCCAATAGAGTCATTCCATTTTTGCTGCATGTGTCAATGCCATGTACAGCAAGCCTAGCAAGCAGAATTACAGGGTGGGAAAAGGCCAGACATCCAGAACTGCCAAGGGATGTGTCACACATTTTACAGGTCGGGACATGAGTAAAGTATATCTAACAGACTTGCTGGCAGCTGATGACACCTCTGGCTTTTACTACTTTCTGCAAGGCTGTAAGCTCTCAGGGGAATAAACAGAAAACCTTATTCTGAAAGAGCCTTGAAGACACACAGGGGGAGTCTGAAGTTTTTTTACTTTTAACCACACTCCCCCCCCCCAGCCCCAGTTGTCTGACACCATAATTCGGGGGGTAGATGAAAGGACTTATTTGTTTTCCCCTCATTGTCCACCTAATATACATGAGCCAAACACGGACCATAGCAAAGAATATGAATATAACTGAATTTTCCAGCAATTACAAAAGGTTAATGTTCACAGGTCCATGTTTCATTTATTTCCTTCATTATTTAGTTAATCCTACCCCTTGACTGAACGATATCTGTGGCAAGGAATGTCTTTCACATTTGCATATTTGGCAAATACAGTTCTACTAAAAAATATTTTTTTAAGCAGTCGTATCCCTTGTTCTGGTAACAAAGCCTCTAGTATTAAATAAAAGCAAGGAGCTGTCAAGATAAAAAGAAATGATGCCATTACTCAGAGATACACTAAGTATACCACCAAAAACCTGCTAGAGAATCTGAGCTCATGAAAGATATGTTGGTACAATACACACAACCAGTTTTGGGAAGGCATCTACCAAATAGAAGTTGTAGACAAGACAAAGAATGTAATGAGACCCATCACTCTCAAATCTAGTGAGCAAGGGTCTACCATGGCACACTCAAAGATTACTGAAAAAACTCACTTTGGCCAGTTCTTTCTCCATAAACTTGTATACACAAACATAAACAATTACAGAAAGTAAGTTAACACTATTTGCATTTGTAAGAGGGTGGCATTAACAAAAACAAACAAACAAACAAACAAAACCAAAAAAACGCGGTGAAATGAAAATTCAGAGGTGGTCCAAATAAAGACCAGAGAAAAACAGAGAGAATAAGAAAGCAGGACTACAGAGTTTTCCTCAGAATATCTACTGATGGGTAAAGATTTCTCATCCGCTATTTCCCCTCTAGACAAATTCATACTCTAAATTAAAGTTGCCTGCAGAAAAGCAATATTATTAATTACATACCTGTGGAAGTTTGAGCTTGCACATAATTACCAGGTGTTCAAATTTCACAATGCTCTTCCCCACAGTATAAAATACTAACCCCTATTTTTATGTTAGTTGATGATTAACTAGGTGTAGATTAAATTGATTCTGAAACCGTTCTAGTTTGTTGAAACATAGATGCATACTGCTATGCTCAGAACACTTGCATCAACTTTCAGTAGTAGTCATGGTCTGCTTACCCAGTGCCACCCACCAGATACTTCAAAAACATTTGCTAAAGAAAGTCATTGAATCAAATCACTGAATGAAACAGCATGTAATTGTTAGATGCTCTGTCCTAACAGTTCCTAATTTGCTCTTCATCATGAATCAGAAGGGATATCTGAGATGGAGGAGATACCATATCTAGGTTCTTCACCATCTGAAGAATGGGAGTCTTTAAATAGATCACAGGGCAGCTGCTAAAGAATGAAAGAATACTCTAAACACATAGATCTGTCCTTTGATTGTTGCTCACTTGCATGTCATTTCAGTTTTAGTTATAAATCCATTATAATCTTCAGTTATATTGTCTTCCCATTCAGCATTCTACCACCTTGTGATTCCTCACTACTGTCCTGTCACATGATACTTTTGTTTTTAATGTCTTAGTCATTGCTACTCATTTTCTGTTATGTTAGCCAGGGCTTTCTCACTCTTTTTCCCAATGGTAAAGTCAAGAGTAAATACTAACTAAAATTTACTCAATCATAACTTAGGCAGTGAAGAACACCTCTTTCAGCCCAGTATATACTATCTGACAAGCAAGTTTACTTTTTACTTACTATGAAAATGCAGCTCTCAGTTGTAAGCAAAGGTGTTGCCCATTTTTTTTGCAGTATGAATGGCAACCTTAAGGCTTTGCTAAGCCACTGCCTGCACCCACTGATTGCCAATGAAGTTGTGTACTTGGACTTAAATAATGCAATAGTCTCTCGAAGACCCTAAATCATCTCTCTCTACCTCTGTAGTCTTATTTCTGTCTTTTATAACTTTGCAAATCCCTAGTTACTTTAAGCTCAGACATTAATTAAGCAAACATCTTCAAGGGACAACTTTTTAGGTAACATAACAATCCCAGCTACCACTCAAAATCAGACCTACAGTCTTTCCTGACAATATTTCAATGCAATCTTCTAATCCTGAAGTGGATTTCAGGTAGTGGAGTACAGTAGACTAATCCAAATTCATATCTAAACCTAGATGCCATTGCAAAAATGCTGCGCTTTGCTCACTGAGTTGAGGTGTATTAATGAATACTACTCTATTCTCTGTAAAGCGAAAAAATATTAAAGTACAATTCTCCATTTTGCTGAAATATCTTCCAACAAAACTCTTACAGTAATAAGACCAGAAGTAAAGTATTCTACAGGTTCTTTTTTGTTCATTCTTTTTTATCTAAAATAGTAGAGTACAGTACAATTTGTACTGTGCCATTAACATCTTCCTTAACTTGTCCTGAATTTCTGGCATATACAAGCTGTACAAACTTCCTCAGTGTCACTTTCATGTAAATCTAGCACAAAATACCACTGATGTCTCTCAGATTTCTCCATTTCTACTTTTACCCCTCACAGATCCATAGTAATCTTTCAGAAACTCATTAAGAAATGCCATTGATGTGGCATATGTGCAATCCCACCCACAGGTAGAGGGGTTCCTCCTTGAATTGGTACCAAGAATGGGGAACATACCATGCAAGGTAAGTGCAGATATGATATAAATGAAGGAAACAGACACCTTAACTAAGACTCCTGCATGCCATGAAAAAAGCAAGCAGATGGATGCAAACTTGCATATGGATAACCTGCTTTCTTCCTCTTTTTTTTTCTCCCTTCAACAGCTGTGAACAAACATCTCTAGACTTGCTTGATAGTAATTCCATACTCATAAGTAGCTGTATGTATGATAGATTTAGTCCAGCTGCTAAACTAAGTAGAAAACAGGTATTTTATTGTGAGCAGTTCTGACTGAATGATCTAGTAAATAAGTTTTTAAGCATAACTGAAGATTTAACATGTTTTCACCTTAGCATTCTTCTCTGAATAATCACTAATTCTAAAAGAAGAAAAATCTGAAAAAAACCTCACAAGAGTTTATTAAAAGTGGAACTGCAGTAGCATCATCTGCAAACCCGGAAAAACTATGTACAATTCTGATAGTTTTACTATATATTTAGTATCAATCTTTTTCCCCAGTTGAACAATACAACCCTGAGCTATGGATCCGCAGGTCTGAAACCTGCAGCTCATCCAAGGTGGCAGTGGCTGAGGAGCCATAAGCATACAAAATCGAGTAAGCACACTTTAGGAATCACCACAACAATGGCCCTCATCTCTGACCACACATGCTCTCCAAGACAGTCTCTAAATTATACAGTTTCATACCTCATTTTCCACAAACACGACGTGTATTTCACAGTAACTCAGGCCATAGCTTACATGAGGCTAATTCTGTACAGAAGATATTACAAGCCTCTCTATTACAGAATGCAGTGTTTAAGGGAAGAAGTATATATAAAGTCAGAGTCAAATGAGTGTAGGGAGACAATAATATATCTACAGGGATGGGAGCAATGCCACAAGAGTAAGAAATCCAGAAGACTATAAAGGAGGAGCCAGGAGAAAACCCACTGCTCTGCAGAGGTGTCTAAAAAATGTTTTCATGCCTATTCATTAGGTTCCTACCCCACAACAATTTTTTTCTCTGTTGAGGGGTAAAAATCCTGAATAGGGTAAAGATAAGGTGCAGGTGAAAATGCATTCACAACTTCACAAATTACACAGTAAATGGGGAAGTCAGACTTGCAGCAACTAGGTAGTACACTGGAAAACATAGTCACACAATTTTACAAAGAAGAGATGATGCTTACACAATTTTTTCTCAACTAATTACTAATTACAGTCTCCTCATTCTCTGGCTGCCCAGCAAACACTACCTGGGCTACATGTGCAGTCGTTTTAGATGGACCCATTAGCTTCATAATGTAATTTTTAATTTTTCTGTTCAATTGCAGGGCTAGAGGTCTTTTTGGCTGTAATAAAATATTGCTCATAGATAATCACTTCCACCTACTACCCTCTCAACTCTCACAAAGGAAATTTTTTGTAAACCTCTTAAAAGCTCAGTTATTTGTAATTCTCTTTTTGCCTTTAAGAAAGAACTGTGTTTTCTTCTGTTTACACTATGCCCTTAATTTCCTTACAGCTAGGATTGATTAAACACAAAATAACTAAACTTTCTCTTGAAAGGCAATTTGCAATGGCTGTGCTACCATGCATTTCAGATTATGTTTTTTTTAATAACTGTTTCCTCAAGGGTATTATCTAACCTCTAATACCACTAAACATTTAAAGGTTTGCATTTAAGAACCCAATTCCATATACAAAAATAACTATTTATTACAATCCCAGTCTTCACATTTCAGTCAAAACTGTTTAAACTCTGCCTGTAACATATACTTCTCACTCTCGGATCCTGAAGTTATTTTTCAACATTAGTAGCTTTGATGAAATATCAGATTGAATGAGACTTCCCAAAGTCTTTTAAGACTGTTCTTAAACTATTTCAACAGAACTTTTTCAGCCTCTTCGTTGGCCACAGATGGAATTCTCATTACTGTTAACTATTCACATTGCTTCCATAGATATAATGTTATTGCATGTCACTCTTGCTTCCAAAAACAATCTTAGTTAAGTAGTTTTATTTACATTTTACCTGAATTTTCAAACATAATTTCTTAATTGAAAAACAAATGTGAAAATCTGACAAAATAAAATGAAAATAAATCTCTGTAGCCACACAGAGGACTAAGTAAATTAATTCAAAATTTTAAAAATACATAATTTTTATTACATGTAATATTGCAATACATGCAATAGGAATGTATTATTTATTTGTTTGGCATTTTCACAATTTTTGGTGAATTTTAATTACTAGAGCAATTAAGAAGAACCTAGAAAATACTTATAATGAGCTGAAGTCATATGTTTTAGTGTCACCCTGGAGTGTTAAGGCACCTGCCATATGTTCTTTTTAATAATTGCTACTTTTGCTTTCTGAATACAGTAAGACAATTTAATAACTTTTAGAAGCTTCTGAGATATATGCAATTGTGACTGGAAATGTGGACAGAATGTCAAAACATTCTTTCAGTTTTAAGCAATTTGATTTAATATGAGGTTGTACCCAAGGACAAGGGCTAAATTGACACATTTCCATGAAAAAGCAGACATCAGATGAAAAATCATCCTTTTAAAAATGTATATAAAATATTAAGGAAACTCTTCTGAGTTTATCAGTCATGGGCATTGCTAGATCAAGTCTGTCTGATTGGGTTGAATTCCATGTTTCTGAGTTGTGCTTTCCTTATTACTATTTTATTTACATCCATTTTCATTATTAACACAAATATATTAAACAACAGAGAGTTTGCTATGCTTCACATTTGCATGTTGCAACAAGCTATATACGAATGCATGAAATTTGATGCTTATATTTGTGAGCAGAATTTCTATCCATTTTGTACCTGATGTTTAAAACACCTCAAGCTCTAATAAGCAAAAATAAGAATTCATATATCTTACAAAATAGACTTTCAAAAAAAGACCATGTATATATGCTAAAATGATTCAATTTTTTTAAAAAAGTCATAATGCAAATAAATGGAAATATAGCATGCTTATTAGGAAAGTAGCTTATGACTAAAAACTATCCTATACAACTCATATCCAACCCATGAAAGAAATTTCTTTTTTTATATAATTAAATGTGTAATTTATTGCATTCTTGTCATCCAAAACTGAAGCCTTAGAGAGATTGGTTCTAAATTAATTGCTAATATAGCAATTTTTTAAAACTAATTTGCTTCTCAATAAACACAGCAAATGAAGTTTTTAATTCATTGTATCTTAATATTGTGGAGTTGAAAATAGCATCAGGTATTCACCCTAAAGCCACAATGAAATATTTCAGCAAAACCACATGAAATTTTTTGTGCTGAAATCTGGGTTGTACCAAAGTAAATCTACCTCAGTGTAGCTGGCATCTCACGTTAACATTTAAAGAAAAAAGCCATCAGTCATAACATTAAAAAGGAGAAGTCCAATTTATGATTATTTTCTCTTCAGAGGCCTCATCACAGAGTCTGTTAAAGAAATCAACTTTAAATGATTTAAAATCCTGCTCTTCTTCAGGAGCTTCACTGAGTAAAAAACATTCACTGTATCTTACTAGAAAAACAGCAGGCTCAGTTGCCCTTGTTAAGTACAAACCAGGGGTCAACAACAGATCGCCCATGGATCTATATATCTAATCTACATTTTTATGTACACCTATTTATCTTTGTGTCTCTCTATGCATACATATGTGAAGACAACAACAGAAGGCAGAGTATTACTTTGTAGAAAGTTTAAAGCTTTCATAAGTGAAAATTGCTAGAGCCCTTCCCTTCTGAAAAGAAATTAATATTAAATAGGACTTTTCCTTCAGCAAAGCACAAGTGTCTCTATGCCACTCAAGCCAAAACTTCACAGAAGCAGCATTTCTAACATCTTCATATTGTGATGTGTTTTAAAATCGTCTTTTAGCTTGATGTTATAAGAGACAGTCCAATTCCCAAGGCTTCGACACCTGCACTCTCCGCAAACCTTTGCCCAATGTTTTTATTAACTCAATTTAGTGGAACCTTTTTCATGGCGACCTTAAGAATTTAATAACTCCTCAATGCAATGACAATACCACCTGCAGGCTCCTCTGGGATTAAACTGTGGTATTTCAATATGTCTGCAGGAACATATAAAAAAAAAAAGCAGAAAAAATTTTCAGGAACAACACAAATGAGTCGCTCGCTGCTGAGGTTGGGTATTACGCCTGGTTATGATGCCTGCTTTGAGACATGTGACATAAAACTCTGCATCTGATATATGTTGCAGCCTACTTATTGCTGCTTAATAGTGTTAATCTAGCTTTGATCACGTCAGATATACTAGCAATTTTCAATTCCAGAGTGTCTTCCTTTCTGACAGATACACTGCATATCTTAGCGATACGATCAATATGTTATTAGTCAACAACCTGACAGGAGGCACATAAATTAATCCCTTTCTGTCAACCCAGCAGTTTGTACTCTAGTGAAACCTCACCCTTGCAGTATGTGTGAGACTTATCTTAATCCAATTAGGGTAAAATGAACTTTTTTTACCTATGGCACTCTCCATCTATGTTAATTCAAACCTCTGAAGACAGCTGCTCTGAGGAAATAATTTTATGCTTGATCTTTTATGGTCAAGGTTAAAATCAGTATAGATACATCTATATGCAAGGAAAGTCAATGAGCTTGCTCTCTCTCACTTCCTCCTTTAACCTCCACTAGTATCTGTAAAATAATGCCAGACAACACTGCTCATTTCAAAGTGACAGGGATGTATTTATTTTAGTTGCATAAAGGACTCTGTCACTTTGGCTTCACATTTAGTACAGCATCTATGTACCTTTGTTTTGCTGAGGGGCAAATTAATATGGAGTGACAGCCCCGTCTGTAATACTGTAGAATTTGCCAAGCAAAGGATCTTAACATCCTACAATACACACAAAAAAATAATTTCTTCTCTTTGTGATAGTTATCAGATATAATGACAACAACCATGAAGGAAACAACACTTGATTGGTACTATTATTTCTCCAGCAGAAAATATAGGAGAGAGAAAAGGGCTAGAGTACATTTGAACTCTTTTTGGTCGTAACAGAGAGGGGTGCAGTTCTGCAGTAATGATGCAGCTCATGCTGAGATGTCTTTAGTAAGGTAGGACTGGCCTCTTTTCCAGTCTGGATTGTTTACATATAACATTATCCCACCAACAGACAAAAGATGCCACAAAAGACCTGGTCTTTGACAACTTCCCGAGGAAAAGAAAATGAAGCAAAGACAGCTATTTTTATACCTAGAAAAAGAATGACTTTTAATGTAATTTATGGGGCACTGCAGTAGACACTATAATCATCCTAAAATCAGCCAAACAGATTTCTGAACTGCAGCTTTTAGCTTAGTCATATGTAATTTTAAGAATCATGCCTTACTTAAATCTTCAACAATTTTATTCAAAGACTTTAGTCCTAAGGTTTGTTCCACTTTATTTTTTTTTTTACTATCTGAAACAAGCAGCTGCATTAAATCAGGAAATCCTTATTTTCCAGCATAGCTAAAAAGAATGATAGAATTTTCTCAAACTCTCAAAAGTAAAAATCTCAGCTAAGCAAAGAAATCTGTAGGCCAAAAGTCTGAGGAGCTATGGATGCATAATGTGTATGCTTACATCCCATCACAGTATATCAGTACCGAATTCCAAACCTTCAAAACTTTAAACATTATCATAGCATGCCTGTGCTATGAAAGGTTAAGAATAGATACTCTGGGTTTGAATAAAATATTTCTTCAGCTAATAAGTATTTACCTTTCTTCATTAAAAGTATATCAACATGCATAACTATGTCAAATACCATCTCTCAGCACCTTCTCTAAACAAAACTACGTGTCAAATTTCTCAAAAAAACCTGTCTGAAAAAGACTGACATCCCCTGGCACTAAGTGTCACAGCATGAAGGACAGGAAAAACAGAGATGAGATGAAAGGAAGCCTCCTTGAAGAAACATTTCCTAAAGTTAAAACTGCATTTATTTCTCTCTTTTTCCTGTACTTCCTGATCTCAACAAACTTCTTAGCAAGTTGCTTCATAGATGTTCTCAGACAAGAAGAAACAAGTTCACCAGCAAAACAGAATTCTGATTATCCTCAGTGCAAAAAGGTTTTATCGTATCCAAAAAATATAACTCCAAGGAAGAAATTATTATTGTTTGGGAATGTTCTAGACAGCTTAAAAGGAAATAAGAGCTATGTAACCAAAAGCGTCATGTATTACAAACTGTCAGAAGTACTTCTGAAACTTTGCTCTAATTAATGGTGGCAGATAGCTATATACTTTATTGACTGGATACGCACTTGTGTGTGTATATGCACGTTTCTATACATTTGCATATACACAGCAGTTGATGATGGAGAAGTATCCAAAACATCCCATTTCTTTCCTGTTTCCTGGGTACCTTTACCCAAAAGGTACCATTTCCCTTTTTCTTACCATTGTACACTACCATTTGCACACTATGATTTTGCAACTTGTCTCCAAATCCATGATCTTACCTGACAAGTTTAGAGAGAGGGATGAATTGACAGTGCTGACTACAGTCTAGGGATAAATTTGGAAGTGGGAAATAAATCTGAGGCTTCACAGCTTTCTCCATCTGAGATATATTCTAATGCAGACTGATTACACAGCAGCAACTTGAAAGTGTCCTGGTAAAACTGGAACTGCCCTGGACTACCACTGAACATAAATAATTTCTAGTGTAGTTGAATCTGAATCAGAACTGAACTGAAAAACTGAATCATTAGACTCCCTGTTAAAAAGCCCAAACGAACATTTTTCACAAATACTTTCCCTATAATTTAAGTGCACTACAATCAGCATAGAGATATTTTTGTTTCATTTTATAAATTCATTGTACTGTAATACAAAGTTTAATTACAGTCCATTCTCACTAAGACAGTGTGCACATTGAGTTCCATTTTTGAATGCAGTGTTTATGTTATTTCATATTTATGCAAGACCACTTGAAATAGCCCTACATATAAACCTTCTGACCTGTGCCTCATCAATGGCTGAGATTAAACGCCTTCCCAAGAAGAGAATTTTCTTCCATTTTAACACATATTTTGTGAGTGGATGAAAAGCTTGAGTCAGTTTGTGCAGTGTTAAATTCTGGGTGAAAAAGGAAAAAAAAAATTAATTTCTTAATATTGCATCATCTAGAGAAAGAGACTGTTAATTTACTTAAAGGCATTTTTTATCCATTCTGGAAATTGAAAAAGCCTCAGTTGCCCTTCCTTCAGCCCAAGCACCACCTTCATTATCTTATTTCTTCTGCTCTGACACACAGCACAGGGGGTAGTATTTACTGAGAACTGAGCACACAGTGCAGTGTCGCCTGTAAGGGAAGGACTGGCTCATGTCTTCAGGAACTGTGGCACCTGAGGCTCAGAAGTGGTTGAAGTTCAAGTGGGCAACTTTTAGAGGCTGGATATTGACAGGATATTAAGGATCCTCATTTATCCAAACTCAACTATTCTACTCTCTGAAGCACATACAAATATCAGCACAAGTAAAACAAGTTTGTTCTTCTCAAGCTGCAGTTTTGGAGGGAGGAGATTGAATATTCTATCTTTACAGTTTTCCAGGAGGTAAGATCCTGAAAGCAGCAGAAGAAAGCAGTCGATGTGTAAAGTTTTGGCACATGATTTTTTTTTAAAATCTTACATAAAATTTCCTGTTTATTGTTTGAAGAAAGACTTGGAATGTAATTATTTAGTATATTCATGCTACAGAGTTAGTCTCTCAGCACCAAAACACTGTGCTGCCTATGTCACAGCAGGAAACTCACTGAAATGTTTGTTCCAGTATCAAAAGTTGTTTTTTTCCAAGAGAAAATGCTTTTCTCTCTTTATGATTTAACACTTCTCTATCTAGAATTGAGAGTGTTTTTTTAATTGAAATAGAGACTCTAAGAAATACTGTCATGCACTGAACAGAATTGAGAATCTCAAGTACTTTAACGTCAAGAGCAAGTTTCAATAACATATAAATTAGAAAAACCTTACCAATTGTAGCAAGCATAGGGAATTAAATACGTTGGTGGCAAATAGTAGTTGTGAAATGAATTTCAGATACTGGTTATTTCTGAACTAATAAATGGAATGACAAGGGAGGCCTCTCAGTAATACAGCATGAAATGTAGCAAACAGTTTTGTAGTTGTATTTTTAAAAAGCACTATTCACAAAGGTAGAATTGTTGCATTTCTTAAACTATTTCAACAATCCTGGGTGTCTCACTAGATACTTTTTCTGTCTTATATTTGATAAAGTTAAGTATTCAAAATCTTGGAAAAAAACAGGCCATTGTTACTCATTTACACTTGAGAGCTATTAAGTACATCACTTTACAAAGGAAAAAGAAGAAACGCAGAACCATGTCTACATCTCCTTGGAGATAGTCAAGGCACAATAGACCAGGTCTCAGAAAGGGCAACTAACATGTTACTGCAGGCTTCAAAACTCAACAATAAGGTTGTTTTGGGTTTTTTTTAAATCATTTCAAAACTTGTCTTAGGTTTTTCATCACAAAAAACAATTAAACTCTTACCATCTTTTCCCTAAGGGCATCTTGAACTTTTACTGGAAATTTCTGATTTGCTGTGTGCCCAGTTAAAAAAAATACAAATAAATATGTTTAGCCTTTTCTTTCATTTCAGTTCACAGCACCTATAACAAGGTTACGGGAAGAAGCATTCCAATATCTGAGCCTATGCTTCTGACATACAATAATGAAGTATTTTGTTTGTATGCTACTTGAACCCAAGTAGCTGCATAGAAGAAAAAAAATCACTGTTCAGCCAGCTCCTCTCTCTTTTCTCATTTTACCCTAGTTTGATTAAATGCTCATGAAACTTCTGACTCCTCCAACAGAGCAGAATTAAGTAGATGTCAAGATTAGACAGATTTTCCAAAGATCAACATGCTGATTTTTACAGGTACTGGCAAACACAGTGGAAAACACAGTTTTACAATGGATCTGCCAGGTGTCAGAGCTCTTGCCTTTCTCAACTTCCAAGTCTTTTTCTAGCAAGTCTCAACAAAGGCTCTGGATGCAGCCATGTTACTGAAAGAGAGCTCTCCACCTTTCTTCTACTATCTGTGCTGATCATTCACTAATATTTCATGGAGAGAAACTATTGGCTGACTTGTGTCAAACTTCTATCTCTGGGTAAAATGAATAACCTGCGTGGGAAACTAAAACTCAAACCTGATGTACAGATGTCTTTGCTTAGACTTATGGAGCCTACCTTGCTCACCTAAATACACTCAAGATTTTGGGAATGTAGCACTCAGGTACTGAAGGACAACTAAGGTACAGTTTGAATAAAGAAGTTTTTTTCTAGAAATTCTGTAGCTCTCATTATAATTGTTGGGACTATTAAAACTGAAAATCAAGTGTCAAATTAACAACAAATACTGTAAATTTAAACCATAGTAAAACACTTGGTAGAATCTGAAGTGAAAGAAGATTCGGATTGATCCAAAATGGGGGACAAAAATAAAGAAGACTCACTCTAGGTCTTCTCTATCTGCACTGACAGCATAAGCCCAAGAAGGGCAGAAAACTGGCAAGAACAAATAATTTTTCACTTCCCCTTCTACACATCTCTTTCATCTCTAGTACAGAGTTTCATACTTCAAGGTCTTATCAAGCGTCTTTCTTCATTAGTGCTAGAAAATTGTAAAATTCATAATTATAAATAAATGAAAAAATAGGAAATTAGAATTCTTCTTTCTAAAAAAATTTCACTTTCTGTGTGCTTATAATAAATTTAACATGACATCATCACACCAGAACTCCAATATTTTCTGCTGTGGTATGTGCTTTTTCCAGGAGTGATTCTCAAGGATGGGTCAAAACCAAAAGATTTCATCAAGTTCTCTCAGCAGAAATGTCAGCATATAATTATTGACCAAGAATATTTATAGCAAAATAAATATCTGAAGGGTAATTCCTTGTTCTATTTGTTGGTGTAGGACAATGGCATGTAATGAACCAGCCACTTGATAGCCTTGTGATTAAACACGCAGCCACATACCAAAGTTCATCTCGAGGAGTAGGAAGCAGGAAGAACATCAACTGTTTCCAAGTCGGACACAGGAAGGGACACAGGAAGGGACACTGGGAAGTAAGCCAACTTTACTTCCAAATAACGTGGACAGCGTATTACCAGGAAGAGCATGGACCAATGGAGTGTTGTTAGTTGGACCAGTGGGAGTGTTGCTAGCACGCATGACTGCCCCATGTAAGGGGGACATTAATCAACCAATGTGCACATTTTAGGCGCGTGGTCCAAATGTATATAAGGGATAAAACGTAAATAAACGAGGTCTTTGCGTGCTTCACATTGAAATAGCAAGGTCCATTATTACCTACCCCACACTATTAACCAAGAGAATAGTATTTCCAATAAGAAGGCTGATGTGACAGAATACAGTTATGGAATTACAAAATGAATATGAAGACTCCAGAAAGATGTTCAAAAAATTGACTCAGTTACCAACATTCTTGACATGCCAAAGAAAACTCCAGAGCTAACATTGGCTATGCCAACATGTTTTGTATGGTTTGTACTATTAATTTGGTTTTGTTTGGGTTTTGAAAGTTTTCCAGCACTACTGATGCCTTGTCTGCTAATGGCAGTCATGGCAGGCCTGTATACACATAACTGTTTTGCTGTCATGTCAAAATGAGACGTGACAATTAAAATATGAAGGGATGCTAAGGTCATGAGTCTTCAGATGTGGCAGTGTGATCAATGCTGCATGCTAATTTGCCTGATTTAAACAAAACCTAAACCCACAATAACTCTAGAAACCTGGTTTTGCATTCTTATGGCTCCTATTGCTCTTTTTCATCAAAATTAATTTTGATTCTGGAAGTCACCTCATTTCAAAAGTCTTTGCTCTTTCCAGAGCCATCTCTCACACTTAGACTTCCAACTCTCTCACCTTCATGTCATACCATATGCTTTTTACAAACTCACCTTCCTTTACTTATCTTTCAACAGCTTCTTTGTTGATTGGTAATGCTAACTTACTGCCAAAAACTGCATGAACATTCTAGTTTTTTTTCTCCTGTCTCTTCTTTGACAATTTAATATTCTTTTTGCTTTATTTTACACTGATTTGTAGTACTCTTTAGCACAGTCATTTGGCAATAACTCTTTCCCATTTGGCCACATTTGACACAGAACTGCTTTCCAACCACAAAGAGCTTACCAGGTTAGAGGAATGGTTGCGTGGTTAGATTTCCTGCTTTTCTGGCAAACTTCCATGACTGGAGCATTGCAAACTGGTTGCTGCTCCTTCTGCTTGCCCTCCTCCACATTCAAGATGAAAGTAGAGCACATTTTTACTTTACTAGTGATTGTAGGAGGATTGCTGTTTCTCTGTGGGTTAAATACTTTGGTGATTTGGCATTCTTTGGTCAGCAAATGAAAATTCATTTCTTAAAAGCTAGTAGATACATAAGATATACCTTGATTTTTCTTACTATAAACCTGTCAAATGCAGACTTATCCAAGAGGAGAGTGACTAATAAGCTGTTTCTTTCTTGCCTTCTCCCTCCTGTATTACTTAACACAAATAAAAAGACAAGTGACCACACTGTAGTCTGGAAGCTGAAATAATGTGCTTCACTAGCCTCTAGCCTCCCCAATTACTGCTGAATTTTCAGTCAAGAGCCATGACTAGTTTTGTAAGTAAAATACCATTTTATTTTCTCTAGTTCTTATTAACTGTGGTTATTTACTCTTTGGTACTTGAAAGCCATTTTTCAGTAAAATCAAAAGAGCAAACTGAACATATTGCAGGTAATCCAGTGCAAAAAAGCACAGCATTAATTTAATGAGAACTCTGTTACCCATTTGGCAAGTGAGACAGTGGACAGGCACTGACATATGTAGAGTTGGGACCAATCTGAGATGAAAATACATTGATTCGTGAATGGCAAGGAGCAGCTTAATGTAACTCGCTGATAAAACTGTCACTGATCTTGCTCTCTATCTGGGATTCCAAGAGAAAATGATGGGAAAGCCACCCGGTACCATTAATGACAACTGAGTTAAATGTGTCAATGAGAGCTAATAATACACCTGCATGACACAGACCATTAAGCAGCCAGTTACAACAGTCTTGAATAACACAAACAAATGAAAATGACATTTACGGTCAAACCCTTGTCTTATTAAGCTGTTAAATGCTTTTCGGAATAATTAATATGATCTGGAACTGATCATTCAAAAATTTTAACAACTGCCCTGTCTGCTTTCTCCCACTTAATAATTATTTAAGCCAGCACTGAAAAGATGTGAAACAGTAATAAGCAGAACCATGTTTAAGGAAATGCTTTTGGCTGCAATTCAGAAAAGCTAACAATCTGCAGAAATAAACAGAAAGTGTTTCTACCACCATGTAAAGCCACCGTCACAATACTCTCCCAGGTATGTAAATAAAATATGTTTTGAGGTTAAAAGCAGAGATGAATACCACTGAAAAGTAGAGGAATGAGAAATACATGCAGCATCCTATTTAACCTTTGTTTTCTTACTGCACAGGAAAGGTGCATGAACATTTTCAGATCTACTGATAGAGATTTTTGTGGGTTTTTTTCTAAATAACAAATATATCACAGTTGTCCCCTCTGCACACATGGAGCTGATGCAAGATGGAGCTGAAAGGATTTGGAGATACCACTCCCGTGGTACTGGTCATCTTTCCTCTATCATTATGAGGAAATGCACCACATTCAGCTTTGATCATAGGAAGGAAAAAGACAATGGGTTCTTGAACTACTCCTCAAAGGCATATGATGCTCACTTACATATGCAAAACCAAACGAGAGCTGTTTGCACTGAACATACTATGTCTTCACGTATGTCTTAAAACCTCTCGGATGGAGAGCGTGGTGTTAAAATCAGATAGACTGCAACCCTCTGTGAGGATACAGTCCTTCTTCTCCTTACGTATCCTGAAGGCTACATGTCTTGGGCCCACGTAAAGGACACTGTGCTGCTTGTTCCTCTCTGAAGTGAAAGATGATCAGATTCTGCTGGTCTCATTCCAGGGCTGGGAAAATCAAGTCAGAATCAAGATGCCTGGAGATCTACATCCACATAAAAGAAGGTGACACACAGCTGACACCACCAAGTGATGTGGATCTAAAAACTCTTGAATACAGGGGATGGGTGGGGGCTGGGTCACAAATATTTCTTAGAGAAGTGAGACTAAAACCAATGCTGTAAAAAACAAGGGCAAACTCCTAATGAAGATAAATTATATTCTCTCAAGCATCTTAAACATCACTGCAATTACATTTAATCTCACCCCATAATATAATTTAGATTTCTTTCTGCATAACTCTGCTCATACTGATTAATATTCAAAATCATCTTGCAGAAGACAAGATTTGAAAACTAAATATATACGTAACTAAATGTCCAATTTAAATAGTTCCAGGACTGCAATTCAGTGCCATAGTTTTCAAATGCTGTTTTAAAACAAACATTTCTTAGTAATTTTTGTTGTGAAAATAATGAAAAAATGTTTTTATTAGGAAAGACTAGATTTTATTTCATGCCAAATCAGTTCAGACAATCTTATTCCTTTAAGTAAAATGATAAATTTATGAGCCTTTAAAAATGCACTTTATTGGCTACCTTCTCAGGAAAAAAAAAAAGTGTTAAAATCAGAACTATTGAAATTTCTGAATTAATTTCAGTATTAAAAAGCAGTCTTTTGGTGAGCATCTTGACTCTATATTCTGTTATAGTGGTGTAAATATAGTGTAACTCCATTTACTTGAAAGAAGCTGTATTAGAATAAAACAAGCAAGCAGAGGACAAAACTTGTGCATATTCCTTAAACTGAGGAGATAAAATTCAGATCTTTTTTACTCTGCAGATTCCTACACAACATAACCTACTAGCTTCTCACCTGAACCATTTCCAAGCCTATTAAAGTGATCTGTTAAGTGAGAGGCGCATTAAATGGCTCTTTCCTTGTTCTCTTTTTCTATTGCAATGTCATGTACTTAACTTGGTTTAGTTAAAGTGCATCTTTATCATTCTGTTCAAAACCAGTTGCCTTGTTTTTTATCCTTGGCTTGTTTGGGATTTTTTTGCTTTCATCAGTCTGGTTATAGATTCTCTGGGGTAAAGACCAGCTGTTAATATGCACAGCATCTCCCTCTGTAATCAGTAGTTCTGAAAGGTTGTTACTAATGTTCTCAGAGGACTACTACAAATCATGAATAAGTAGGAAGCCTACACCATTTCAGGAAAGCTCTACACCTTCGATATTAGATCACATTTTGTATTCTGCTCTTTGTGCATCAGTTCGTGCACTAGCGACAAAATAAAACCTTGGTCATGTACACACCATTTAACCCAAAATTATATTCAACTGTCTTTCCATTTGATTCAAATGGGTCTATTGTGCTCAATGTTGTGCTCAAATCACTGCATCCTGCAGCAAAAAGTGGAATCACCTTACTTATTTACTTGTTCCCTTCAGGGACACATCTCATTAAAAGGCTTTCTGGTGCAGTATACTCTTTCACAATCCCTCCAAGGAGATGTAAAAATGATCTGATACTGTAGCTTTGGCACTGTCTCAAAAATCAGTACCAGGATTCTGGATATTATTTAAAACAACCTGGCATGGAAGCAAATCCCTTTATTGTGCCAAGTATTTTATGAATTATTAATTAGTCCATTACACTTTTGCCTGCAATGGGAACATAAAACAAAAGTATTTTGAAAGGTGAAACTTCAAGTGGTCCTGCCTGGCAAGCCAAAAGTTTAGAGCTGCATTTGTATTTACAATAAAACCTCTCTATTGGTTATAGTTTTGGATGAAGCACAGCCGCAGAGTCTAAAAATATCTCTGCACAATGTTGTAAATGGCTTACTGCCCTGATCTATTCAATTTGTGTTGTCTAATGAAATATAGTACTTATCTCAACATTTTATCATAAGCTTGTATTGGTTAAAAGCGTTTGGCTAAATGTCTAATATTGCTGATGCTATTCCCATGTCATCTTTTGCTTTGCAGATTTGCAAAGATAATAGTTCTGATAAATTCTAGGTATTTCAGACTTTGGAAAGCACACTTTGAGAGGCAAAAGACAGATTAGTAACAGAAAAGGCCAAGAGAATAACTCAGTTTATAATAGAAATAGTGTGAGTAGCAAATAATTGTGCCATAATTAAAGAAAATGAAATATGTCATCATCTAGGTGGAAAAAGCTGGAAACCAATCACATCTGGCATTAATAGTTCCAGTGCTTTTGTGTGGTATAAATCTAAGAAACTAGAAATAAAGGCTATATTTTTAGAAAGAAAACATTTAGGTGTTCACACTGAGACTTTGCAAGTCTTTTCCTTGATTCAATCTCCTCATCAGTTTTTAAAATTTAGATAGAGCTCTAATACTCTTATAAAAAATGCACTTATTGGCAGTTTAATGTTCACTAGGTTGCATTTGTTTATAAGAAGGCCCATACATTATGTTTCCATAACACAGAGAAAATTTACTATCCTTGTGAATAATGAATAATGAATAAAAAGTACTGTAAGAACAGAACATATTTTGTACAATTAATAACCTGCTGTTGTCATTGTACTGTTGAACCAATTAAAAAGATCTTTTAAAAACTGTCAGCAACAACAAACTGTTGTTTGTCCAGCTGAAATCTGGTTCCACTGAAGTTCTAAACACAATGTAATTTGCAAATGCATCAAGAAGGCCAAGACCAAAATCATATTTAACTAAACCTAAACACATCGTGAAGCATCTGCTCATCATGTGGTCTGGTTCTTGGCTTATCTATTCTATATGTCTTGAGACTTTTACTCTGATTTAAATTAGACAAAACTTCAATTAGCATTAGTGAAATATGCATGATGAAAAAATTCAGGATTAGCCTAGTATATAGTCTTTTTCAGATTGTAAAAAAAGTAAACAAATCAGACAAACCACCAGGGAGAACTTTTTTATTAATGAGAGATTAAGCTTCACAAATGGTAACAATGACTAAATACCACAGAAATGCACTGTTTTAATGAGTTTCCTCATTAATGTATAATAGATGGGTTTACATCTATTTATAGATGCATCTTTATAGGTGTTTTTACACTCATGTATACTGTATTGCCTTTTAAATATTTCTAAAAGTCAGAAAAGTGCTTGGTATTAGCATTTCTGAAACTAGTTTGCTAGTTGCATTAGAACTGACTCAATTTGCTTTGAGCTCTGTTAGTAGCCAAACAGCTAAAGAACACTACCCTATGCCTTTAGCCTTGTATCAGCTTTGGCATGAAAAAGCACACGAAGATGGAAGATATATATAGTACATATAAATAATTCACTGTCTGTATCACACAGCTCAGTCTGTATTATATGGGGACCCGTAATAGCATCAAAATTATTTAAGTTACATATATTTATAAGAACTACCAGTAGTATCTTATCCAGTGAAACAGTCTATTTCAACTTCTTCAGCTATTCCCAGAAATGACTGAATGAAATACTGGCTGAAGAAAAAAAGCCCACTCATTAATTCAATCTCTGGGGTCTCCCAACTTCTAGTTACCTATAGAACCACGAGTGAGGTAATGTAATTTATAATGTTGCATACAGTGAAACAATGCATGAAAAAGTGTGTTTTCAAGAAGTTTTTAAGGGGTTACATTTGACAAGCAGGTATATGATGTTCTAGTTTTATTTTCTAAATTAGCTCACTCTGCTATGTTTAGCTTTATCTACATCGTATTACTGAAATGCATTGCTTAATATTTTCTTTTCATTTATTATTGAAGAAGAATAAATGCTTTCTAGTAGTTTTTTATTCTGGTAAATTAGATCTTCCAAAATATAGGTTTTCAGTTCATTGTAATCTAGCTGGCTCAAACTGGATGCAAAGATGACTTTTATGATATCTGTTACAAAGCTCTTCAGTGTGGATGATGAAGAGCTTTGTAACAGATATCATAAAAGTCATCTTTGCATCCAGTTTGTATCCATGATATAGGATGCCTATTAAAAATAATCTTTTAAAGCTGTGCAATAGTTTTGCAATTATTAGAAAATTAATTTGCTCAAAAGCTGAAACTTCTGCGGGAATTTAATGCTTTCAAAACATTGGAAATACCAACATACCAAATGGCAGCTTTATGTGATCTGCATCACATGTTTTCCATGGAACATTTAGGAGCCCTGGTAACCAGCATCTTGTTCTTCTAACTGCTGTAGAAGCATTGAACAGAAATGATCTGAGACCTAGGGACTTTATGTAGTAAGAAATATCCCACAGTAACATAAATTGTCTCCTGTGCATCCTTAATGCTTTACTATCAGAATACAGTGTGTGAAGTATCACTCTTTTACTATTATAAAGTACTATTAAGAGTTGGCTTGAAGGTTAACTTGTTAATTTGTGAAGAATTTGTCAGTGAATTCTCTTCAGTTTTCTCGAACAATTGAAACAGAAAACAAAGGGTGCTTTTAAATACTGGGAGAATGCAGGCTGAAAAATTGCATCCTGTGGTTTTGCACAAATACAGGTTTGCTATACTTTGCTGTTACTCCATTTTACAGCTGTAGTAACACTGAGATAACACAACCTAAATATGTGAAAGCTTCAGTGGCATTCACAATACCCAAACTCAAAGTGCACATGGCACTTTGTATTTTGTTATAATCTGTATTTTCTCTCCACTTGGGCTTACTGTAAGTATTTATTATGTGCATGCAAGGTATATTGACATATAGTTGAGGGACATTTGCAACTGCTATCATATTGACATTGGAAGAAAAGGCAACATTATTCCCTGGGATTTATCAAGGTGCAATATTAAATGAGTAGAATGGAGATTCTCATTCCCATTCATGTATAAGAAATGATGGCTCCAATGTATTGGCCATCTCTACACTGGAAAAAAGGGAAGCTATGGCATAGGCAAAGTGCTTCATGAAAAGGTATAGGATGTCTGTGAGCAGCACTGTTCTCTATGAGTGCATAACTGTGAAAAGAAATATTTAAAATATATACACATGACTAGAGTAGTTTAGCAACTCAAACTATGTCACAAAATGTATGCACTCCCTCTTCTATTCACAAAGGAGACACCAGAATTTAAGTGGGTTTTGAAATTTTGTGAAATGGACATGTCTACCTGATGGGAACAGTCTGGCTTCCATGACCCAGGATACCCCTCTGTGTCTGGGCCAGACACATCTGCTTATTTCACAGTTAGTATTGCTTACTAGTGTGAAGAATTCAAAGCCTGGCTTCTGTCTGAGCAATTTCTTATCACCTGTGTTTGCATTCAAGATTCACCTTCTTTCCTTATATGCTCCCAGATCAAATATTCTTTCACCTTCTTTCCTCATATGCCCCAAGAGCAAATATTCTTTGTACCAATCATCCTACAAGCCAGAACCTACAGTAGTACTAATATAACCTTTGCTATGTCTAAAGAGCAAAGAATTCTACAAACTATACAACTCTAACACAATAAAATTAAAAATAATAAAATAGAGAGTAAAAGAACAAAACTAATTGATAAACTAGAATAAATCTCATTATTGATATAACAAAATGATCATGAGAATAATTGGTACATAGGCCAAAATTAATTAAAATTGAAATATTTTCAATATATTTCAGTAGAACTCCTTGTACACTGTCTTTTCCTCTACAGACAAGGATGATTTCCCCAGGAGTGTAAATTCTGCATAATGCCAACATTTAAGTTTCTCTCAACCAGAGGTGATGCATGTCACATGGATTATTACCAGGCCAGTTTGGTTGTAAATGATTTTCAGAAGAGTGATAGTATTTTCATTTCTTGGTGGAGTGACTTTGTGCAGAGCATCCTCAGTTGCGTGGTTTAGGAAATTTCGCAATGTGACCAACTGGAATTATTTTAGATTGAGTTGAATCTCTGTTCTGTCACTAGTTTAGATATGTTTTGATATATTTTTTTTTACATTGCTGTATACTAGTAGGAAATTATATGCTTTTTTTTTTTTTCCCCAAATAAAAACATATTCATGGTCATAATTTTAAACTAATACTGTCTGCTGGAAGTCTGAGGAACTTGACCTGAGCTCAGATGAGACGTTTTTGTTGAAGAAGTTTAGGTCTTTATCTTAAAATATTTTGAATGCTTCTCACAAACTATGTAACATCTAGATATTGCTAGTTTCAGTCATATAGATGATAGTCACATTTGTAGATAGATGCTGGAGTTATGTTCTTATCGTTATTATGCTTTTCACTTGTAGCTTGAAGTTGACAATATTAATGATGTACTTTTGATTCCATCCAGATGTCTGGCTGTGAAATATTGCCTGAATATTCCCTGACTGTGGTGCCTTCCATGTCACAGTAGTACTGCAAAACTACATCTGCTAGGAAGGGAGGATGGTTGTAATTGATGGCTCAGGAAAAAAAATGCACGTTTCTCTCATGTGAGGTATTTTCTGTAAAGTGGGAGAAGTGTAGTGTTTATTTCACCATGCAAAGACTGAGACCCTTTCTGAGATGTTGTATCCAGTCTTATTATCTGCACACAAGAAGACTTATTCTGGTTGGAGTAACTTATGTGTGTGGAGGAGGGGGTCGAGCTGCAAGTGCTTTCAAGGAAAGGGAGAGCTGATTCTATGAGAAAAGATGAAAGCCTGGCTTATTTAGGCTGGGAGAAGTGTTTGCATGCTAGTATGTTTGCATTCTATAAATAGATTGGCATTAAGGGGCAGGAAGGCGGAGAGGAGTTTTTGTGTGTGTTTGTGTGTGCATGTTTAGGCAAAAGTCTAGTTTGCAGTATAAGGAAGAAGTAATTTACTTTGAAACATTCATACCTAGTTTGGAAATTATAGGAAGTATATATCTGCTAACATGCTACCATAGTGATATGCTCAATACTCCTCTGAGAGTAGGAGGAAGGATGAAGTTACAAAGACTAGGAAGTCTTGAAGTTCCAAGCTGGTAGTAAGTGCTTATGGTCTCTAACAAAGAGTTAGGAAATAAATTTTGGGGGTATTGAAATTTATTTTTATTTTGAAACCACTGTTATTTTCAGGAAATAAGATTGCACCTTCCATTTGTGTATAATGGGTTTCCAGTTCTGCTGTTAAGTGCTAAGGGAGAGTGTTTTTTAGTTTGCTTGTTTTGACTCATCAATTTTTTTTATTGCATTTTGGTAATGTAAAATATAATTTGTTGACCAGCCCTTGATTTTCTGTTCTACCTAAGTCTTTTGAGTAATCTCGTATTAAGGAATTCTAAAGATTTTTTAAAATCCATTGTTCTTACCTTGCTGTCATTCACTTTCTAGAAGTGTTTTCATATTGTTGTGATCTGTACAAACAGTATAAGCTATGTCTTAACCTTGAGAATTTTTATGAAGGTTACATTCCTGAGAGCATTTCAGAAATCTCTTGACTGCTGTATAAAAGCTGAGTATACAGTGCTCCTCCAGTAGTGGGGATTCTTCATCTGACAATGAAGCTGCTTCATAGGGTAAATTATAATGGTTTCAGAGTCTTAGAGATTAGGTAGATGCTATTCACTCTAACACTATTGGAGAATACAAATTACATTGTTTGAAGTGACTGTTTCCATTTTTTGCGTTGAGGGTCAGTGGGTCCACTTAATACCACTTACTAAAAATTCTTTCTCAGAGTGGTTCACTTGCCACCAAGATAGAAGGTTTGAAAAGCTGCACAAAACACTTTCCAGAGATTCTATATTGAATTTGGAAAGTGGTTTCCCATTAATTAACAGTACACAATTGGGAACTGGGAATTTATGACTCTTAATTTACTACCTATCATTTTACATTGAATTCTGCATGTGAACATGTGCCTTCATATATTCCTAGAGAAACCAATGAGAATGTCACTTATCTTTTTTGGATACATAGAATTTAGTTTTAGCATCCAATGATGTGCTGAATAACCATTATAATAGAGATGAAACAAAGTATTCATTATGACATTGGTTTTCTTCCAATATAGAATCACAGAATCATCAAAATTAAAGATCATCCAGTCCAACCACCCACCTACATCACCACTAAACCACATCACCCAGCGCCACATCCAGATGTATCTTGAACACCTCCAGGGACGGTGACTCCACCACCTCCCTGGACAACCTATTCCAATACCAAATCACCCTGACAGTGAAAAAATTTTTCCTGATGTCCGATCTGAATCTCCTCTGCTGCAATTTAAAGCCGTTTCCTCATGTCCTTAATTATATATACTATTGATATATATATCAACTATAATATATACTGTTGAACATATTGTACTTACAGGTAGAAAGCCTTTTATGTTGATGTACATGATTACACGTATACTGGCACTGCTCATATTTGTTTTTTTCTGAGATTGTAAAACACTCGTTCTCTTGTGGGATCATATAGCTGAGAGCACTCTGGAAAGATGAGATTGAAAACTGAGGGATTTTTGTTGTTGTTGTTCTTGGTTTATATAAATCTTTGAATGAATTTCCATTCAGCAAGGTTTTGAGTTCATTCCTGGAAGTTTCTAAACAAGACGGATCACTCATCTTCATACTAAGGGCTGAAGTGATGCATCTTTAGTAACGATAGCTACTGGGCTCTTTACAGGGTGGTTTGCCAAGTAATTGAGCAATTTTCATGTAGTAGCAACTGCTTTTGTGTGAATAAACTTACTGCTACATGGGTGATAGTGTGTATTCCATGTGAGTCAGTCCAATAAAATGCACGTAGTAAAATCTGACTTGATTTCTAAACTGAACTAAAATCTGGTTGGGTCTCTGGGCTGACCCAGATACAAGCAGTGGCACAGCCGCTTTGGAAAGGTGTCAATAGGCGAGGTCTTACTGACAGCTGATGTGAATTTTCATCAGAGCCTTCTGGGACAGCTGCACTGGGATCAGCTTTGCATGCCGGTGGGTGCCCCAGAGCTGGATCCTGCATCGCTACCAGCACAGGCAACAGATGGAGGGGGGTGCACTGCGGCCCTTGCAGGGCACGGAAGCCCAGTGCAGATTCACCCTTGGGTTACTGGTACTGCCTTCTTCTTGGAGAGGGATTAAGGTGCCAAGGCAAACAGCTCGACTGCAGGCTTGACCCGCAGCAGAGCAGGGGATCGCGGCAAAGCGGGCCGGGTTCCGAGGGCTGGAGAGCCCGGAGAGGCGGCAGCGCCCCCGGCAGCGCCCCCAGCGCGGCGGAGCGGAGCGGGGCCGCG